>CAWUER010000352.1:0-16136 GCA_963921195.1 Pegoplata infirma | reverse complement strand
TATTTTTTTTAACTTATTGATAACTTTTTTATTGCTTTTTGTTATAGAAATTGTGAATGATTTAAAAAAAAACTATCAAATTTAATTTTTAAAATATTAAAAATACTAATGGCACTGGGACGTCCGTCAAATTTAAATTTCCGATTTGGACCAAAATCGCATTTTTTTATTTTTTTAATATTTTTTAGATAACATACTAAACATTTTCCAACTTATGAGCCTAATTTAGAAAAAATATTTTTATATTTAATAATCAGCATCTGTAAACCAAAATCGCGGTTTTAGATTTTTCTAAATATTTTTTTCAATAAAATACGCAAAATTTCCGAATTTCTGAGCCAGATTTGGTCAAACAAATTCGAACATGAATTTTGTTGGAAATACGTAGTTTTTTCACTGAAGATGCCCTTGCAAAATTTTTTTATAAATTTTTTATAAATTTTCCCTCAATCAGCTTTAAAATGGCAGGTATTACGACATGAAATTCAAAAATTTAAATTTTGCGGGACGCTGTAGCTTACACCTCTTCAAGCAAGTTCATGTTTTTTTAAATGGTGAAAAAATCGGATGATGGCATTTCTTATTTAGAACTTTAAAAATTGGTAACAAAAAAATCTTAGCTGATCCTGTTTTGGAGTTATTGTTAAAAAATTACACCCTTCGACAACAAAAACCTTTTAGTGAAATATTCCTTTGATTACTGTAGATTTTGCTCTCCTTAATTCTTAATCTGCCATCCAAATATTTTCAGAATTTACCCTTTTAAAGATATTCGCTGTTAAAAAGTCAGAAAACTAATAACTTAGCACTTTTTGAGGTCCACTGTATATTCTTATTCTTATGTTGCTTCCAAAAAATGGGACTTGATTTTATATAAAATATACCTTTTGATTCCAAAACTGCAATATTCCGTTTTCGAGGTAATAGAGTTTGAGATATTAGCGTAAAAAAATTTTCATGCTCGAATATCTCAAAAACGATCACAAATTGTGCTAAATTACACTGTGCTACAAAAAAAACTAATATACTTTTCAAATAAGCTAGTGGTGGTTCTAGAGATCACAAAAATGCCCATTAAACTTGCCAGACACTCTCAAATTTTAAAGTTATTGTCGGGCAATTCCCAGCAGAAATAAATCGAGATTTTGGCGACACAGCATCTGTTTATAGCATACCGTAGCGCATCCAAAGAGCGCTCTTAGGGATGCAGTAAAAGGAAGGGGAAAAATTTTTAATTTTTTTTTAAGATTTTTTATTCAAATTCTGATTAATTTTTATTAATACCCAATAAGCACAAGAAAACTTAAAATTCAAGTGCTTGAAATTTCACTTGAATTCAACTGGAATTCAAGCTAATATTTCAAGTCAAATTCAATTTCAACAAGTTGTAATAAAAATAAAAATGTTTGAAAATATTGTCATTTTATAAACAACATTTTTATTTTTTATGAAAATAAAAAATTTTAATTTTTTTGAAACATGTAAGAAAAACAGCAAATCTTGGTATAATCAAGGAATAATTAATAGAAATAAATCAAATTCGTGGTAAGTTATGCTTATTAATTTTGTTTTTGAAAAATCTTTATTAAAATGTTATTTTTTTATGTACATTCTTAGGATTCCTGGTGCAACATTTTTCGAGAAATTATCTGAAGGTGAGGATTATATTGAATAATGGAGCTGCGAGGAGTTATTTTTTACAATTTAATACATAAATAAACATTTCATATATTGTAAAAATAAAAAATTACAAATATAAGTGCAATTAACGCGGTAGTTTTTGTTTTTTTATGTGTAGCAATGATTCCGATTTGAATAAAATACACTGGAATTAGGCTTGAATTCAACTGGAATTGGGCTTGAATTAAACTGGAATAGGGCTTGAATCCGACTATAATTCAAGCCATATTCAAGTCGTTTTTCAAAAATTTTCTTTGGTTCGACTGGAATTACGCTTTTTTGAGGACTTGAATTCAAGTGTTTTTACACTGTTTTGTTTGACTTGAATTCAAGTATCCGTTTCACTGGTATATGCTATTGAATTACAGTGTTTTTCAAGTATAATTCCAGGCTTGAAAATTGAAAATATGACTGGAATTACGCTTGAATTACACTTGAATTCCAGCAATTTGGCTTATTGGGTAAATAAAAATTGTTTTATTCGACCTTTAAAATATTATATTTTGTGAGGATGTTTATTCTGGCTCGAGGTCATTATTTTCTTTACTAATTAAAACCATGATATTCTCATAGCATAATTTTCAAGAAAATTATTTTTTTGTTTTAAATTTATTTATGTTGGTCATTTTTGCAAGACTTAATCGAAACGTGTTTCGGAATTTGTCAAGATTCCATTGTCAAGATTATTTAGCAAAAATAGAAACGATATACTACAAAGTAGCAAACGAGTCTAATGACAAATCGTTTGTGCACAAACTAAAACATTAATACATATTCGACTCTATCCACAATGTGAATTAGAAAGATGAAGAAATTGTACTATGTTAGTAAGTAACGATTGTCAATAACCAACAAAAATATTTAAAACATTTTACATACGATAGTCCATTGGACTACAACAATATGTTTTTTGTTGTTGTGAATGAAATTATACCATTATAATGGTTGGCACGCCATAGTGATGAATATCCCTAATAATGGTATAGTTTCATTCACAACAACAAAAAACATATTGTTGTAGTCCAATGGACTATCGTATGTAAAATGTTTTAAATATTTTTGTTGGTTATTGACAATCGTTACTTACTAACATAGTACAATTTCTTCGTCTTTCTAATTCACATTGTGGATAGAGTCGAATATGTATTAATGTTTTAGTTTGTGCACAAACGATTTGTCATTAGACTCGTTTGCTACTTTGTAGTATATCGTTTCTATTTTTGCTAAATAAACTTGACAATGGAATCTTGACAAATTCCGAAACACGTGTCGATTAAGTCTTGCAAAAATGACCAACATAAATAAATTTAAAACAAAAAAATAATTTTCTTGAAAATTATGCTATGAGAATATCATGGTTTTAATTAGTAAAGAAAATAATGACCTCGAGCCAGAATAAACATCCTCACAAAATATAAGATTTTTTATATAAAACTTATAATGTGTAATTATTTTTTGATAAAATTTCACACTTGCTTTCCTTTTTAATATTTTTAACACTTTTTGAATAAAAAAACATGAGTTTTAGACAAAGACACATGATGTGACTGCATCATTATTGCGCATTAAACAGCGCTGCAAAGAGCGCTTCAATCATAGCATCTTTGACCGCTGTTCCCAAAAAAAATCCCATAAAAAATGTGAAAATGAAAATTTCCGATATTTTTTTGATGTTCACTTCCGATTTTTTTTTTTTTTCATTTTGTTTCACATAAATAAAGTTTTGTAAAGTAAAACGAATGAATTTTTTTGTTATATTTTTTTAAATTTTAGTTATTTGATTTCAACTTTGAATTTACAGCATCTTTATTCTGCTTAAATCAGCTCTACAAAGATACATGAATTCACTGCATCTTTAATCTGCTTAAATCAGCGCTAAAAAGATACATGAATTTACAGCATCTTTATTCTGCTTAAATCAGCGCTCTAAAGACACGTGATTTCAGTGCAACTAAAGAGCGCTGTTTCTGTGTATCCAACTAGCGCTCTAAAGTGGGACATCGCCTTAGGGAATCATGCATGAATTCAGCGCAATTGGATGCGCTCCTTTACTCAAGTTCCCCTTCCAAAAGCTGCTGAACGTTCAGCAAAATTTCTGCTGGGTTTCAAAAAATTCCGCCCAACTGTTCGGAAACATGCTTTTGGACGTCACTGGAAATTTGGCTCAGAGATCTCCACTTTTGTATGAGATATGTTGCATTAGACTGGCATTTTGTTGTATGGCAAAAAAGTTTTTCTTCCGATTTTGAAATTTCCACCAAAATTTTAGATTTTTGAAAAATAAAAAATATATATCTCGCACTCCAATATTTTTATTAATTTTGGTATGCTGAACACAAATATCAGATAATATCTTAAATCGGTCGAACGATTTTTGGGTTATCGCCATTTCAAATTTGTCAAAAAATTTCACAAAATGGCGGGTTTTTCCTACGTTCAAGAAATTAAAAAAAAAAAAAAATTTGTATCCTTTATCTTTTTTATAGATCAGAAGACAAGCTTTCATTTAAACTTAATTTGAGCCAAATCAGACCATTTCAACACATGGCGCCCTATGATCAAAGTTTAGAGTTTTTGGTGAAAATTTTGTAAAAAAGCAAATTTCAATCGAAGGGCGCCACGTATCAAAATGATCGGACTTGGCTCAACTTAATTTTGAGTGAAAGATTGTGTCAAGCTCTTTAAAAGAGTTAAGGGTAAACAATTTTGAGATTTTTTTAAAAAAAAATTCTAGAACGTAGGAAAACACCGCCATATTTCGCCAATTTCAAAAAACGAAAACCGTTTGATCGATTTTAAAAATTCTTTGATATTCGAATTTAGCGCATCAAAACTAATAAGTATGATGTGCCGCAAGATATAGTTTTATTATACCCTTCACTCTAGTGATAGAGGGTATACATCAGTTTGTCATTCCGTTTGTAACACATCGAAATATTGGTCTAGGACCTCATAAAGTATATATATTTATGAACCTCGATCTATTTTAAGTCGATCTAGCGATGTCCGTCCGTCTTTCTGTCTGTCCGTCCGTATAAAACACACTAACTTTTGTAAGACTTTACAGAGGCTACTGAAGTTTGGCATATACGTTGGTCGTTTACCTGGTCAGGTTGGTATTGCAAACCAGCCAAATCGGTCCAGTGGTTCAAAAGTTATAAGCAAAAGGCAAGGGGTTTTCGCGAATTTACAAGATATAAACTACGATAACTTTTGAAAGACAATGACAAGACTAAGGAAGCTTGGCATATATCTTTGGCGTTCCCCAGGTCTGATTGAGTTTAAATTTCAACTCAATCGGTCTATTGGTTCAAAAGTTATAAGCAAAACCCTGAATTTCAGATTTGTTTCATCTTAAATGCACATGTTAAACAAGTTTGAAAAGCATTGGTGGTAACTTTGCAATGCTTTTCAAACTAGTTTAGTTGTAAAGCAATGCTTTTTAAACTTGTTTATTTTTAAAAGCATTGGTAATTTAAAAATTACACTCTAAAAAAATTTCAAACTCAAAAAAATTTTACACTCAAAAAAAAATTTAGTTTTTTTTACAAAAATTTCACTATTTTGTGTACATACGTACGTGCATTCACTTAGAAATATTTTTACAGTAAAAAAACATTACACTCGAAAAAAAATGTTTCCCTCAAAAAAAATTTAGTAATTTTTGGATTTTAGTGACAAAAAAAGAGTTTTTTATTCACAATAAAATATTTCTTATCAAAATTGTTAATTTTTTTCACGTTAATAAATGTACTATCCTCTAAAAAAGGATAGAACAATTCGGCAAAGTCGAATTTTACTTTTTTTTTTTTTTTTTAAATTAAAAATCTAAAACTTTGATTGCAGTACAGGTCCAATATTTTATTGTGTTAATATTGACCCTAAAATGCAACTATTCGACCCAGATGATTTTAAAATTTGAATAAGAGGAAAATTTCCCACATTTTTTTTTAAATTTTCTTATATTACCATGATTGTTAATAAACTACTCCCATATTTATTAATAATATAAATTAAATTTATAAATTTATTTTATTTTCCAATAAATTAATTCCTGTGAATAATTGTGAATATGCATAAGGGTTGCAGTAATTTGGTTAAGATTTAAAATAAAAAATAAAATTAATTCTTTTAATATTCAACTTAATGAAATCGAGAGTAACGTGATGTTTATTAACCTGTAAAAATAATAAAATATAAAAATTAAGGGAGATCCTCCTATTTCATTTGCTATCACTAGTGGCAAGTACAAATATTAAAAAAATATTTTTTAAAATTTAATCCTCTAAACCTTCAAAGTCCTTTTAAAAGAAAACAGGATCACGGAATGAAAAACAGTAAATGCAGTTTTACTACATTTAGTCTCTAGTTTTAAACGTACATTATCCAGTTCGTGTGTAACGACTTTTTTAATTTTTTTCGGACGTTGTGATAATATAGAATCACTGATGAAGCTAAAATGCATAATCTAATTTAGAAATATTTTGTGAGGATGTTTATTCTGGCTCGAGGTCATTATTTTCTTTACTAATTAAAACTATGATATTCTCATAGCATAATTTTCAAGAAAAGTATTTTTTGTTTTAAATTATAATTTTCATGAAAATTATGCTATGAGAATATCATGGTTTTAATTAGTAAAGAAAATAATGACCTCGAGCCAGAATAAACATCCTCACAAAATATAATATTTTAAAGGTCGAATAAAACAATTTTTATTTTTTAATAAAAATTAATCAGAATTTAATTTAGAAATTGTTAAAATTTTTGGAATTTAAAAGATATTCAATTATCAACTTCAGAATGACATTCACATTTTTAATCATTTGTCACCCTTATATGCTACATATCGCTCATTTACTTGTATAGTGTCATAACTCAAAATGTGTTTTTTTTGGGTAAACCATACAGAATTATTTGTTATATCCTGCTTTATATTGTGTCAAAAATTCGTATTAATATCTTCTAAAATCACCGTTTGAGAAGGGAACACGCCAATATAACATTTTCTATGTACGGGCCTTTTGCAATGTGAAACAAGTTTTAATTGTAAACTTTAAACAGGTTTTCTGTAAAATCAAACATTTTGTATTATGACACTATACAAGTAAATGAGCGATATGTATTACTCTTTAATAAAATTTTATAAAATCATTCATTCATTAATATACATTTATTTTAAGTTAAATATATGTAATGCAATAATGAGGTTTTTAACACAATAAAAAAAAAAATTATTCTTATTGTATATAATTTAATAACAATTTTATTAACAGTTTATATGCAAAATTTATAATAAATGATGAGTTCAAGTGGAAAATAATTAAATACTCAAGGTTTTTTTTTTGTATTAACCATTATTTATTATTGCTATTGAATAATTGATATCGAGAATATCAACAATGCCAATTTAAAGAGGTCAACTAAAGGAGTGCTAGGAATTTTATTAAAATTTAATTGATATTTGAAAGCATTGAAAAATGGCAGCAAAATTCAGGAAATCTTAAATATTATGGTAAAAATGATTTTTTTTGATATCATCATAATGCCGGAATACAGTGCGTATTAGTAATTTATTGTTTACGAATTAATGTTGATAATACGCTCCGTATACTAATGATTTAAGGAATGTATGTATTGTAAAAGGCCAAAATTAAATTTAGTATTTTTATACCCTCCACTTAGTGATAGAGGGTATATATAAGTTTGTCATTCCGTTTGTAACTCATCGAAATATTGGTCTGGGACCCCATAAAGGGTATATATTCATGATGCCCGATCGATTTTAAGACATTCTAGCGATGTCCGTCTGTCCGTCTGTCCGTCTGTCCGTCTGTCCGTCTGTCCGTCTGTCCGTCTGTCCGTCTGTCCGTCTGTCCGTCTGTCTGTCTGTCTGTCTGTGGAAAATGCTCTCGCGGACAAAATATTGCACAGAGATGACTGAAACTTAACATATATATTGGAAGTTCTCCCGAGAAGTTTGGTATTGCATTTGAGCGATATCGGTTCAGCGGTTCAAAAGTTATGAACGAAAATGTAAGCACACCTAAAAATTTTCAGTACATTTAACATAACTTAAAAATAAAAAAATGCTTTAATTCGGCTTCTGGTTGACATATGTTAACATAATTGAACACCAAATGGTATTTAAACAAGTACGAACATATTTTTTGACAAAAAGAGAAAAAAATCGCGGATTTTTTTTTTTTACCAAAATTTTTTTTCGCGGAAATTTTTTTTCATTTTTTTTTTTTTTCAAAAGTAATTTTTTTTTTAAATAAAGTTGTTTGCAATAATCTTTTTGAAATTGTGGAGGGTATCACTACATTCGGCAAGGCCGAATTTAACTTTTTTACTTGTTTTTTTAAGTTTTACTCCCTTAAATTGTTCCTTATAATGAAATAATAAAAAAACAAATTTTTTTTTTGAAGATATTTTTAAAAAAAATTTCTAGAGATTGCGCTAGTTTTTTTTACGAAAATATACGAATTAAAGGTTTTTAAATTGTTAAAATGCTTTAAAATGGCCAAATAAAGGAAATTTCATCAAAAAAACAGAATTGCGCTAAAAATATGTATTGTATAGGAAATTGCCCATTCCATGAAATATAACCTATTCCTTAAGATACAGTGGGCGACAATGGAAACTTTTCTATGATAGATGCAATTTGTTAAGGACAAAGTTAACAATACCAAACGTTTTTATCAAACTAGTTTATTTAAAAATAATGTTATGTAGGTAATTTATAAAGCTTTAATTTAAGCTTGATAGCACACTCAAAGAAAAAGCTTCATTATATTAATGAAAACGGTCGTAAATATAATGAAAATTCATTCATTTAAGTTCGTCCAGTGTAACAGTTTCATAAATACAATGAAACTGTTTCATAATTGTTCAATGAGTCAATATTTATGAAATTTTGCATTATATTTATGAAACTTTTTATAAATATAATGAATAACTTCTGATTAATTTTTATTAAAAAATAAAAATTGTTGGAATTAAAAAGACGAAGAAATTGTACTACACTAGTAAAGCAACTGTTTTAAATATTTTTGTTGATTATTGACAATTATTGCTTTACTAGTATAGTACAATTTCTTCGTCTTTTTAATTCCCATTGTGGATAGAGTCGAATATGTACTAATATTTTAGTTTGTGCACAAACGATTTGTCATTAGACTCGTTTACTTCTGTGTAGTAAATCGTTTCAATTTTTGCTAAATAATCTCGACAATGGAATATGACAAATTCCGAAACACGTGTCGATTAAGTCTTGCAAAAGTTACCAACATAAATAAATTTAAAACAAAAAATAATTTTCTTGAAAATTATGCTATGAGAATATCATGGTTTTAATTAGTAAAGAAAATAATGACCTCGAGCCAGAATAATCATCCTCAAAATAATGAATAACATTTCATAAACTTAAATGAAACTCTTCATAAGTATTATGCAATGTATCATATATATCATGAAAAAATTTTAATTTATTTTTTCTTAAATATTTGATTATACTAGGAAACTATTTCATGGTATTTATCATACATGGGATTTTTTAATTTCCATTTAAATTTAATTACCATTTGTTTATCAAATGAAAATTAACAAACAATTTCCATTTATCGAAATTGAAATTATAAATTTTTGAATTTCCATTTCCTTAGCAAATGGAAATGTATGGTTGTTGACTCGGATGGAAATGGTAATTAAATTTCAAAATGATTTTGAGTTTTTAAATTAATTTGTAACTTTTTAAATTTGTTCGATTTGCCAACAAATTTTTCTTTAGTGTGTTTCCAAACCTTATTTTGTGTCATAGAAATAAAATACATAAATAAAAAATATCGAATTTTTTTTAAATAACAAAAAATAAAATACAATATACTCGAGGATTTAGCGAACGTATTGAGTAAGTTTTAAGTATTTTGCAATGATCATAGAGTATACTCTATGGAAATGATGTTAATAACGAAATTTCTTTTTGTTTTTAGCGATGATTATACCAATAAAAAACCACCCTTTTTAAATAATATTGGCAAAAAAACTCAAGATACATGTTACAGATGGTAAGATTTAAATAACTAAACCGAGTTAGATTAATTTTGGAAATTAGCCATTCAATACTATCCGAAAACGGCTGATCTTAAAGTTTTTTTTTTTTTATCCCCTACACCATTTTGTTTATACCATCGAATTTTGATTTGGTGTGTAACATACAAAATCAATTAGTACAAACGTTTATACTGTGGAACGCTTGTGCTAATTGAAATTTAAAAAATACCAACAGAAATTAACCCTTTCAAGCGCAATTGCCCACGAAAAAAATTTTTAAACGTTTTAGGTATTTTTGATTGATAGGACGTTTTTGCATTGAAAAACGTTAAATGATATAAAATCATACTTAAAATTAAAAAAAAAAGTATTAAAAATAGTCCAATGAAAAACAACGAGGTTATTTTCATTGAATATATGTATATTAATCTATTCTACTTTTTCAAATTCGGGATTTTTTATTTTCTGAACTTTAGTAAAGTTTTCTGGATTTAGTTTGATATTTTCTAATTTTATTCGATCGTTTCTGAATTTCAGTGGCATTTTGAAAATTCTAATTGATATTTTCTGACTTTCAATTGGTATTTTCTAAACTACAATTGATGACAACTATGTCAGTTGTCATCAATTGTATTTCAAAAATAACTATTCTTCATGAATTTCAAAAATAACTATTCCACACAAATTCCAAATTTTGATTCAGAAATAAAAATTACACTGCTCTACAAAGATCAAGTTGTTTTTTGCACATACTTTAGGGGTACATCCCAGCAAAACTTAGATTACCAAATAAGGTATAAAATAAGGTATAGGATCTCTTATTTTATACATTGCAGCATTGATGATTTTAACAGGCGATGAGACTCAAAGTAATGCATCCACATTATCACAAAGAATACCAGTAAGGTATAAAATAAGTCATAAATTTATAACGAAGAATACGAGTAAGGTGTAAAATATATGATATTTTATAGGTTACGAGAAATGAAATAATATAGCATACCAGAAGATAATATATAAGGTGTTACGAGTAGCGAAAAGTAATTTTGTATTAAATTTACTCACGTGATTGTAAGTGAGTGTAAGTAGATAAAATATGCTCGTGAGTGTGTGTCGTTAGAAATTTCCTGTAGTGAGCCCATCTCTAGTTTAAACTTATGCATTTTTTATAAAATAATTATTTTTTATGTTATTGTAATGCATTATGCATCCAATTATAAATAATGCATTATTTCAAACCTTCAAATAATACATAATGTAACCAAATAAGTCATCCATGATTTAATGTTTAGAAATAATAAATATGAAATAAATTTTTTCCAATAATCATGCATTACGTAGCAAATTATTAGTAATGCATTATTTTTCACTTGAAAATAATACGTTGTGGAACAAATGTTTGGTAAGACATCCTAAAATAATGCTACAAATAAGGTATATACATTACCTGGTAATGTGTTATTTAATCACTACCCATTACCAAAGTTTTGCTGGGATTTTCTAAAGTATTTTGAACTTCTAAATACGAAACATTTAAAAAATATTTTTAAATGGAAATATGTAAAACATATTCGATTAAAGTATTTTTGTTCGAGGCCCAAAAATATTACTATTTATGATATTCTCATAATAGATTATTTTTTTTTAATTTATTACTTTAAAAAAGTTACTCATCTTATAGTATATCTGTACTGATCAGTTGAGATGAGTAACTTTTTAAAAGCAATAAATTGAAAAAAATAATCTATTATGAGATTATCAGAAATAGAAATATTTTTGGGCCTCGAACTAGAATACTTTAATCGAATTTGTTTTTAGGGCCTCGATTAATCGAATTTGTTTTACATATTTCCATTTAAAAATATTTTTTTTGTACCTTTTGGTACTAAAAATAAAAAAACAACATTTATGTAAATCATATCTATAAATTTCTAAAATATAGTTACAATTCAGCATTAAATTGTATTTCGATTAATTTTCAGGATTCTATAGCCATAGCAACGCTGAGATGTAATCGATGGTTCCCCGGAGTTTGAAAAAAAAAAAATAAAATGACTATCAATATGACAAAAATTTAAATTTTATACTTCATGCATTATTTGATTAATTACAAAATAAAAATTTTATGAATCCATTTTCGGATTCATTTCGATCCCAAATATTAAAAACAATAGAGTTCTAATGACTGGAAAAGAAGGTAATTTATTTGCAAGGCTTTCCAAAAATTGCTATTTTCATACATATAACAAATTAGATGTTAAACAAAATTACTGCAATTTATATATGTTTTTTGAAATTTTGTAGTATTTTGTCTCAATTAAAATTTCATATATAACATATTATATTATTCCCCATTTACATTCTTACAACGATTTCCATTGATTATTTCAGTTAGGAAACAGTGGGCACCTAGTTGGCTTGCCATTAGAGCTATATGCAACGTTAAAGGTGTTCCCTCCAATAATACTCTCTAGGAGTATTTAACTGAAAATATCTGACTTGGTCACAACTTATTACGCCCGGAGGTAGCCTAGCTTAGGAATGTACTTACTTTATTGCAAAACAGTTTGGAATAAGTAAATACATTTTTGATGTTTGAGCTTTTGGAAAATGATGTTGTTTGTTGTTTTGAATGCAAAATGGTTTAACTACAAAATGTTCGATTTTAAAAATGTATACAAAAATTTACAGTAATTTTATACAGTTTAATTTTTTAACATCATTTGACTGGAGGCATTATATTATTTTTATAATTTTTTGGGAAATCACAACAAGTAAAATTCTTCTTCACATTATTGGTTAAAACGCTATTGTTAGTAATATTTTGGAGACAACAGACCGATCCTGAAGATTGTCAGTGATTTAAAAAATAACAAAATTACAATATATTGTATGCAAAATAATGTAATTTTGTGATATTTTAAGTCACTGACAATTTAGGAATCGGGCCTAAAAAATGTGTTTTATTTTAAGTTTTTTATAACGTCGTTTATAAACCTAGTATGAATTTGACATTGCCATGAGTAGGGTGCAATTTGATGACTTATGCTCTATAATATTCATATTTTTGTTATTTGAGGTTTGTGTTCTTGCTTAAATCGTTTGAATTTTTGTTTGCGTTGCCAACTCCTTTAAAAAATATTGTTTTTAAATTCGGTTTTAGTCTTTGATTTTTTATGGCAACGTAATTAAAAAATGTGGCGAAGGCTTTTCATTCGAATGAAAATTAAATTTTTTCAATTTCCATTTGTTCTGGAAATGAAAATTGAAAAAAATATAATTTACCATTTGCAGAAAAAATTGTAATTAAAATACAAATTATAATTTGAAACAAATTGTAATTTCCCATGTATGGTATTTATGAACCACTTCATTTGAACTATGAAATAATTATAATGAAATACTTTAAAAAATAATATTTTTATGAAATGTTTCATAGTATTAATGAAATATTTCAAAATATTTATGAAACAGTTACATCGGACGAACTTTAATGAAAAATGTTTATAGTATTTATTAAATGTTTCATTAATAAAGCAAATGATTGTTTTTTTAGAAAAAATATGTATGATGTTTACATTGGAAGAACTAAAATAAGGAATTTAAATTTTAAAAATCGTCTTCAGGAGCTATAATTGTTTTGCCATAATTTCTTAATCATATTATAAAAATAATGAATTTTTTTTATAAAATCATGAAATTGTATGAAGTGCATTTCATAGACTTTTTACATAAAATTTCATTATATTTATGAAACCTTCGTTATATTTATGAAGGTTTTATAAATATAATGAAATTTTATGACAAAAATATTTATGAAACCATGTCATAAATATTATGAAGCATTTTTCTCTGAGTGCATTCAGATTGAGCAAATAATAAATATTCTACGAGGGTCGATCTGAAAAATGAAATTATTTATACACAATTTTGAGAACAGTGTTTAAAAATATTTCTAACAAGGGAAGTCTCCCTGGTGTCACCCCCCGATCTTTATGGAATTGATTTTATTTTGTAGAGCAGGAAAAATAAAGGGCCACGTATTTTTTTATGCAAATGAGGGGGAACTGTAATTTTTCAGTTTTTTTAGTTTTTCTTCTATATAATGCATAGAAACCTAGTCATGTTATATACCAAATGAAAGGTCTTTGGAAAACCTATCTACGTAATGCACATGTCTAAACATGTAAAAATTTTCGCCATATTGAGTAAAATACCAAAACTTTAGGACATTTTTGTTAATAAGTCTAAAAATAATAACTTTTTTTAGCACGCTGTTAGCACCAAGTGATAGGTATTTTAAATACCTTTAATCTGATATCACATATGCTTATATTATTTTTGTCAAAATAGGCGTAAATCGTAAAAAACTGAAAATGGTAAATTTCCCCCAATACAAATCGACCCCCCTAAAATGGTCAATTTCCCCCCATACAAATCGACCCCCCCCTAGAAAGGAGTTTGGGCCGCTAAAAAAAATAAGTGTCGAATTAATTTTTATTCTAAACAACATATCCAAATTTCATGAAGATCGGAGGGTGACACTAGGGAGACTCTCATTGTAAGTCAATTTTTACCAAGTTCAAACATTAAAAAAATATTGTTTATACATATGGGGCATTCCATGTGAAATCGGACACTTTGAAAAACTTTTTTTTTAGATTTTCCCAATTTGTTTACAGTTTTTAGTACCCTTCGAAAACTCCTTCGTGGTAAATTTTCAGATTTTTTGGATGACCCGTTCAAAAGATATCGAATTTTTAAAAATTGGTAGTTTGTTCCTTTACTCAAACTTCTTTTAATCATAACTTCTTCAATAATGGTCCAAATTTAAAATTTTTTTTTTCAAAATTTTTGTTTTTTTACGTACTTTCTAAAAAAAAATGCCAAAAATTCTTAAAAGCGCTCTAGTATGCGATTTTTGAGTTTTAAAATTTAAATCTCATTTTTGAAAATGTTTGTACTCTTCGATTTTTTTGAAATTTTTTTGTTAAAAACTTCTATCAATTCTACAAATTTTTTGCCCAGGAAGATCGTGCGATAACGATTATTACTATTTTTTAAAATTTTTTGAAAAAATTTTATTGTAATTTTTCAATCTTAAAATCATTTCTACTGATCCAATGGTGCGTCATAGAGGGGTCCTTTATAAGACCGACCCCCATTAATTTTTACGTCTTAACATTTCTTTGGAACAAACTAATACCCTATCTCCAATTTCTAAGGGGGCTCCCACACAAAACGACATTTTTTAAATTTGTTCCAACCGCTCTAACTGCCCTAATGGTGCCCTTAGAGCAATCAAATGTATGACCGACCCACAATATTTTTTTAGTCCAAACATTTTCTCTGAACACACCTACCCTCTATCTTTAACTGTTAAGGCGGTCCCCATACAATTTTTTTTATTTTTTGTAAATTTGTTTTTATTTAATCACCTTCTACCGGTCCAATGGTGCGTCCGAGAGGGGTCATTACTGAGACCGACCCCCATTTATTTTTACCCTACAACATTTTTTCAAAACATACCTACGCCCTATCTCCATTCCCTAAGTAGGCTCCCATACAAAATTACATTTTTATAAAATTTGCCCCAACTGTTATTTGTATGGGAGCATACTTAGGGAGTAGAGATAGGGCGTAGGTATGTTTTGAAAAAATTTTGTAGGGTAAAAATAAATGGGGGTCGGTCTCACTAATGACCCCTCTCGGACGCACCATTGGACCGGTAGAAGCTGATTAAATAAAACAAATTTACAAAAAATAAAAAAATTGTATGGGGACCGCCTTAACAGTAAAGATAGAGGGTAGGTGTGTTAAGACAAAATGTTTGGACTAAAAAAATATTGTGGGTCGGTCATACATTTTGTTGCTCTAAGGGCACTATTAGGGCAGTTAGAGCGGTTGGAACAAATTTTAAAAAATGTCGTTTTGTGTGGGAGCCCCCTTAGAAATTGGAGATAGGGTATTAGTTTGTTCCAAAGAAATGTTAAGACGTAAAAATTAATGGGGGTCGGTCTTATAAAGGACCCCTCTATGACGCACCATTGGAGCAGTAGAAATGATTTTATGATTGGAAAATTACAATAAAATTTTTTCAAAAAATTTTAAAAAATAGTAATAATCGTTATCCCACGATCTTCCTGGGCAAACAATTTGTAGAATTAATAGAAGGTTTACACAAAAAAATTTCAAAAAAATCGAAGAGTACAAACATTTTCAAAATGAGATTTAAATTTTTAAAACTTAAAAATCGCATACTAGAGCGCTTTTAAGAATTTTTTGGCATTTTTTTTAGAAAGTACGTAAAAAAAACAAAAATTTTGAAAAAAAAAAATTTGAAATTTGGACCATTATTGAAGAAGTTATGATTAAAAGAAGTTTGAGTAAAGGAACAAACT
>CAWUER010000351.1:0-323961 GCA_963921195.1 Pegoplata infirma | reverse complement strand
GTCCCACATTGGTTCCAAATCAAAATCTAGCTGGACAAAAGTCCAAAAATTAGTGTCCTTAAAATTGGGAATTAATAGTGCTAGGGGCAAGCTAAGGGTGTGTTCTGATCAAACTAGTAACCATTTTTTGGAATTAGGTCGTTAACTTTGTTAAATATGCGAATGAAATAACATTTTTGGTATCCAATATTTAAAAAAATAATATATGTATATATAAGTGTTCAACTAATAACATCATATTATCCATGTTACATCAATGGTTTCAAAACGGTTTATGCACAAGAAAGCTACAGATTTATACTTATTCTGGACATTAATAAGAAATTTATTATCGATCTTCTTCTTACATTTTTTGTACTTTGAAGTATGGTCAATAATAACAATATTTTTGAGGACTTATGAAACTTCCGCAGCTTGCCAAAACCGAATCCAGGCATATCATGTCGAATTACTACATACAACTTATAGGTAATTTATTACTGAACATTATCATCCAGACATTTCTTGCAGGTTTTTGCAGGTTTAAAATAAATCACAGTTTATATGAAAATAGATTTTCGCCTAAATTTTTTTTCTAAATAAAGTATCGAATTTTTGTAAGTTTTTGATAACTTTTCAGTATTATAATTATGCTTAGCTTAAATAAAGCATTAAATGTGATGTTTCCTATTAAACCGCGGCCAATTACACACTTCTACTAAATTCAAAAATGTTCGTCCGTCTGTCCGTCTGTAGAGGACACGATACAGTCCAAAATAAATGAGCTAGACTTCCGAAGTTTGGCACGAATATGTCTTATATTCCTTGGCAGGTTAAGTTCGGAAATGGATAAAATCGGACCAAGGGGAAAAAAGTTCCCCCTTGGAGAACTAAACCAACCTAATAAAAATCACATTTTTTGCAGGATTTTTTGTACTTTTGCTAAGCAAATGTAACATTCTTCTCTCAGATGAAGTTCGAAATCGCAAGGGGAAGGTGCTCCCTAACGTCTTCCACCAACCCCCCCCCCCCCCAAAAAAAACGACCCTGGATTTTTTTTATATTGTTTTTTTTTTTAAATTTTGAAGGGCATAAAAGATTCGGCACTGCCGAATGTAACACTCTCACTGTTTTTTTATTATTTTTTTTACATTTTGGAGGGTATAAAATATTCGTCATAGCCGAATTTAACGCTCTCACTTGTTTTTTTCAATTACACTTCTCGACAAATTTTTTTTTTTTTTAGATATTACAAAACTTTTAAAAAATAAGTTTTTGCATATCATATTTCTGTTCTGCATATAAACCATTTTTGTCATTAATGAATTACTGAAATTAGAAATATAATAAAAAACTTGTCGATTAGTGTAATCGACTTAGAATAATTTAAACTTGTTTTTTGAACTCAGCGACCCCAAAAACATATAAAACGATGATAAAATAATTTTGTCCAGCTAGATTTGGACTTGGAACCACTGTGCGTCCGGGCAAATGTTTATTCTCCTAGGCCTAAAACTTATGTAGTATAAATTTTAGTCAAATCGGTTTAAAATTAACCCGCGTCTATCAAAATTTTGGATTTAAAAAATTAAGACGATCGTGATCTTACTACGATGGTACAATTTTCCTCTTCTAATTCTCAATGGTAGTAAGTAGTTTTAACATTAGTGATTTGTCATTTAAATTCCCTTTGCTTTGGAATTGCAATGGAATCTGATAAATTCCGAAACACGTGTTTATTAAGTCTTGCAAAAATTACTAACATAAATAAATTTTAAACAGAAAAATAATTTTCTTGAAAATTATTCTATGAGAACATCAACGTTTTAATAAACATAGGAAAAAATGACCTCGAGCTTTAATAAATCTACTCAAAATATAATATTTTAAAGATAGAATAATACAATTATTATTTTTAAACAAAAATTAATCAGAAATTAAAAAAAATAAAAATACACCGAAAAAATCCATGCGTAAAATACACGAATCCTTTCGTAAAATGTACGAAAACATTCGTGATTTCGCACAACGAAAGACATTCGTAAAATACACGAAATATTTCGTACATTGTACGAAAAATATTTTAAATTTTACGAAAATATTCTATGAGTGATACGAAAAAATTTCGTAAATTTAATGCAGAATTTCGTAAAATACACGAAATTTATTTGTATTTAAAATCAATAATTTCGTAAAATATTCGTGGATTCTAAAAAATAAAATGTTACAAGGACATTCTTAATTTCGTAAATTTTCAAAAATGTTTTCTAAACTTATTTTCGTAAAATAAACGAAACTTTCGTGTTTTTTACAAAATAAATAGCTACGAAAGTTTATTTCGTAAAATGTTGCATGGATTTTTTCGGTGTATGTGTCTTGCAAAACCTCATATTTATTAATGTTGATACACTGAACACGAATGAAAAAAAAAAAAAAAATCGGATTTTAAAAAATTTATAAAAAAATGGCGGGTTTTCCTACGTTTAAGAAATTTTTTTTAAAAAAATCTAAAAAAAAAAATTTCCACAGACTATATCCTAGAGATTGAGGTAGCTTTCTTTTAAATTTAATTTAATAAATACGTAAGTATAAACAGTTTGCTGAAGTTTTTTTTATTTTTCATATAGTTTTTTGAATTCTCATTTTGTTTATAGTTTTATGCAATGTTGGCAATCGATACCTTTTCAATACCGTTATCCGTTTCAAAACCCTTTAAATTGAATACCGGTACCAATACCAATACCGAAACTCAGTTTTGGTATCGGATACCGATATCCAAAACCCTTTTCCTTCGGTACCGGTACGTACCGGTATTGAATCGGTTTTTCCTAAAAAACCATGTTGTTTTTAGAAAAAAAATTAATAAAAAGTTTTTAATTTTTTTGGAAATGAAAAATCGTATTTCAAATGCCTCCCCGAAGTCTTATAAAAATCAAAAAATCTTTGGGCACCCACATCGTGGGTTAAGATTAATTAAAAAGCAGAAGAAAATTATTGGTTTTCACGAAATTTTTTTAGAGTCATTTAGACTCCCAGTAGAAACTTTCTGAACCCCTTAGTATAGTTTAGTTTTTTGGAGATTTTTATTTAATCCGCGATGTGGGTACCCAAGTATTTTTTTTTTGATATTTATATGTAGTAATGTCTAAAAAAAAGTTTTTTACTCAAAATTAAATATTTCTTATCAAAATTGTTAATTTTTTTCACTTTAGAAAACTATCACTTTAAAAGGGCAATGTGGAGGGTATTCATGGATTCGGCTAACAAGGAAGGTCTTCCTGGTGTCACAAGCCGATCTTTATGGAATTGGTTATATTTTGTAGAGCAGCAAAAATAAACGGACGTGTATATTTTTTAGAAGAAAAGGTAATTTTTCAGTTTTTTGTGTTTATCTCCATTACTATGAAAATAAACCCAGCCATGTTGCATACCAAATGAAAGGTCTTTTGAAAACCTTCTTGTAAAAAGAACGTGTCCAAACATGCACAACTTTTCGGCATATTGAGTAAAATACCAAAATTTTAGGAAATTTTTGATTATAAGTCAAAAAATATTATTTTTTTGACACGTTGTTAGCATCACAAGATAGGTATTTTAAATACCTTTTATCTGATACTAAATATGCCTATATCAAATTTGAGTAAATAGGCGTAAATCGTAAAAAACTCAAAAAGGTCAATTCCCCCCCATACAAATCGACCACCCTAAAAATAAGTTTGGGCTCCTAAAAAAAATACGTGTCGAATTTTTTTTCGTTCTGAACATCATATCCAAATTTCATGAAGATCGGAGGGGGACACCAGGGAGACTCTCCTGGTAAGTCGAATTTAATTTTCTACTTTTTTTTACATATATTTTTTATTTTTTCTTAAACAAATGAAACAAACGAAAAATGCTAAAAATAAATACGTAAATACATGTTTAGTTATAAAATTGAAAAAATATATATTTTTTTAAGTTTTTATGCGTTTTTTTATATTTTTAGCATTTTTTTCGATAATACCGGTACGTACCGGTATCGACGTTTCGGTATCGGTAATACCGTAACCGATTCAACTCAAATACCGTAACCGATACCGATACCGAAATAAATTAAAAAAACGATACCAATACCGATATCGATACCGTTATTCGTTTCGATTGCCAACCTTGGTTTTATGTGTAAACTCAGAAAAAAAAAAAATGGTAAAAAGCCTGGTAAAATGCCTTGTTAAATTTAACAATTTTCCTTGTTTTTTAACAAAAAACGAGAACTACAGTTTAATTGGTAATTTTACAAATTTATTTTCGTAATTGTATTCTACCATTTTGAAAGATTATTTTTCAAATAAACTGTTATTTTACAACAAAGTTTTTGTTACAAGGATTCTAGTTGATTTACAAAAAAACTGTTATTTTACAAAAATTATGTTATGTTGTTTATGTTGTTTAACAAAAAAAAAAAAAAATTTTTTGTAAATTTTCTATTTTTTTAAAAAAAGTCCCGAACAAATTTTTTTTTATTGAAAAATATTAGAGGATTTATGTTGTTTAACAAAAAAAAAAAAAAAATTTTTTGTAAATTTTCTAATTTTTTAAAAAAAGTCCCGAACAAATTTTTTTTTTATTGAAAAATATTTCAAAAAAAAGTTGACAAAATTTTGAAAAATTTATTACGAGGATTCTAGCTAATTTACAAAAAAAACTGTTATTTTACAAAAATAATTTTAATAGAGGATTTATGTTGTTTAACAAAAACATTTTTTTTTGTAAATTTACCATATTGGTTTGTAAATTTACCATTTTTTTTTTAAACATATTTACCATTTTTCCTAGTAAGTTTACAATTTTTTTTTATTTTTTCGGTTTGAAAACAATATTTTTACCAATAAAATTGGTTATTTTACCAATTGTTGGCGAGGAAATCCTCGTAATTTTACGAGAATTTTTTGGTAACTTTACAAGTTTTTTTTTTTGAGTGTATGTATATAAAAGTTTATAATCAACTTTATAAAATTGTCTTAGTGACTTTGTCTTTACGGCATAAATATATTTGGTAAAGTTTGAAGAAATATTTTTTTTATACTATTTTATTAAAAAAAATAGTTTTTTTTTAATTTTTTGTAATTTTATAAGCATTTTAACAAGAAAATTGTAATTTTTACTAGGAATTCTCGTAAAATAGGAGGTAGAAAAATAATAGTTCACGAGTTTTTTTTGTCATTTAACAAGATTTATTTTTAAGTGTATTTAATGTATTTTTTTGATTGTATTGTAAACGGCTATTGGTGCTCCAACGGTTAAAGCGACTGATCATATGAGATATGCATCTTCAAGAGCAATGTTTAGGCTTTACCTCCCGAGTAAAAATGTAGAGTCTGTACACAGAAAAAAACGAATTGTTATATTGACCCCAATATTTGTGAATACGATAAATTTGTTCACTGAAAGTGCTCCTATTAGGACATTTGTAATATCAGCAAACGTTTGTAAATTTTAATTGTTGAAAAAATAATTTTATTTTTTTTAACAAAGAAATTTAACAAACACAAACAAAATTTGTTGATCAGACAAAAATAAAAAATCTTATTTTTTTTCAACAAACACAATTTGTTGATCTGACAAATGAATTTTTTTCAACAACAAAATTTAACAAACACAAACACTATTTATTGACATGATAAAAGAATTTTGAAATAAAATTACTTGACTGAGTTTGTTGAAAACTAAATCGAAGTTTTGTTTTATAGACTAACAGGCGGCCATTTTTACTAAATGTTTGGTTGATATCATGTTTAGTTGATTTACAATTCATGTTTGTTGATTTAAATTTGACGATTTTATTTTCTGTGTACTGGTCCGAAAAATGGATCGCTAAGATTAGATCAGTTTTAATCGGATGGGTACAATTTCATCCGAAAAATGGGTTTATATAATTAGATAGACCCATTTTTCGGATGAAATTATATCCTTGCGATTAAAACTGATATAATCTTAGCGATCCATTTTTCGGATCAGTACTGATCTTTCAAATCTCGAATCAGATGTGTTGAATAATATATGTATATATATAAACATTTTTACTCGGGTTCGACTTATTTTTAAGTCACCTTCACATCGGGTTCATCCGCCATTGTCAAAAGTGCCCAAATTTTCTCAAAAACCTGATTTTATGCAAAAATTTGTAGAACGGATTTTTGACCAGCAGAAAAATGCTAATCAAATTTAGATGTTTAATGATAATTGGAAGGTAATTCAGATTGGAAACATTATTAAAGTCAAACCCATTTGAATGACCTAATAGGCACCTTTATATATCTTAAGCAAATAATAGTGAGAAGCCCTGTTGTATAGCAAACAGCAGCAATATTAAAAATGTTGTTACATAAATTATTTTCAACATTATAAAATAAACAATACGATTTCTTACCTCTGGCGAAAACCTAAAAGAATTTTAAAATGTTCTAATGAAACATTTTGTGTGAAGCAATTTTAAATACGGATCTTAAAGTATTTTAGTATAAAACCAATAAACCGCTTGAATAATTAATGGAATTCAAGTATAAATCAAGTGTAAATCAAGCCCTAACTTCTACACAGAAAAAAATAAAAAAAAAATTTGAGTAAATTTTTAATACTATTGAGTAAAAAATTACTCAATTTTCCACCAGTAAACGATTTAATAGTATTGAGTAAACTTTTAATAAAAAATTATTAAATGCTTAATAAAAAATTTGAGTAAATTATTAATTCACACAATTAAATCTTTACTTAAATTTTTTTAATATTTTTAAGTAACTTTTTAATTGTGTCAAGTAAAAATTTACTCAAAATGTATCAAATTATTTTTTTAAAAAGTTTAAAAAGTTTCTAATTTTTTTTCCAAAAAAATTGCTTTTACAAACTTTACCAAATATACTTATTAGGGTGGGGCGATTAGTAAGGAAGGAAAAAAATCTTAATGGGCGCATCGCGTTTCTGATTCTTGGGATTGTACTGAGCAAAAAAGTCAACTAGACCATACGTCTACGGTGAAAACCGAGCCTCCCGATTTTGACTTGAAGTTTTTTTTCAGACTTTATTTTTTTTTGGAAAATTTGCAAATTTTCTTGGGCTCATATTTCGTAAACTATTTGAAATTTTGACTTATTTTCAAAAGTAAAGTTGTAGCTATTGTCTCGGGCTACAATTTCTCTGAATATATTACTTAGAAAAAACTTCGGTTTCATGGTCAAAAAGTCGAAAATGTAGAAAATTCACCACTTTTTGTAATTTTGATATTTTGGCCTATAACAGCCAAACCCTTGAGATTTTCGATCCAATACTAAGACAAAAATTGTAGCTAAGACAATAGTTAAGAACTCTCTAGTACATCGAAAAAGCATTGGAAGGCTCCTTCAGGCAGTTTTGGCCTTGTGAAAGTGCAAATTTTTTGTGAAAATATTGATAAATTACCATTTTCAGTTGTTCATAGCGAAAAATAAAAGGTAAACAAAACATCCAGCTTTCCCAGATACCATATAAACAACTAACCCCACCTATAAACGTCAAAAGGAACGGTCCCATAATTAGTCTTTACTTATTATAGTTTTTGAATGTAAGTTTTAGAAATAATTGTTTCGTGTATAAACTGTGCAGTGCTACTAAAAAATTTAAGATATAAAAAATATGGATAATCCAGTGGATTCTGATAATACAGAGAATGTGGAGATGGAGATGCAGCCAGAATCATCAGCGTCATCATCAAATCTAGAAAATAAGCCTTCGCATACGATATGGTTTTGTAATTTTTTTATTTAAATAATCTAAACATTTTTCAGGTTATCGAAAATTTTCAACTTATTCCACTTGAACACATTCCTCCAATGAGTACAGATGCTGAAAATCAACTTTCTACGGACGTTAAATATCTATACCAAATTGCCCAAGCCGTTTCAAATGGTAGTTGCTCAATTAATCTTGCAAACATCAAACCTGGAACAGTAGGACATTCGAGACGGATAACAAAAGCTAGTAGATTGCTCCGTGTGTATATTGCGACAGAAAATCCATCACAAAATTTACAAATTTTGCAAGGTACATTATGAAAGTGTATGTTCCCATGTATTTCAATGTCAAATACTACAATTCGGCTGTATACGGTAGTGCTCTGCTTGGAAAATTCATCCAGTAGACGCAATATTTACCAGACAACTTACGTAACATCATAAATCCCGTAATACAGAATAATTCCTATTTCGCACAAATTTTGGAATTTCTTTTGGGCATACCCCTAAAACGATGCTTATTGAAGAGCTGATTACGGGAAAAATAATTAAAAAAATTTTGGAGGTCATCTTCAGGGCGCAACCAGCGCTTAAAGTTTACATCCGTGGTGCATTTGATCAAAAAAAAAATTTTTTTTTATTTTCAATATTGATGCCAAAAGTTTCGTTAGGTGGAGTACATTCAGGAAAAAATATTTATAAAGTTTTCATGGAGCAATTTTGGTCCAGCGCAACGTTTTTAAACTTCGAAGATGCATAATTTATTACACATTTTTTTAAGTTTTTGTAAAAAACGGTTTTTTATATAAAGGCTTGAACATAAACTCCGTTTAATACAAAATCTTAAACGAACTCTTACAAACTCCGGTTTTTACAAAATCTTAAAAAAATATGTAATAAATTACACCTTTTCAAAATTTCAAAACGTTGTGCTGGACCAAAATTGCTCCATGAAAACTTTACAAATATTTTTTCCAGAATGTACTCTACCTAGCGAAACTTTTGGCATCAATTTAAAAAAATAAAAATAAAATTTTTTTTTGACCAAATGCACTACGGATGCAAACTTTAAGCGCTGGTTGCGCCCTGAAGATGACCTCCAACATTTTTTTTAATTATTTTTCCCGTAATTAGCTCTTTACTAAGTATCATTCTAGGGGTATGCCCTAACATTTTTCATTTTCGGGACACGCTATTATACAATGATTGTAAAGAAATTCGTACATTGGCACTCAAAAAAATATTGTATATTCGCGACAACATATGCGATTAAACTGAGCTTCGCTAAGCGCTCAATCGACAAAAACCGTGAAGGTATAATGGCATCTGTATCTGAAGGCCGAAAGAAAGCGCCTCGTATGGAATCTAGAAAAGATTTGGAAGGCAATCTTTGAATGAAAAATACACTAAATTGGAATTCTTCTTGATTCATACCTTGTCTCTACCTATACAATTACTTTGTACTTTAAATGAATTTTCAAAATAAATATTAAACAAAACAAAGAAAAAACATTATATTTTTGGATAAAAAAGTGGAAAAAATAAGAAATAGAACAATTTTATGATTTTGCGCTATGAACAACTGAAAATGGTAATTTATCAATATTTTCACAAAAAATTTGCACTTTCACAAGGCCAAAACTGCCTTAAGGAGCATTCTAATGCTTTTGCGATGTACCAGAGAGTTCTTAACTATTATCTTGGCTACAATTTTTGTCTTAGTATTGGATCGAAAATCTTAATAGTTTGCCTGTTATAGGCCAAAATATCAAAAAAAATATTACAAAAAGTGGTGAATTTTCTACATTTTCGACTTTTTGACCATGAAAACGAAGCTTTTTCTAAGTAATATGTTTAGAGAAATTGTAGCCCGAGACAATAGCTACAACTTTACTTTTGAAAATAAGTCAAAATTTCAAAAAGTTTACGAAATATGAGCCCAAGAATATTTGCAAATTTTCCAAAAAAATAAAGTCTGAGAAAAAACTTCAAGTCAAAATCGGGAGGCTCGATTTTCACCGTAGACGTATGGTCTAGTTGACTTTTTTGCTCAATACAATCCCAAGAATCAGAAACGCGAAGCGCCCATTAAGATGTTCAAATCGCCCCACCCTAATACTTATGTCTTCAAGACAAAATAAAATTTTATAAAGACGATTTCAAACTTTCATATACATATACAAAAAACAATAAACTAAATGAGAATTCAAAACACCAAGAGAAAAAAAAAAAATATTAAATTTGTATTAAATTATTTACTCAAATTTTATTTTCAATTTTTGAGTAAATTTTTAATTGCGTCAATTAAAAAATTACTCAAATTTGTTTTAAAAAATTAAACAAGTGATTACTCAAATTTGTTTCCTCCATATTTTTTTCTGTGTAGTTAATGCTTGAATTACACCGTTCAACAAAGTTCAATGGCTCCGCTGTCAACTGAAAGTATACCAACAAATATGGACCACTAAAGTTTTTAATTTTTTTATCAATGGCGTTAGGAAAGGTTAAAAAAAAACTACAAAAAATACACATTCGAAATTGTAAGGCCGTTTCTGATTCAATTACAAACGTTGTTTCTCAGAGGTCTTAAAAGCAGATATGGGTCCTTCAGCAAGTTAGTACTTGCTGAGGAATTTCCGACGATATTTTTTCCGACCATATTTAAAAAAAAAAAATGTATATTGGTCCCCCAATAGGCTAGTTGCAGCCTTGAGTTGTCACATGGACCAACCACCTGTTCTTAAGCATATCTTAATTAATCTACTTTGATATTTACCTTAAAAATAGATGTTTGTACAAATTTTTCACGTACCTGTAAAGAAACAAAAAATAAATAATAAATATTTATTACAAACAAAAACTAATATTCCTAAAGGAATGGTTTAATTGAATTTTCAATCCTAAACTAAGCGTTTCTTAACAAATGATAAAAATACAAAATGCAATGGGAAAAGTTTTATTATATTTTAGTTTATACACATTTTTGGGCTAGATTGGGTCCAGAACCCATTGAGTTCGGACCCAATGGGTTGGCTGTAGACTCCATTGGGTCCTTTAAGGATCGCCATAGATTTTGATTCAAAACTTTTGTGCGTTTCGCTATACCTTGCATTTGTAATGATTTTTTAGATTTTTAAAAATTCAATAAAAAAAATGTATAAAATTTGTCTTGCGACTCATCATATTAATTTTGATGCGCTGAACACGTACTATATCAAAAAATATTAAAATGTATCAAACAGTTTTCGAGATATCGCTATTAGAAATCTCCAAAAAAAAAGTCAGTTTTTTCCTATGTTTAAGAAGTTTTTTTTTTAAATCCCAAAAGTTCTTTCCATTGACTCTTTCATTCAAACTGAATTTAAGCTAAATCTGACCATTTTTTAAACCCGTGTTTTAACCCATGATCAAAGTTTTAAATTATTGGATTTTTTAAAAACGAAAAAATAAAATAAAAATTTGCTATACACTATTTTTTATTAACATTTCAAAAACGTTCTGAAATCGGTTAAGCGGTTTTCGAGAACTTACAAGGGAAGTCTCCATAGTGTCACTCGCGGATCTTTATGGAATTGGTTTTATTTTGTAGAGCAAATCCTATATTATGCAAAGAAACCTAGTCATGTTACATACCAAATGAAATGTCTTTGGAAAACCTATCTACGTGTGCTAAGAACGTGTCCAAACATGCACAACTTTTCGTCATATTGAGTAAAATACCAAAATTTTTGGACATTTTAGTTAATAAGGCGAAAAATATTAACTTCTTTGGACCGTTGTTAGCACCACGAGAAATGTATTTTTAATACCTTTAATACCACACTACAGGCATTTAATTTTGTTTAAATAGGCGTAAATCGTAAAAAACTGAAAAAAGGTCAATTTCCCCCCATACAAATCGACCCCCCCTAAAAATGAGTTTGGGCCGCTAAAAAAAATACGTGTCAAATTAATTTTCATTCTTAACAACATATCCAAATTTCATGAAGATCGGTGGGTGACACCAGGGAGACTTCCCTTGTTAGTTAATCTCAAAATGTATAAATTTTGACCTTTTCATAGAGCTTGAGACAAGCATTCATTTAAAATTAATTTAAGCCAAATTCGATGGCGCCTTTAATAAAATTTTTGGTAAAAATTTTTTAAAAAACCAAAACTTTGATTAAAGGGCGCCACGGATTAAAATGAAGAAATTTTACTCAAATTAGTTCTAAATGAAAGCTTGTCTCAATTGGACCACTGTGGGCTCTTTAAAATTTAAAAAGCTCGATAACTTTAAAACTATTACTCGGAGATCTACAAAAATGCTTTTAAAATGTTTGTTGTGTTGGCAATATTTACCCAGAGCTTCGAAGGATTTCATTCCTTAATTCGATTTGGCATTCTGAATGAAAATTTAGTGATTGCATTCCCCAATCACATTTTAGCGAATTGAATGAATTCACTTCAGTATTACAGATGATGGGTTCAATCTTTGTCGGCTGCGATCTGTTTATAATTTTCACATATAGAGTTCTATTGACTATTAACTGAATTAATTTGATATTAAAAGTTTTTCTGAAGATTATTATAACTGGATAATATGAAACTAGTAAGAAACAAACCAGGATGTCTTAAATTTTTAGAAAAATTAAAAATTTTTCTTTCACACTTTTCTCAATTCAAAACCATATATAACACTTTAAAATCATTCGATTTATAAATAGCGAATGCATTCGAATTATTTTTCATTCGACTTTTAAAAATCGAATGCATTCGATTTTTTTTTCATTCGACTTTTAAAAATCGAATGCATTCACTTGTGAATGCAATGGATTTTCTTTTCATTCAATCGAATGGCTTATTCATTCATTGCGTAAAAAACTTAAAAAACTAACCAAGATAGAGCAAAACGGAGCCAATTATTTGTCCATAGTATCGCCAACACTCTTCACACTTTTTGTCGTGTAGGCAGTTGATATGTACATTTTTAAAATTTTCGGAAACACCAATTTTTTTGGATTCAAAATTAGGGCCCATTAGGGCCATCGTATGTAGTCGGCGATACTATGGAAAAAATGTGGCTCCTATTTAAAAAATCGATTGCATTCGCAGTGGAATGATAAAAAATCGAATGCATTCGATTTTTCTAAATCTAATCAACAAGAAATCGAATTCATTAATTTTTTTCCATTTAATCGAATGAATTCCAATTACTGCATTAATTGTTGATTTATTATATCGAATGCATTCACTGACTACGAAAATTGAATTGATTTTTTTTTAAATTTATTCGAAAAGGATTTCATTCTTCGAAGCTCTGTATTTACCGAGATATGAGCATTTTAAAATTTTCGGGAATGCAAATTTTTAAATCCAAAGTTAGGACCCATTGGAGTCCACATATGTAACGAGGACCGGCGGTACTTTGCTGGTTTAAAGGACCAAAAATGGCCTCCATTTTGCTCTATCTGGCTTAGTTTTAGAGATATCGTAATTTAAAGTTTTTAAAAAATGTTATAAAAATTTTACTAAAATATAGAAAAAACTTATTCAAATCCAAGAAGATGAACTAATTGGTAGAAAATTACGTCCTTAAACTAAAGAAGAGGAATATGTCTTAAAAATAAAGATTTTTTTTATATATTAAGGGAAAATGTTTTTGGCGGTAAGGAAAATATTGGACTATTTAACAGTATAAGAACTAAAATTTGTTTCTAACAGTTAAGAAAATTTCCCAAATTTTAGTTAAATTTAACTAAATTGTGTGAAAATTTATAAACTATTTTGAAAAACATTTTTCCAAAGTTTAAGTTAAGTCTTTTTTTTTTTGAGTGTAGATAAAAACATATTTTTTTTTTGCCAAATTTAAACAGCGATATCAGGAAAACCGTCCGATGTAAATTTTTGTTTTAATATTCGTGTTTAACGCATCAAAATTAAAGAAAATGATGTGCCGCAAGGAATAATTTTTTAATCACTGGGCGAAACAGGTTAATTTATTTCGATTGGAGACAAATTTCCAACATATACCATTAAGGTCTAGAAGAATAAAAATATGCCTCAGCACTTGGGAAAATAAAAAGTCAAAGAAAAAGTTTCACCCTAATGTGCAATGCACATTTATATAAGGGGTACTAAGCCCCTTATTTTGAATCTACAATTTGACATCCCCGAGATATACTTATGGGGGTTTTCGTGTGAAATTTGTTCCAAGGTTAGTCCTATTGGATAGTAGTTCAGACACAATTTTTCAACGAGAGCGGTCAAGGACTCTCTGAGTTAGAGGGGGTCGAAATTTGACATTTTGGCCAAAGAGGTGTTTATTCACATCCATGTAACTTCTTACCTATTGTTTTTAGCAAAATGTTTCACAAATACTTTGAAAAAAAATTATAAAAAAATAAAAAAAAAAATTTTGATTTTTTTTTCTTAAAAATCCAAAACTTTTTTGTCTTTTTCCTCAAATCGGGCTCTTTTATTTTTTTGATTCAAAAGAAAGCTTAGGTCAGTTCCTTTAAGATCTATGGGGTACGCTTAGTGGGATGCGAGTGGGATATCTATGAAATTTATTTTTTTTTAACTTTGGAACACAAAAAACGGTTCTTCAATTTGCACTATTAGGCGTGGGATAGCTAACCAGTTTTCGATTTCGATACGGGACACCCTCTAATTGAAGAAATAGCTAAACACCTATTTGGCCAAAATGTCAAATTTCGACCCCCTCTAACTCAGAGAGTTCTTGACCGATCTCGTTGAAAAATTGTGTCTGAACTACTATCCAACAGGACTAAACTTGGAAGACATCGGTTTCAAAAGTTGTGTCAGTTACACGAAAACCCCCATAAGTATATCTCGGGGATGTCAAATTGTAGATTCAAAATAAGGGGCTTAGTACCCCGGCAGATATGTAGAGCTAGGCCCTATATTTACAGTTCTTTCTTTTAAAATTTCGTCCGTTTCGCTCTTTTAGATATCGCCACTTTAAGTTTTTAATATTCCCTTAATTGTCATTTCCTTAATTGTCATGTCCTTACTCTTCTCTGATACAAAAACTTTTTTGTATCAGAGAAGATATTGTGCTAGAGTTGTCAATGAGGCACCGAAAAAAAATTTTGCTAAAAAATAATCCGCGATTTTTTTATTTTTTTTTGTCAAAAAAAATGTTCGTACTTGTTTAAATACCATTTGGTGTTCAATTATGTTCACATATGTCAACTAGAAGGTGAGGTGTGCCTACATTTTCGTTCATAACTTTTGAACCGCTGAACTGATATCGCTCAAATGCAATACCAAACTTCTCTGGAGAACTTCCAATAAATATGTTAAGTTTCGGTCATCTCTGTGCAATATTTTGCCCGTGATAGCATTTTCCACAGACAGACAGACGGACATCGCTAGAATGTCTTAAAATCGATCGGGCATCATAAATATATATACTTTATGGGGTCCCAGACTGATATATCGATGAGTTACAAACGAAATGACAAACTTATAATATGAGGCATTCCACACCAAATGTCCCGCTACAGAAAAACATGTGTCCCGTAAATTTCTGAATAGGTTGCTTGGATAGCCCTATATGTAACTAAGAAAATTGGGTTTTTGGTTTTTTAAATTTTCGAAAACTGGGCTTAGGAGGCGTGGTCAAATATTGGAAAAATGGTAAAATTTGTGGCGAGTTGCCTTGATTAAATATTTATCACATTAAAACGGAATGCACCACAATGTCAAAAACTTACTTTCTTATATAGTTTTGTATGAGCTATCGATTAAAATTTTTTTTTTGGAAAATTTTCAGAACCCGTTCTGAAATTTTCCATTTTTTAAAAAAGCCAATTTATCAAAAATCCGGCCACTTTTTTTTTCTTTTTTCTTTTTTTTTTTTAAAGTTTAGATGTTTGTCCATCCAAACAAAAAAAATCAGAAACACGTTCATCTTTTTTTTCGAAAAAATCGCATTTGAACTTTAAATTTCATAACAATTTTGTTATTTGCTTGTATTTCTTTGTTTTAAAGTTGCGAATAAGTAATATTAATTGCATAAATATTAGTCATACGCTCTTTCAGAACGGGTTCTGAAAATTTTCCAAAAAAAAAAAAAATTTAATCGATAGCCCATACAAAACTATATAAGAACGTAAATTTTTGACATTGTGGTGCATTCCATTTTAATGTGATAAATATTTAATCAAGGGAACTCTCCACAAATTTGACCATTTTTCCAATATTTGACCACGCCTCCTAAGCCCAGTTTTTGAAAAATTGAAAAACCAAAAACGCAATTTTCTAAGTTCCATATAGGGCTATCCATATCACCTATTCAGAAGTTTACGGTACACATATTTTTTTCGCTGGACATTTGGTGTGGAATGCCTCATATACCCTCTATCACTAAGTGGAGGGTATAAAAAATAAACGAAAGCATTTTAAATTCAATTCAACTAAAATAAATAACAATTTAAAGCAATTACTCGTATTTACAATTTAATCCGAAATGCAATTAATACAAAATAAATACTTTTTATAATATTGGGCGGCTGCTGCTTTGTAGTTAGGATTATTTTTATATATTCTAACTGCAATGTATGTTTGTAATACACTCAGAATAAAAAGGTAGTTTAATTGTTAATTAAAAATATCTGCTAAGAGTCAAAAAAGAAATCAAAGATTCTGAGACAGTTTTCCTATAGAAAAAGTCTCCGATTCTGTGATATTTTTCCAATAGAAAAAGTCTCAGATTGTAAGACATTTTTCCTATAGAATAAGTCTCAGATTCTGTGACAGCTTTTCTACAGAAAATGTCCCAGATTCATGGACCGGATGATATACGTCTGAATGAAGAGATCAAATGAAGTACACTCAAAAAAATACGTTAGTAGATTTACTAATTTTTTTTTGCTAATGCTAGTTAGCTAACTTTTAGCAAATTTTTAGTTGAGATTAGCATGTTAGCAAAAAATTCTTGTAAACTTCATTTAGCACATTAGCAATTTTAAACAAACGTTGAACTAATTTCTTTTGCTAAGATTTGAAATTGAGTTGACAACATTTTTACAAGATTTTTTGCTAACATTAGCAAAAATAAATGGTAAATTTTTTTTTATTTTCAGAAAACTTAAAATGGCTCTATCTCGGAAACTAAGCCAGATAGAGCAAAATGGAGGGCATTTTTGGTTCTTAGAATCTCCATACTTTCGCGGGTCCTCTTCACATGTGTGGACCCTAATGGGCCCTAACTTTGGATCCAAAAAAGTTAGCATTCCCGAAAATTTTAAAATGCTCATATCTCGGTAAATATTGCCGACACAACAAAAAGTCCAAAAGCATTTTTGTAGCCCTCAATACTTAAAACAAGACTGCAAAATAGTCAAAAGCTCTCCGAGTAATATTTTTTAAGTTATCGAGTTTTTTAATTCTCAAGACCCCTATAATCACGTATCTCAAAAACTAAGCAAGGTAGAGCGAAACGGACACAAATTTTGGATCAAAAACTATGACGATTTTTAAGGAACCCAACTAGGTCTAGGCCCATCGGGGCTATCGGGTCCGAACCCAATGGGGTCCTCAAATGTGTCAAAAAAATAATTTATTTTGTTAACTAATTATTGGCAAAACATTTTTGCTAACTTTAGCAAAAAAATTGTGGGTTCAAAATCAGCAAATTTTCTTGTAGGTTTACAAGCTTTTTTTGCTAACATTACAGTTTTTTTTTTTTGAGTGTAAAACTGCATTTACAGTTTTTCATTTTGTGATCATGTTTCCTGTAAAAAGGTCTTCAAAGTATTAAGGGATTACATTATGTAAAATATTTTTTTATATTTGTACTTGTCCTAGAATGTCACTATTGATGGCAAATGAAAGAGGAAGACGTAAGTAATGTTATTTCAAAACTTCATCTTTCAATATCATTTAAAATTTTTACCAAAATATTGAAAGGACATTATTCACAAATTAAAACATGAAAAAAATTAGCAAATATTTTTCTCCTTCATTTGCCATCAATAGACAATTGAATGGTTCATGCGAATAAAGACGAATAGACCATTTGTAGAATTTTACAGGGGACAATAAAAACGCAGGAAACGATTAAAAAATAATATTTTTGTCAACTTTTTGGTTTTAGCTTAAAGATTTAGGTCACATCTACCTATATACAAAATTTTAGTAAGGTATTCGAAAGAGAACTTGCCAAAAATTGGACTTCAATTTTTTGCTTAAATGGAAAAAGGGCGAATATCCAAAAAAATGTATTGAAATTTGAATAAAAATGTGTTACTTTGTAGCAGATTTTGACTACATTTTCATGAGACTTGCAATACTTGACGAACTATGGTTGGTATTTGTTTGTAACACTTTAAGGACTTCAAGGATACACTTTTTAAGGATTGCCAGGACATGCAAAAAAAAATTTTTTTGTTAATTTTTTTTTAATATTCCTGCCATTTGATGCAGTAGTAATTCTTTATGACACTAAATACATTTTTAGGAATTATAATATTAACCCTTGACTGCATATTACGACGTAACATAAAAGGACATAAAAAAATTTTGTTTTTTATTCCTGACATTGGATGCAGTATTAACACTAAAAGTTTGTATGTGCTAAGATCGTTTTTTTTTTGTGTACAATTTCAAATTTTAGCTAATATCAATTTTAAACTCGCAGCTAAATAATTTTTATATAATATTTTGTTAAGGATGGATATTCGCCCTTTTTGCTTTCCACACTTAAAAGTCTTATAACTCAAGAACGGTAAAATTTTTTGCCAATATAATAAGTGTGGTTTATTCCTCGTAATGTTCTTTTAACACATTGTTACCGAAAGTAAAATTTTTGTATGTTTTTGTGTTGTATTTAATCAAAATTGTGCGTTTGTTCACTCCCAATTTAAACAAAAATATAAAAATATACGAATTATTGCACTTTCAAAGTAATTTTTTTTGCCTTAAAAGTCAAAATTTCCCCAAAATTTCTGCATAGGATTGTAGGGCTCTGCTAATAAAATGCATTTATGCAAAAAAACGTGTTTGCGAAAAAGTGGTCTATTCGTCCTTATTCGCATGAACTATTCAATTATAGACATTATAAGACAAATAAAAATATTTAAAAAATATTTTACAAAAGGTTGTCCTTATAAACTTTGAAATCCTTTAAAAAGGAAACAGGATCACTAAATGAAAAACTGTCAAATAGGTCATCCGGTTTATCTATATATATAAAAATGAATGTGTGTATGTATGTGGGTATGTATGTATGTTCCGCATGGACTCGAAAACGGCTGGACCGATCTTGATGAAATTTTCAGGGAATATTTAGAATAGCCTGGGGAGTAACACTGTCCGGTCAGATTTTTGAATTTTTGCCTGTGGGCGGAGGAGCGTGGCAAAATCGAATTTTTACATTCCACCACTAAAGACATTTATATATAAAAAAACGGATGGACCGATTTTGATGAAATTTAAACCACAGGTAGTACTTACCAAGTACTAACTATGTGCCAAATAAGAGCAAATGGGCGTAAAATTCCAGTCCCCTTTGTTTTGAACTGAATGTTATTTCTGCGTAATCCGCAATAACGCAAAAACTGTTGATCCGATTTTAATTAAATTTTCAGCACTGATAGGTTTAACCGAGTGCGGAATTATAGGCCATGTTATACTACGATTGGAAAAAGGGGCGTAAAATGCCACGCCCCTTTTGTACTATACTCGACGTTGTCTGCCTGTTTCGCAATCACCCAACAGCTGAACAGATTCTCTTGACATTTTCAATACATACAGTGCTAACCAAGTGCATATGTAGGCCATATAAGATCGTTATTAGAAAAAGGGATCAACATTGCAACGCCCTTTGTACTATACTGACCACGATTGAACAAAGAGGCGTAAATTTCCACACCCTTTGTTTTATAATGAACGTTACATCTGCATGTTTTGAAATCACGCAAAAACGGATAAGACGAAACTGCCACTACTGATAGAACTTACCGAGCGGGAACTATAGGTCATATGTAGAGCGCGATTCGGCAAAAGGGTATAAAATGTCACTCCCGTTTTTCATAAATAAAAAGTTATTTCCTCCTCTTTCGCAATCACTCACACAAAAACGGCAAAAATTATGTCAATGAAATTTGCAGCACAGATAGTACTAATCGAGGATGCAGCATGGAACTTTAGACTATCACAATTCGATAAAAATGTGTTAAATGACACGCCCTTTGTACTATTCACGCAAAAACGGCTGAACCGATTTTGTTGAGATTTCTCTATAGATAGTGCTAACCGAGGGTGGAACCAAAGGTTACTAGCTGGACCCGGACCCGCGCTTTAATTTTGTCCGACACTATATTAAATTAAGATGCAATATAAAACAGCTTTATTCTTAGGGCCAGCAACGCGGACCGGGTATAGCTAGTGTTTAATATTGGCGGACGGTGTTATCATTAAAAATTGTTTTACACAGCAATTACTTTGAGTGTAAAATTGTGTGTTTTTATTGTAGGGTATTATAATCAAATTCCCTCAAATTTATTTGAAAAATAAAACTAAAGTTTTAGAAACTAAAACCAACCAAACAACACTAAAATTTACAAACATACAAAAAAATTTTCAACATAAAAATTCCCTTTTAAAACAATAAAACACACACAGTCCACACCCACTTTGGACCAACAAACCGTATTTCAATGAATAGAAAAAACTCAATTAAATTTTAAATAAAATGCCAAATAACTTTGTAAAGGATTAAATACCAAAAATCAACAGTACAACACAGCACTGCTAGCAATATGTTTATTCATTTGTTTATTTTATTAACTTTTAATGCTGCTGCCAACTACTTTTTATTACACTGTGCAACAAGAAAAACGAGCCGCAATGGATCTTAGGTCAAACGAAAGGGTTTTGCAAAGTTGGTCCAAATTTCTTTTTTATGGCTCACTGAATTTTTTTTTTTTAAATTCTGATTAATTTTTAATAAAAAATAAAAATTGTTTTATTCGACCTTTAAAAAATTATATTTTGAGTAGGTTTATTCTAGCTCGAGGTCATCATTTCCTTTACTAATTAAAGCTATGATATTCTAATAGTATTCTATTTCTATTCTATATTTTCGAGAAAATTATTTTTCTGTTTTAAATTTATTTATGTTGGTAATTTTTTGCAAGACTTAATCGACACGTGTTTCGGGATTTGTCAGATCCCATTGTCAAGATTATTTAGCAAAAATAAAAAAAACCATTCTTCAAGTAGCAAAGGGTCTTTAATGACCTTTTGCTTAAAAATATGGTTTGATGTCTTCAGTGAAATTGTGTTTCGGTTCTTTTTCTAGAACATATTAACCCCCTAACTGCTATTTTAAGCTGTAATTTCAGTCCTTTTTTTTTAAATTAGACGCAGTAGTCTTATTAAGCGTCCATTTAAAGAGTTAAGATTCTGAATTCATTTCAAAATACTATCATTTCTAAATGTTAAAATGTTCCACAAATATTTTCCTCATAAAATTTCATTAGGGGTTGTCAAAGGTGTAAAATGGAAAAACATAAAGAATCATAAAAAATCATGTGTTTTTTTACCAAAAAAGTTAAAACAAGTAAGAGTGTTATATTCGGCTGTACCAAATCTTGTATACCCTTCATAATGTACAAAAAAAAAAATCAAAGGCGTTTTTTTGGGGGGAGAGGGGGTAGGAGACTTTGGGGGACACCTTCAAATATATTTATTATGATTCTTGCAATTATTTAATCCAATTAATCATTATTAAAACACATTTTTTATATCCACGCCCACAAAGGGGGCGGGTCAAAAGTTTTTTTTTATCCGATGGGTCCACAGGCAGGGGTTTGAGCTTCCTCTGACATCAAAATGTTGGATTTGCTTAACAAAAATAAAAAAAAGCCCTGCAAGAAATTTCCGTATTTCTGAGGCTGGTTTAGTTCTCCAAGGGGGAACTTTTTTGGCATTACCAGTAATGGGTTTTGTAGGTAGTGCGCAATAATTCCCAAATGAAATAAGTCCTAATGAAATAACTCCTAATGAAATAAGTTCCAAGAAAAATGAATGAACTCCACACTTTAAAAAATGAAATAACTCCCAAAGAAAAAATTAAATATGTCCCAATATTTGGGAGTTATTTAAAATCAAAATAATAACTCCCAAAAACATGAAAGAACTCCCAATGAAATAAGTTCCAAGAAAAATGAATTAACTCCACACTTTAAAAAATGAAATAACTCCCAAAGAAAAAATTAAATATGTCTCAATATTTGGGAGTTATTTAAAATCAAAATAATAACTCCCAAAAAAAAATGAAAGAACTCCCAATGAAATAAGTGCCAAAGAAAATGAAATAAGTTCCCATTGTTTTTTTGTAATAAAGGTTTTCTGCGTAGCCGTCCTTCGGCCGGGCTTAGGGATTACATACTCCATGCATTAAACCCACCCTCTCTGCAAACCAAAGCTATTTTGGTTATCAGGCCTTTTTGAGGCATAACAAATTTGATAGCGTAAAGGCCTGCTACCCTAAAAAACTTCACTTTGCGGAGAGGGTGGGTTTAATGCATGGATTTTGTAATCCCTAAGCCCGGCCGAAGGCCGGCTACGCAGAAAAAAATTTAAGCAAAAAAAAAAAAACAATTGCACAGAGGTGTATATTGTTTTCAATTAAAATGAAATAAGTCCAACCATTGATGAAATAACTCCCAATGCTTAACAAGAAATGAAATAACTCCCAATCTATTTTTTGTTGGTTTTTTTTTCATTTGGTAGTTATTTCATCTATATAAATAAAAATCAATTGTCGTTCGTTGGTAACCGCATCAATTGAGAACGGCTGAACCGATTCGGACAGTTTTTTTTAATATGTTCGTAATAGTCCAACTTAGGTTTTTATGTAATGAAAAATTGACCACGCCCACTTTTACGCCCACTTTTTTTGATTTATCTAAAATCTGAAAACACATGCACCGATTTGGCTAATTTTATATAAAACGTTCGTTGTAACACAATTTAAGTTTTTACTGAAAGAAAAATCGACCACGCCCACTTTTACGCCCATTTTTTAGATTTTTCTAAAATCTGAGAACGTACAGACCGATTTGACTTAATTGTTAAAAGAATTTTCACCATAGTTATACTTTGAATTTTTCTAAAAAAGAAATTGACCACGGGCACTTTGACTAATTTTTGTTGAAAATTTTCGTCATAATTCAACTAAGTTTTTTACGGAAAAGAAAAAAACACCCACTTTTTTCTATGTATCGAAAAAACTAGACCAGTTGCACCGATTTGATTATAATCCGCAAAAAAAAATTGGCTCACTTTTTCCGATATGTATATTTTAAATCGTAGAGCGGCTTGATCAATTTGGCTAATTTTGTTTTTAATGTTCGTCATGTCCTAAGGCTTTTCGGAAAGACCAATTTTCCATTTATTCGGCCCACCCTTTTCGATACATATAAAATCACATCACTTGCGAATGGTTGTACTGAATTGGTTAAATTCAAATAAATTTAACGGTAAGAAAGGTTGTCTGCCTACGCTTTTTTCAATTTATCTAAAATTCTCTCTATAAAAAAAAAATTATCTACATATATAAATAAATATCAAATGCCGTTTGGATTATATTTTTTTAAATGTTCGTGTTAGGTTTTTACGGGAAAACAAATTAACCACGCCCACTTTTATGCCTCCTTTTACGATATATCTTAAATTGGTTTGGCTAAACTTTTTTAAATGTTCGTCATATTCCAACTCAGGTTTAAACGGAAATAAAAATTTTTCAAGCCCACTTTTCTTCGATATAAATATTTAAAATAGAAGAACGGCAAGACCGATTTGGTTATTTTTTGTAAACGTTATAGTCCAACTAAGGGTTTTACGGGAATAAATTGTCCATTCCCACTTTTTTCAATACATCTAAAATCGGAGAACGACTGGCCTTTGGAAATTTTTGTAATGATCATTGTCCAATAGAATACCCAAATTTGCAAAAGTATTTTTTTCTTCGCTCCACCGGTAGTTTCTGATAGATTGGCCATACAAAATATTATATGTGCAAGAACTGGATCTCTCGGTTGCATACAGGCCAGTCGATTTGAACTTTTGACCTTAAAAATGACCTAAAAACACTACAAAGCTTTAAAGTGCCATAACTCTTAAAATATGCGTTTTTCCAAAAAATGCTGTATAAGTTTTATTTTGCAGAATAAGAATGCAAAAATTATTGTCCTCCACCACTTTAACGCCCTATTTGTCAATATCTTTAAAATTTTCAACACTTGAGAACGCCTGGACCGATTTTGCTATTTTTTTTTGTTGTGTTAAATGTTCGTAATAGTCCATACGGTTGTTCGGGAAGAAAAATTGTCCTCGCCCACTTTTTTTCAATATATCTAAAACTCATATTTACTCTAATTCGATATATTTAAAAAAATCTTTATAGATTCCACTTAAGCTTGGTACACATAATTTCAAATCCTTGGGTATTGTTATGTACAAGTTTAACTTACCACACTACATATTTAAATGGCCACTTTGGTCTAAATATGTGAAATGGATTTAAGTCGAATACTAATGACTGGACCGATTTTTTTTTGTTAGTAACAGTTCTAATTGGTTTTTAAGGAAAGATAAATGAGAAAAGTGTCCCAGAAAAATGGAAAATTCGGGAAAACTATAAAGGTTTGTTTGTATGAACCAGACATGTGCACGGATGGTGTTAAAATGCGTTTAGAGACATTCTAAAAAATTTAGAATGTGGACAATATTCTATTCTTAGCGTTCAAAACGAATGAGTTTTTCATTCTATGCTCACAGTGCATGAGAAAGCTACACACACTAGTGTTACGACATTCGTAACACGAATGAACCAACGAGGGAGTACATAGAGAGCCAATGATTTGAAAATACTGTACTCTGAAGCGTGTACTTAGAATGATTTTTATAAAAAAAAAAAAAATATATTGTTTGGCTATTTGGGCGAATTCTTTTAAAAAAATATATGTATGTATGTATGTATGTATGTATGTATGTATGTATGTATGTATGTATGTATGTATGTATGTATGTATGTATGTATGTATGTATGTATGTATGTATGTATGTATGTATGTATGTATGTATGTATGTATGTATGTATGTATGTATGTATGTATGTATGTATGTATGTATGTATGTATGTATGTATGTATGTATGTATGTATGTATGTATGTATGTATGTATGTATGTATGTATGTATGTATGTATGTATGTATGTATGTATGTATGTATGTATGTATGTATGTATGTATGTATGTATGTATGTATGTATGTATGTATGTATGTATGTATGTATGTATGTATGTATGTATGTATGTATGTATGTATGTATGTATGTATGTATGTATGTATGTATGTATGTATGTATGTATGTATGTTTTTTTTTTTTTTTTTTTTTTTTTTTTTTTTTTTTTATAGAGGCAAAAATCATCAAAAGACTTGGCACACACTGAAAATTGCCAGAGTGCGAGACTTTAACACGCTAAACACCCTCTCACAGATCCACAATCCCCGCGGTACCACCGCTAAGTATTTCCTCACGGAGGGGGGAAGGGATAAACCACCACTACTCTAACCTAGACTCTTCTTCGAGTCTCCTCTTGCCTACGAAGTTCTAAAAGAACCAATTTAACATAGTTACATACATGTTCCCAGTTACGCTCTGATGTTAACATTATCTCTACTATATTCCCAGGAAAAATTCTACTCCTGACAACCTCTTTGAGGTTCTCCCTCTCAACTGTAAAACGTGGACAGTCAAAGAAAACATGTTCGGCATTTTCGTCCACGTTACCACTACAATACGGACAAAACGGATCACTGTCATGTCCAAAACGGTACAAGTAGGCCTTAAAACAGCCATGTCCACTCAGAAACTGGGTGAGATAATAATTTATATCACCATGTTTCCTTTGCAACCAGACGCTCACATTAGGAATTAATGTGTGCGTCCACCTACCCTTCGTTGATGATGACCAACGAGATTGCCATTTATCAACAGCTAAACCCCTCGCCGTAATACGATTTGCAGTATTATCAGACACACCCTTGAAGTCGAAGACGTACTGTGCTTCTTCCGCCTGTAAGTCAATGGGTATAATACCACCAATGACCAACGCTGCTTCGTCTGACACGGTTCGAAACGCGCAACATACACGAAGAGTTGCCAATCTGAACACTGATGAAATTTTATCACGATATGATTTAAATTTAGTCGCGTCCGACCATATTGGAGCCGCATAAAGAATTATACTTTTCACTACATTCGCCAGCAATTTCCTTCGTAGGTATTTAGGACCCCTAGTATTAGGCATTATGCGGCACAGTGCTGTACATGTTGCCCTCGCCTTATCACCGACATACTCTAAGTGGTGTTTGAATGATAAACGGTTGTCTATCATTACACCTAGGTATTTAAGGTGCTCCTTTGTCTCTATTGAACAGCTACCAATATTTAGGGTAATGCTTTCAACGACTCTACGACTGCTGATTAGAACTGCCTCTGTTTTTTGTTCAGCAAGTGCCAACCCCATTGAATCTAACCATGACCGCACCAAGTATATGCTACTGTTTGCGACATTCCTCGCCTCCTCAGTGTGTTTTGCAGTAACTACCAGAGCTATATCATCGGCAAAGCCTACGATTCTAGCATTTTCTGGAAGTACCAGTTTCAAAACACCATCGTACATCACGTTCCAAAGTAGTGGTCCAAGTACAGACCCTTGCGGTACACCTGCCGTAACTTTGTACTCTTTCATTCCATCGTCGGTATCGTATACAAGGGTTCTATTTCGGAAATAGTCCTTAATTATCGCTACCAGATATCGCGGTATATCCAAGTGATTTAGGGCATTCACAATCCTTTCCCAGTTCGCAGTATTAAAAGCATTTTTCACGTCGAGTGTTACAACTATGCAGTATTCTTTGGAGCCATTTTTCCACCTTTTACCTTCTATAGCATCATTGGCAATGCCAACCACTAATCTTATTGCATCGACTGTTGACTTGCCTTTTCTGAAACCAAACTGTGTTTCAGATAGACCGCCCGTCGTCTCAATGCTTGCCTCAAGCCTTCCACAAATTATGCTCTCCAACAACTTTCCACACGTGTCTATCATACACAGGGGACGATAGGACGATGGGTTGTTCAAGGGCTTTTGGTCCTTGGGTAGCAATACCAGCCTCTGTCTCTTCCACAATGTTGGGAATGACGCATTCTCAAAACAGGAGTTAATCAATTTAACTAGTTGTTCGGGGCAGCACTTCACAATCTCCTTCAGGACGATGTTTGGTATGCCATCAAGACCAGGCGATTTTCTGTCTTCAAACTTGGCTACAGCATGCTGTATCTCGTCTATAGTAGTCGTTGGGAAGCTGAATATTTCCGCAGAGTTATGGTTTTCCCACGTGGTTGATCCTTGATAAGGAAAAAGATGTTTAACTATTTCGAGTAGAGTAGTAGAATCTCGTGGTGGTGTTGCACTAAAGCACTTCAGTTTTTTCGTTACTAGTTTATATGCCATTCCAAATGGGTTACTATCAACGTCATCACATATATTCAAAAAACATGCTCTCTTACTTCGACGTATTGCCAGCTTGAGGGCTTTCTTTTTGGATTTAAGCTCCTGGTGGTTAGCTTCACTTCCTAGCCTGCCTCTACCTCTAACGTAAACTCGTCTGGCCTGTATACAACATTTTCGCAATTGAGCAATCTCTTCGTTCCACCAATAAACCGGTGCTTTATTTGGACCTTGTCCTCTCCTCTTCATAGAGGCATTGCATGCATTTGTCACCTGGTTAATGAACTGACCTGCCATATTCTCTGGTGTACCATCAAGTGTTATGTCCTCAGCGTAAAGGTTAAATATCTCGCTATCAAAGGTATTTGTTTTCCAGCCCATCGCAGTACGGTTCTGTCTGCAAGCGATTGCCAGCGGAGCATCTCTTATTTCCATGAGGATAGCACTATGATCGCTATGTGTGTATATATCACAGATAGACCAATCAATACGATTTACGATACTAGCACTTGAAAAAGCTATATCAATTACCGAACCTCCACCATTGCGGTTAAAAGTACGCTGATTACCAGTGTTCAGTAAAACCACATCTAGCACAGCGAATAGCTCCAAAAGAATTCTACCTCTCTCATTTGTACTCGGGCAGCCCCACTCTGTAGCCCACGCATTAAAGTCACCAGCTATCACCACCACGCTCTTATTAATTGCATCGGAGACCAGATTTTCGATTATAACTTCAAAATCGTCGTTGGAATATCTCGGTGGTATGTAGCAGCTGTAAATGGATATTCCAGATATATCTGCACGAACAAAACCATCTTGTTGCGTCGTCATCACATTCTGCAACGTTTGGTTACGCACAGACCAGATAGCAGACGTATTTGAACTATCAGCAACCCATCTTGGTGAATCCATATTGCAGTATGGTTCACTAAGAAGTGCGACGTCAATGTTCAGCTCACGGACACTCTGTTTCAACAAATCTTGAGCTGCTTGACAATGATTTAAGTTACATTGTAGCAGTTTCATATTCGTTTACTTAGTTCCTGAAGCGCTTTTCTGTACTGGGGACAGGAAGTCGCTCCCGTTACATGGTCTCCTTTGGATGTAGTATCATTACACAGTAAACACTTTGGACTATTCGAACAGGTTCCAATCTTGTGTCCAACTTCCCCACAACGTATGCAGTTGTTTGTGTAGTCATTTGGACTCTTGCACTTAGCAGCTGGATGTCCAAAATTTAGACATCTGAAACATCTTTTCGGTGAGATTTTTTCACGTATTCGACATACCACCCATCCTATACGCAACTTTGCAAGCTCCAATAGTTTGCCTGCTAAGACAGCACTCATACCAATGGTGGCAGTTTGTGTACCTCCATAGGCTTTTCTCATGGATTTTATTGCCGTTATTTGCAGCTCTTTGAAGTCTTCGGATTGGTTCACGAGGGCCTCAAAAACTTCTTCCTTGGATGTAACCTCGTCTATATCTTTTATCTCAATAAATATTTCGTGTGTAAACGAACGCACAGCAGCGTCAGTACCAAGAACCTCTTCAACTGATTGCCTAAACTCAACTGTGCTTTGGTGGCCAGGTTTGTTAAGCTCAAGGAGTAACTCGCCTTTGGCAGTTTTCCTTATACCCTTGACGTTCTGACCAAGCATGGCTAACTTTGGGTCAGTTTTAACCTTTCTTAGGATGTCAGCGTAAGACGTTTCCCCAGATGTATGTATGACCAGGGCATCAGGCCTGGCAGGTTTTCTTCTCTTTTTTGCCTTCGGGCGAACTTCACTCCAGGCTCGATCCGTTACGACCTGCTCCGGCTTTCCACCTGTTGCAACAGTCGACGTGCTTGCCTCTTCAACATCTCTTGTTTGATTTACGGTAGTATTCTTCTTCTTCTTGGGCTTATTTCCCTTGGGGCTCTGAGAGACTGGGTCTCGTTTACGCTTTGGGGTCAGTAGCTGCGGTAGGTTAGGCCGTGCTATCTCGTCAGTTTGAGTTTGCTTATCCTCCTGGGGTGTTGGTTCAATGGAGTTGATAGGTCCACTGTTTAACTCTTTAGATGCCTGCATAAATAATGCTTGGATCTCCCGCGACATTGAGACGATCTCCTTGTGCACGTTGCTTTTACTTTTCAAAAAATCTACCATTTTCGAAATTTTCTCTCCTAGTTTGACCATGCTATTAGGCTTATCAGCAATAACAGAAGGTGTTTGTTCACTTGTTTTGGGTGATCTTACAATCACCGAACTCCTCTCAAATGGATTAGATATTTCACCCATTTCGTCCTGTTGTTTTTGTTGTTGTTGTTGTGAGTGTGCTTGATTATTGTTCATTCTAAAGTGGTCCCAACTCAAAGCCGCTATCTCCGCTCGATGTGCAGTCACGTTAAAGATCCCATGGGTCCCTTTGCAAGCAGTGAGGTCCATGCGAGGGTTGACGAAAGACCTTATGGGAACTTCCGCCAGTGCCAGATCCGTGTAAGTCGGGAGATAATCCTGCAACCGATTCCTGCACCGCCAACTGAATGGTGACGAGCATTGAACGTACTTTGAGACTTGCCAGGTTTTAACGGGACGGAGGCAGCTGTGGCATTAACCTGGAAGCCATTTCTGCAAAGTTTCACCTTTGCATACTCAGGTTCAAGAATACCACAGCCGTCAGCCCAGGGTTTCGTCAATTCCAAATCATATTCCAGTAATGCCATAATCAAGATCGTGCTGGGATTAATCTTGATGCCTTTCGGCGGGGGGTCACAGGTATAAAAAACCACGGATGTATCACGAAGATCACAGGTTGCGACATATAGAAAAACATTCGATGAAACGTGGGGGAAACCACGGAGACGTCACTCTCCCAACTACTCCTCTCTTGAGGATACCCCTGTGGTTGGATACCTAGTTAAAGGGCGGCATCCACTCGCCCTGACTCAGGACTTCTTTAAGCACATGTATCTACTTTAGATACGCTTTCCATACCTGTGACAACTCAGGGTCCGCGGGGTCGTCACTCCCGTTATCCTATAATAAGGATACCCATGCGGTAATGTATGTATGTATGTATGTATGTATGTATGTATGTATGTATGTATGTATGTATGTATGTATGTATGTATGTATGTATGTATGTATGTATGTATGTATGTATGTATGTATGTATGTATGTATGTATGTATGTATGTATGTATGTATGTATGTATGTATGTATGTATGTATGTATGTATGTATGTATGTATGTATGTATGTATGTATGTATGTATGTATGTATGTATGTATGTATGTATGTATGTATGTATGTATGTATGTATGTATGTATGTATGTATGTATGTATGTATGTATGTATGTATGTATGTATGTATGTATGTATGTATGTATGTATGTATGTATGTATGTATGTATGTATGTATGTATGTATGTATGTATGTATGTATGTATGTATGTATGTATGTATGTATGTATGTATGTATGTATGTATGTATGTATGTATGTATGTATGTATGTATGTATGTATGTATGTATGTATGTATGTATGTATGTATGTATGTATGTATGTATGTATGTATGTATGTATGTATGTATGTATGTATGTATGTATGTATGTATGTATGTATGTATGTATGTATGTATGTATGTATGTATGTATGTATGTATGTATGTATGTATGTATGTATGTATGTATGTATGTATGTATGTATGTATGTATGTATGTATGTATGTATGTATGTATGTATGTATGTATGTATGTATGTATGTATGTATGTATGTATGTATGTATGTATGTATGTATGTATGTATGTATGTATGTATGTATGTATGTATGTATGTATGTATGTATGTATGTATGTATGTATGTATGTATGTATGTATGTATGTATGTATGTATGTATGTATGTATGTATGTATGTATGTATGTATGTATGTATGTATGTATGTATGTATGTATGTATGTATGTATGTATGTATGTATGTATGTATGTATGTATGTATGTATGTATGTATGTATGTATGTATGTATGTATGTATGTATGTATGTATGTATGTATGTATGTATGTATGTATGTATGTATGTATGTATGTATGTATGTATGTATGTATGTATGTATGTATGTATGTATGTATGTATGTATGTATGTATGTATGTATGTATGTATGTATGTATGTATGTATGTATGTATGTATGTATGTATGTATGTATGTATGTATGTATGTATGTATGTATGTATGTATGTATGTATGTATGTATGTATGTATGTATGTATGTATGTATGTATGTATGTATGTATGTATGTATGTATGTATGTATGTATGTATGTATGTATGTATGTATGTATGTATGTATGTATGTATGTATGTATGTATGTATGTATGTATGTATGTATGTATGTATGTATGTATGTATGTATGTATGTATGTATGTATGTATGTATGTATGTATGTATGTATGTATGTATGTATGTATGTATGTATGTATGTATGTATGTATGCAAGTGCGAATTAAAATAAACATTTTGTTATGTAGAATAAATGAAGAGGTAAATAAAAAATAATTACGGGGAAAATTAATATATTAATAAGAGTGGATAAAAAAAAATTAATACATGAAAATAAATATTATGGTGGATTAAAAAAATATTTTTCTATTTCGAAAAATAATGTAAAATGTGGTAAAAATTGTTTTGTTTTATGGCGGAAAATGTAAGGGCCTATAATGATGAAGTATATAGTGTGTGACCGAATACAATTTTTTTTGCCTACGCCGAATGTATCAAAAGTTTGTATATTTTTTTTTGTATGTGCATTAGGGTGGAGCAAATTATACTTTTTTTGCTTAAAATATTAGTTTAATTTGGAGATTACTGAAATTTGTTTTTATTGTAAACATTTTTTTTTTCTGTAAAAAAATTTTAAAAAAAAATGTTATTTTTTATTTTATATTTATTTTTTCAGCAAAAAACTAATTAAAAATATTTTTTTTGCAAAACAAGAAAAAAATAAAAAAAAATTTTCAGACAAAAAAAGGAGCACACAGACAACAAATAATTTGGAAATACTGTACTCTGAAGCGTGTGAATAGAATAAATTTTTTAATAAAAAAAGAGCATTAAAAAAATATCGTTTTGCTGTTGGAAAGAATTCTTATATAAAGGAAAATATTGGGGCGAACTAAAAAAACATTATAAATGTAATGGTTAATAAAAAAAATCATTATGGGGAAAATTAAAAAAACACCGTTTTGTTATTAGCGAAAATAAAATATATTTGTACATACATATGTACATAAGAGTAGTCTTACCCACACACAATCAATATACTTGCATATTGTACATAATTTTGCGTCGTCTGTAGGTACATTAAGACACGAAAATAAATATTAGAGTAGATTGAAAAAATCTTTTTATATTTCGAAAAAAAAAGAAAAATATGTAACGTCGACAAAATTATTTTGCTTTATGGTACAAATTGTAAGGGCATATAATAATTAAATATACAGTGTATGACCAAAAACACCTTCTTTGGCCAACGCCAATTATTCGGTTACAAAAACAAAATTATTGTTATTGCAAGTTCACAAAACTTTTAATTACTTTCTTGATGCACAAATTTTTTGGTCTCAAATATTTTTACGAGAGGCAAAATATAGAAAAAAAAAAAATATATTGAGAAAAATAAGACTCAATAAACAATGCAAAATACATAAATAAAAAATAACTGTCATACTCATTTTTTTTAAAGACAGAAAACAAGTGAACAATTTCAATAAGAGGGAGAGAAAAAATGCCAGCTAGAGTTTGCAACGAAAAATATTTGTTTTCTTATTGTAGTTATGATCTTTTTAGTTGATGGTAGTTTTTTATATTTCGTGAGGCAACGACATGTGCCAAAAATCACAACAGAGGCTTTGGCTTCGAACGAATGGTTTTGGCATTTGTTCTATTATTTGAAAACGCAGAAGAAAATAATTTTATTGTAATAGAAAGAAAATTATTTGATGAAAATTATTTGATATTAGTAGATATATAATATTGTTTTAATACATAAATTAAACAAATGTTAAGATTTTTTTTTTAATTTTTATGAAATATTTTTTTATTAATAGAAATTATTGCACCCGAGTAAAAAAGTTTTGATATAATTAATATATAATTTGATACAATCATATTAAATTATATATGACTTTTTATATGTTCAGATCTAATTTTATTTAAGATTTGATGCGGCTCCATTTTCGTATCTGAGGTTATACATAAATATATCTGACTTTATATAATTATATAAATCTACATTTATTTATATAAAATAAGATCAACTGGATTTATTTGGATGTGACCAAAATTCGGATCCAATTGTATAATTTTTTATATTTGTGTATCTAAAATAATACAATTAGATAATTATTTGATACAACTTGATACAGCCAATTTTGAGATCAAATTAGATCTAAAAATTTTTTTTTACTCGGGCAATTCTTTTTTAATTATTTTTCAAATATGTGACTTTTTTTCTATTAAACGTGTATTATTAAACTTAAACAATTTTTATACAAGCTTAAAAATGTATTTAAAAAGTAAAACAAAAAATTCTGACTGCCCGAGTAAAAAAGAGTTATATATAGCCGTGACAAATTAGATCCCAAATATGGTGGACACAATTGTTTCAAATATTATCTTCGGTTATCCTACAAGATCTGAACAGATAGTCTTATATATAATATGATACGTAAAATGGGTCTATCTGGTTTTATCAGTTTGATCCGGACTGATACAATATAAAATAAATTGAGACTATAAGACATAAATATATATGGTTAGATATTGCTCTATATAAAGAACATATTTTTGTATATAACATTACATAAAGTGCATATAAATATATATAATGTTATCCAACTTATATGACGTTATAAGGAGCAATATATGATCAATTATAATGGTTTTAAATTATATTTAATCGTATCAGTTTTCTCCAACTGATATAATTATATAGACCCAATTCACGTATCACATTATATATAAGGTTATCCCGCTAGATCTTAAAATATACCCGTAGATAATTATTAAAGCAATTGTATCCGCCATATTTGGGATATAATTAGTCATGAACTTTTTTTCTTTTTTTACTAGGGTGCCCGAGTAAAAATTTTAATATTGCGTCACATAAAATTATATAACGTTTGATCTGTCCTCGAATACAATTAGATATAATTTTATCCCAAAAATGGTGGATAGAATTGCATTAAATTAGATTTATTAATATCTTATTTTATTCATTTGTATATAGTATAATACAATTTTGTCCGAAATTTGTCTCTATCCAATGGCATCAAATTATATGTGATTGGATACAATAAGATCCAATTATATCTAATTGTATAACATTTTATCGGGTTATAGTGAATCTTTTTTTGGTTCAAATAACATACATATCACAGGCCAACGATACATACACCAAATAAAGTTTGTGTACGCTTCGAACCAGAAGATGTAGTTTATCAAACTGTAAAAATACTTGTAAAATTTTTAAACTGTAAAAAAAAAAACTTAGAAAAATTTCAAACTGTAAAAATATAAAAAAATTGGACTTTATTTCACCCATTTTTTAAATAAATAAGGTTAATCCTAATCTTAATCCGGTTTATTTTTATTGATCCAGCCTTGCATAACCCATTTTGGACCAAGATTCAATTTTCTTTTTTGGAAAAAGGTACTTTTTTAGGATAATTAGCACCCGCTGATCTCAAAAATCTTGTCAAAAAAATTTTTCAATGTGCCGTTTTCTCAGAAAAGCCTGCATTTCAACTTTTTATGCAATTTTAATATTCGGATTTATTTGCATTTTCTCAACAATTTTTTATTTTTTCATTCACAATGGTGTAACAAACGTACAGTAGTGCCAACTTAATCACATTGACTATGTGATAAGCGATTTTTTTCTGTAAAATTACTCTAATTTTATAAAAAGTTAGCACCACTGAACAAACAAATGACATTTTTTGCCGTCGCCGTCCCCCGTCATTGTTTTGGGCCTATATTCTCCGGCAACGGCAACCGTCCCCCGTGCCGTGCTTGTTCTGTTTCTACCTTTACCCGAAATTCCACCTCATTCATACAAAAATATTTTTTGGAAAAAGATGTTCTCTACTGTTCGAAAAATCGAACAGAGGATCGAAATGGGATAATTAATTATATAGCATAACGATTTTGTTTTTTTTTTATTCTTAAATTTTTCCATTTTTTTATCCAACCTTATAATAAGTTTTTGTTAGTTAAGCCATATGTTTGTGTTTTCCAATTTAAAAAACGCCATATTACATAAAATAAAAGAAATAATCTATCTTGATATGTCTTCTCATATAGATGGTTATTTTAATTTATCCTAATATTATTCACATAGTGAAGTCAGTTTTCCTTAAATTTATTTTTTTTGGTTCAGCCTAATATATTTTGTCTTTTAAAATTAAGCATTTTTGTTCCGTCCCCCTTAATGTTTTAACTTTCATAATACGCTAACGCATGTAGAAAATCATTTTTTTTTTAATCCACTATAATATCTTTCATATAAAACCTTTTTTTGTACATACATACTACTTATTTTTTTCTACAAAACATACATACATACATACATATTTTCTCTTACATACAAAACGCTTTTTTTTTTGCTACCCCCATATTTGTAATTTTTTTTCTACATTTTTTTTTATACAACATTCTAAATGATCAGTGTATATAAAAAAAATTCTAACACACGGTGTAATTTTTAGATCTCTACTATGTTTGATATTCTAAAAACGCTGGTTTGTTTACATTCTAATCGTTCAAACACGACATGTTGCGCGTTCGTTTAAAAAAGCATAGCAAATTTTTTAATTTGCTGTTTAGCATCATAGTAAACATTCTCATTCCCAAACACTGTACTCTAAAAGTAGTGTACTCTGAAGCGAATGATTTGGTGTCAGCGAAGAAGGGAGTACATTTGAGCTCATGTCTGGTATGAACTCAAGAATACTCAAGAAAATAGCTCACGATAAGAACGAAGGATATGTTCGTAACGATAATAAAGAAGTTTTAAATTTGTACCGTTCGCAAGTCAATGATATGGTAATAGTTTTTTTAATTCCTGAAATATAACTTGAAGATGATTGATATGCCTTAAAAAAAATCGGGTCTTTAAAACCACGCCCACAAATTTTTCTAAGCTAAGAAATTAAGTACATTATTTGCAGTGATAAAGATTTAAAGCGAAACTAAATATAACACTGATCTTATATTTGGGCCAGCAACGCGGACCGGGCCAGCTAGTAATGAAATAAATCCCAACAAAATTTGTGCAATAAGTCCCACTACACTTGGACTAATTTCATAATAAAATAATTCCCAAATCGTATGTAAAATTTTTGGGAGTTGTTTAATTTTTTTTTTTTTTTGGGAGTTATTTCGTTTGGGAGTTATTGCGCAGTACCATTATGTCTACATGTTCATAGTCCAAAAATTATGAAAACAATATCGTCACCTAAAATGCAAAACGCCCTAACTAACAAAAAATTCAAAATAGGTATTTTGATTGATTCTTGTGTATTTTATTAACCTACAGGTCCTTACAAAAAATTAGGGTCACATTATAAAAATTAGCGATTTTAAAGCCCAAAATTAAAAACATGTCAATTGCGAAATCGCCAAAAAAAACACAACTATCATTTTGGGCTATACGTCGCAGCTTGGGCGATATAACATTTACGGTTTTGGGCCATAAGACCTTGGGCGCTATGTCCGTACGCCATATATTGTTTTCAATTAAAATGAAATAAGTCCCACCATTGATGAAACAACTCCCAATGCTTAAAAGAAATGAAATAACTCCCAAACTATTTCTTGTTGGGGTTTTATGCATTTGTAAGTAATTTCATAATGAAATAAATCCCAACAAAATTTGTGCAATAAGTCCCACTACACTGGGACTAATTTCATAATGAAATAAGTCCCAAATCGTATGTAAAATTTTTGGGAGTTTCATTCGATCCGCCAAACAATTTTACTAAAGACATTCAACAATATTTTTAAGAACAGAAGAGCATTTCTTAATTTTTCTTTTAAAGTTCTAAAAACTCCTTTGACAATAAAATCAAAAACTTTAGTGGTCCATAAAAAATAAATTTGAACTTAGCAAAACTCTTTAGTGAATTTGTTTATTTGATGGGGTTCTTTCATTTGGCATTGGATCCATATAGGCTCAAGGCAATGACCCAAAATTTGTTGCACAGTGTTGTTAAATTTTTTTACTAAATTGTAGTTGGTATTAATTTAGTTGATTTTGAATCCATGTTTGTGAACTACACAATTTCCAAATATATTGTAGAAGTAATCAAATGTAGTTTATAAAAAAAAACAAAAAAATGTTTAAATAAAATTTATTATTTAAAAATTTTCCATTAATAATTTCAATTATTTCAAGAACCATTTGGACAAGTTCAAAAATCTAACACAAATATGAGCGTGATTGCACAAAGGGGTGTGGCTTTTCCCATACAACACAAAGCTAAATACCTCCAGACCAAATCGGTGAATCTGATTTTTTTGTGGTTTAATTTAAAGGTAATTTAATTCTTTATCAATTCTGTACAGAAAAGAATATGATTGTTCAAATTTGTCAACCAGCATCCGAATTAAAGCATTTTGTATTTTTAGGTTGTGTTAAATATACATACTTAATGAAGTCCTAAACCGATATTTCGATAAGTTACAAACGGAATGACAAACTTATATATACTCTCTAACACTAAGTAGAAATGAAATAGCCCACAAATAAGAAATGAAAGCACCCCCAATGAAAAAACACCCAAAAAAAAAATAAGTAAAATATGAAAATATAAAATGAAAAGATCCCCAAATTTGGATTTTAATTTATTATGAAATAATCCCAAAAATTAAAAATTAAACTGTCGTGAACAGAAAAAGAAATTTCGTGCGTTAGCAATATTTCGATTTCGTGCGCGTGCGTGAGTCAAAATTCACCCACGCGCCCATCTCTAATCTAAAGCTTCAGAAGTGTTTTTTGTAGATTTTTTTGTAAGCCATTAAAGTACTTAAGGTGGCTTCAGACTATAATATTTGTAATAATATCTGTCAAAATTTTGTGTAAAACCTACAAAATAGTATGGTGTAAACACAAATCGGTATAAAACCAAGAGAAATACGGATTGAAAAATGACAAGCGGATACGTATTCTCATTTTAGAAATTTCTCTAAAAGTGAGAAAACGTATACGCTTTTCATAAGATCAGCGTTGTATTTGTTTTAATAATATTTAAGATGTGATGGCAGTGGCGTATACAGGGGGGGGCCCCCCGAAATGATTTCCGAAATTTCAGGATTAAGTATAAAAACCAAGTATTAAACACAAGTGTAAAAAAAAATTATAAAAAAATTCGAAACACATTTCAGAATCTGACAAATTTTTCTGATGGAAAATGATCACGAATCAAAATGTCTCAGCATCTGAAAATTTTTCTAGCGGAAATTAAAACCGTTACTAGTCTAAGGTAAAAATGTTTAAGAACTTAAAGCTGTATGTATACAATAAATGGTTCTAATCTCAGAGTCTCAAACATTTTCTATGGTCATAATAACTCAGAATCTGAGACTTTTTCTACAGGAAAAATATCTTAGAATCTAAGAATCTGAATGTTTCAGGATTTGAGCCTTTTTCTATATGAAAATTGTCTGAGATTCTGAGATTTTTGCTTAAGTGAATGTCACAGAATCTGAATCTTCGTGTTCAGGAAAAATGTTCCAGAACTTTTGAATTTTTCTATTGAAAAATGTCCCAGATTCTGATACTTTTTGAACAGGAAAAATATCTTAGATCTGAGACTTTTCTATGGGAAAAATGCCTTAGAATCTGGGAGTTTTTTTGTAGGAAAAATATTACGGAATCTAAAATTTTTTCTATGTGAATAATGTCTCAGAATCTTGAACTTTTTCTATTGGAAAAATGTCACAGAAAATAATAGAAAATAATTCCGGAATCTGAGACTTTTTCTATAAAAATGTTTTAGAATCTGTGACATTTTCTTTAGAAATATCTAAGAATATGAGAATTTTTTGTAGAAAAAATGTCGTTGAATCTGATACTTTTTCTATAGCAAAAAGTCGATTCGTTTTTTTAAGAAAAAATGTCTCAGAATCTGATACCTTTTCTACAGGAAATTGCTCCATAATCTTAGAACATATTATCAGAAAACAAGGTGTCATACTTTGAGACTTTCTATAGGCAAAATCTCTCAAAATCTTAGACGTTTTCTATAGAAAAATTATACTAAAATCGGACACATTCACATTTTAATAATATGCCACATTTTTTTATAGGAAATATGTTTAAGAATCTGAAAAAGCTTTAGATTCTGAGATTTTTCACAATAATTTGGGACTTTTCTATTGGAAAAACGCTTCAGAATCTGAATGTTTTAGTCTTAATAATTTTCTATAGAAAAATGTTAAGAATCTGAGAACTTTTGTTTTTGAAAAATGTTTCTGAATCTGAAACTTTTTCTGTATGAATAATGTCTCAGAATCTATGACTATTTCTTTGGGTAAAATGCTTCAGAGTATGAGATTTTTTTATAAGAAAATGTCTTAGAATTCACGTGAATTCACGTGATTCACGGTAATCACGTGATTGGTGCGCATCTCTAATTGAAATAAACATTTTTGTATTGTTCTAAACAAAACAAATTTATGAAATTTAAGTTTTTAAAATGTTAATGATTCAATATAGTTAAAAAAAAAATATCAAAAGTTCAAATAAAGTACAAATTTTATGACCAAACATTTTTCCTTTGTTCCAGCCAGACCTGCTTTGAGAGTAAAAATTGAGAGATGAACTACTTGCAATCTCTTATCTTATACGAATAGACCTGACAGTTTATTATTCGTATAACTAAATTCAACTGCGTTCAAAAAAAATATTCAAAAAAATGTTGTAAAAAAAATTTGGCGTGAGTCGAGATTGCGTGACTCCCGAGTGAGCGTGATTGAATCTTGAGTTAGTCACGCAAGATGAGCGTGAGTAACTTTCATTTCAATCACGTGATTGTAAGTGCAAACAAAATGTGCGTGAGCGATAAGGGAATGACTAAATTATTTGTGGCGTGAGCGAGTGTGAGTCAAAATCCCTTCATGCGGCCATCTCTGGTATTGAGTAGTCCAAAGTAACCAAAATTTACAACACTAGATAACATGATATCAATTTTTTGTATTTTTCAATGTCTATCGAATCCATTACAAAACGTTTATTCAACATTTTATTATGAACATTAGATGGAACTCGAAAATACGTTTCTGTTGGTATCAAACATGTCTATACCTACTGTTCATTAAAAAAATGTGCGGAAAGTGCGACATTTTTTTTACAGAAAAGAAAACGCCATTAGTTCGTTAATTAAATTTTTAGCACACTCAAAATAATAACACAGTAAAATACTCTGTAAAATGACTGTAATCTCAATTCAACAGATATTTGACAGAGTTTTCGGTCAAAATACAGATTTAAAGAAAATACATTGTATTTTGTTGTGACAAAAAAAAAACAAAGTATCCTCTGTTATATTACTTTTTACTTTGTTACCTTAATTTTACAGATAATTAACAGAGTTTTCTGCTAAAATACAGATCTAAGCAAAATACTTCGTATTTTTTTAAAACCAAAAAAGTTTTCTGTTTTGAGAAGTTTTTGCACTCAAAATAATAATTCTGTTAAATACTCTGTAAAATGACTGTAATCTCAATTCGACAGATATTTGACAGAGTTTTCTGTCAAAATAGAGATTTAAAGAAAATACTTTTAGGGAATTCACATGGGTATCGTATTTGGTGTTGTATGTTGTATGTCCTATCTAAAAACAGGGTTGGTTAAACTTTAAATTAATAATACGACACTTACACGATATGACGATACAACATTTATACCTATGTTTTGTGTGCTATTTTCAAGTATGCTAACAAGAAGAGAATCTAAGAGAAAATTATCAAATGAGCGATAAATAATTTTTACTAACCCTGTTTTTAGATACGACATACAACATATACAACAAATACGATACCCGTGTGAATTACCTATTTGTAATTTGTTGTGACAAAAAAACAAAGTTTCATCTGTTATATTACTTTTAACTTTGTGATCTTAATTTTACAGATAATTAAAAGAGTTTTCTGCTAAAATACAGATTTAAGCGTATTACTCTGTATTTTTTATAACCAAAAACCTGAGTTTTATCTATCTTTTTACTTATTTCTATTTAATCTTAATTTCATAGTTAAAACCAGAGGTTTTTGTAAAAACACCAAATGTTTTCTGTGATTTTTTTTTTGAAAAAATTTTAAAAAATTTACAGAGTTTTTTTTGTAAAATTTTGGTTGCATCAAACCCATTTTACAAATATGTATATGTAAATTTTCAGAGTTTTTCTTTGCTAAATGATTTTTTATTTAACCAATATTTTACTAGAAACTCTGTAAATTAACAGTTTTTTTTTTATCAAAATCATTCTACAGAGTTTTATAGTAAAATTACCAATAAATGTTACTAGCTGGAAAAGTGTGGTGTACTCTGTTAAATTAGCAGAGATTTTCTGTAATTTAACAGAGTTATTGTTTTGAGTGTACTGTATACCCACGTTTTTTTTTTTTTTTTTGGTGTGTAAATATTGCTTTAAAAATGCAATGTGTGATTTTTTTTTACAATTGCTCTTTTTCATATTACAATTGAAGGGCTTATTGTAAAAACTCGATAAGCAACATTTCATTTTATTGTTATTTTATTCTCAAAATACTTTTGCCGAAAATTTGTAAATGGAAGATCAGTAGAAGAAGAAAAACAAGTAAAAAAGTTAAATTCGGCCTTGCCGAATGTAGTGATACCCTCCACAATTTCAAAAAGATTATTGCAAAAAACTTAATTAAAACGAAATTACTTTAAAAAAAAAAAAATTCTTCGAAAAAAAAAATTCCGCGAAAAAAAATTTTGGTAAAAAAAAATCTGCCGATTTTTTTCTTTTTTTGTCAAAAAATATGTTCGTACTTGTTTAAATACCATTTGGTGTTTAATTATGTTCACATATGTCAACCAGAAGCCGAATTAAAACATTTTGTATTTTTAGGTTATGTTGAATGTACTGAAATTTTTGAGGTGTGCTTACATTTTCGTTCATAACTTTTGAACCACTGAACCGATATCGCTCAAATGCAATACCAAACTTCTCGGGAGAACTTTCAATAAATATGTTAAGTTTCAGTCATCTCTGTGCAATATTTTGTCCGCGAGAGCATTTTCCACAGACAGACAGACAGACGGACAGACGGACAGACGGACAGACGGACATCGCTAAAATGTCTTAAAATCGATCGGGCATCATGAATATATATACTTTATGGGGTCCCAGATCGATATTTTGATGAGTTACAAACGGAATGACAAACTTATATATACCCTCTATCACTAAGTGGAGGGTATAACAACAAAAAAACAAGTAAGAAAGTTATAGTGGTTCAAAAGTTGTGAGCAAAAGAGTAAATTTCGGCAAGGGTATTTTGCGAATTCACAAGATTAAAACCACTCCAACTTTCGAAAGACAATTCTGAGGGGCTGAAGCTTAGCATATATATGACGTTTCCCAAGTCTGTTTGGTTTTTAATTTCAGCAAAATCGGTTCAGTGGTTCAAAAGTTATAAGCAAAGCTCTGAATTTCAGATTAGTTTCACCTTAAACTGTTGAAAACTCGTTAAACAAGTTTTAACAGCATGGTGAAACACCAGTTTTTTTTAAATTTGTTGTTGTTTGTTTTCTTGTCGTGGGGTGCAGTTTAGTTGTTAGACAAAATATTTGTTATTGTTTTTGTAACTGTATGTAACGGTGTATAGTAAGTATTTTTGGAAAAAATCAAATGAAGTGGGATTTTATGATACAATGTTAGTTTGTTTTTGGTTTTTTAAGAAGAGGATGGTAAAATAAAAAGAGGAAAATATGTGAAATAGTTTTTTTTTGTATTACATATAGGTATAAAACAACAAAAATGTTTTACAAAGAATTTTGTTACTCAAAGAAATTGTACACTAAAAAAAATGTTACACTCAAAAAAAATGTATACATTATTTTTTTTTTTTTTTAATGAAATGTCACACTCAAAAAAATGCTGACAGTCAAAAAAATTTTACACTCAAAAAAAAAAAATTTGATTAAAAAAAGTTTTACTCAAAATAATATATTTCTAATAAAAAATTTGTAATGCAATTTTTTGAAATTTTTTTAGAAAATTACTATCAGATAACATTGTGGAGGGTATTTATAGATTCGACCAAGTCGAACTTAATTTTTATACTTGTTTAAACTACATCTGCAAATGGTGTTGTCTTTAAAATATATAAATTTCAACAATTTCACAATACTTTTGGAAATGTTGTGCAAAACACCAAAAAAAATTATTTATGGAATTTTCTATAATTTCCCTCTAATAGATATTTATATAAACCCTAATTATAAGTTATTTTACATACATATGAAAATATTTTTTATTTATTTACTTATACATTTTACTACAGTCGAACCCGGTTATAACGACCTCCGAGGGACCAGTAAAATTAGTTTGTTATAAGCGAAGTTCGCTATAAACGAGGTATATTTTTTATCAACCTAGTTTTATTTCCAAAAATAGATCCCATTTTGTTTTATTCGATGTTTTTTTTTTCGTAAATAAGCTACTTATTGAGAAGAAATCATTAAAAATATAAATAAATTTCATCAAAATTATAATACAAACCAAAAAATTTCAACCTTTTGTTAGTTTGATAAACATGATTGCCACACATTAAAAAATAATTATGGGAGTTCGTTATAAAAAGGTAAATATACATGAAATTGTGTTCGTGGGACCATAATAAGCAGTTCGTTTTAACTGAGGATTCGTTATAACCGAGTTCGTTATAAACGAAGTATTTTGTGTGAAAATTGATGCTAAAACGTCTGGACTTTAGAATTAGTTCGTTATAACCGAGAATTCGTTATAACCCAGAATTCGTTATAACCGTGTTCGTTATAACCGAGTTTGACGGTATAGTATTTCAAAAATTTTAGATAATTTGTTAAATATTTTAAGTTGTAGTTTGTCTGCAATATGTTTGGTGGCCATATTGTGGTTTTCAAATAACACAAACTATCATCATAATAATCATTATCATTAAGTTTTTTTTTTTTACATTTTGGGGTTATTTACTGGATAATTGAGAGTTCTACACCATCTGTTTCAAAATGTTATAGAATTTAAAGTACATATTGATTTTATAGTAATTGCAGCAAATGTAATGTAAAAATTATTAACTCTTTAATGCCAATATGAATTTTTAAAGACCAATAATCGAAAAATACTACTACTAATTAGGATGTAGCTATAACATCCCAGAGAAGAATATAGAACCGGTTTTATGGTTTGAGGACATCGGTTTCTTAATAGGTCATTTTAGAGCCGTTTCAGAGAAAAGGATTCAAAACTGCACCACGAAATGAAAAATATTTCTGATCTGAAACTTCAATAACTTTTTGTAAACGAACACACTTCTTTAATTCTTTAAGTTATAACGCATTGAAACATCGGTCTAGGACTCAATAAAATATATGGGGCATTCCATGCCAAATCGCACACTTTCGGACCCAACCCGTTTCGATTTATTTTCTTTATGGATATGTTTTAGTACGTATTAAATGCAACTTCCACAACAGTTTTCAGCCTTTTATTCTAAGATGGTGTTATGTAATCAATTTTTCAAAATGATGAATTCAAAAAAATTAAGAAAGTCAAATTTTCAATTAATTTTTACCAGTAATTTAGTTGGTATTTAAATGTAGTTTTAGAAAAAAAATATTAAAAAAATATTAGAAGTAACTATCACTTATTTTTTAACGTTTAAAAATTAAAATCGACTTTTTGAAAAAGTCCGAAACCTTGGACAACTTTTAAGCCATAATTCGAGATGTGATCACAATACGTTATATTTTTTTTTTTTTTTAAATTTTAAAAATTGTACCTTTTTTTGACTCTGATTTAATATGGTGTTTCAAAAAAATTAAGTTAGTACATATTGACCCTAACTTACCCAAGATGTATTCATTTGGGAGTAAAAACACGTCTCACAAAAAATTAGGATGATCGCAGTGGCGTATACAGGGGGGGGGGCGGGCCCCCGGGCCCGAAATAATAATTTCACAAAATTTCAGGATTTGGTATCAAATAACAAGTACAATTTTAAAAATCTTCTTTAAAAAAATAGAAAAACATTTAAGAATCTAAGATTTTTTGAAGAAAAATGTTTTGAAACTGAAAATTTTTCTGTTAAAAAAAACCTTAAAATCTGAAAATTTTTTCTTAGAATTTGAAATTTTTCAACTTAAGATTCTAATGAAAAAAATATCTTAGAACCTAAAGTCTTATGTACACAAAAATGTACCTAATTGTAAGTAAAATGTAGTCAAATCTTAAAATGCAACTTCGTCTTTTAGAAAAATTTCTCAGAACGAGACTATTTCTTGGAAAAAATTTCTCAGAATCTAAGACTTTTTTATAGGAATAATGCCTTAAAATATTAACCTTTTTCGCAGAATCTTAGGCTTTTTCTATATGAAAAATGTTTCAGAATCTGAGGCTTTTCTATATGAAAAATGTTTCGGAATCTATAGAAATAATGTCTCTGAATCTGAAAATGTCTCAAAATCTAAGATTTTTTCTATAAAAAATTCTTATTATCTGAAGCTTTTCTATATAAAAAATTTTTTAGAATCTGAGAACTTTCGATAGGAATAATGTCTCCGAATCTGAGAATTTTTCTTACAATCTAGGAAAATGTCTCAAATGTCACGAAAAATATTTCAGAATCCACGAATTTTTCTTAAGGAAAATTATCTCAAAATCGTAGATTTTGTATATAGGAAAAATGTCTCAGAGACACAAGCTGAGAATTTTTGTATAAAAAAAATGATCAACATCTGAGAGTTTTTCTATTGTAAAAATCTCTTTTTCTATAAGAATAATGTCTCTGAATCTGAGTATTTTTCTATGGGAAAAATATTTTAGAATCAGAGACTTTTTCTTTAGAAAAAATGTCTCAGAATCTGAGGCTTTTTCTATATGAAAAATGTTTCAGAATCTGACAATTTCCTACAGGCAAAATGTCTCAGAATCTGAGACTTGTTCTATAGAAAAGTGTTTAAGCATCTGAGACTTTTTTGATAGGAAAAATGTCTGAGAATCTGCGACATTTTCCATATTAAAAATGTCGAAGAATCTGAGACTTTTTCTGTAAGAAACATGTCGAATGTGACACTTTTTCCATAAGAATCTTAGACTTTCTATAGGAAAAATGTCTCAGAATTAGAAACTTTTTCTATAGGAAAAATGTCTAAGAATCTTAGACTTTTTCTATAGGAAAATTTTCTCAGAATCCAGGAGTTTTTCTTTAGCAAAAATGTTTTAGAATCTAAGACTTTTTATACTGTTTTTTTTAAAGGTCTCTGAATGTGAATCATTTTTCTTAAAAAAAAAGCGAAGATTTTCTAAGAATCTAAAACCATGGTTGGTTACCGTTACCCTTATTATACCGTTACCGATTCAAAACCCGTTCAAATCGAATGCCGTTACCGTTACCGATACCGCTAAAAATATTTTTAAAATACCGTTACCCTTACCGTTACCGTTATAATTATTAGAAGTTACCGGTATTGTACCGGTATTCAAAATTTTACCTGTTTTAAGGGATTTTAACGAACAAAAAAATAAAATCAAATTGCTAATTTAATTTTAAATTTATAATTTGCAAATGATCATAAAATAAATGACAAAAATAATAATCATATCAAATCTATACTGGTTTTTGGGTCTATAAAATATTTTTAGCTTTCAGTTCTATCTTTTTTCAAATTTTTAACTAAATTAATAATACCGGTACGTACCGGTTTGGTTGGTTCGGTACCGGTACATACCGTTACCGAAACGATTTGAAAACACTTACCGTTACCTTTACCGAAATAAATAAAAATTAGATACCGTTACCGTTACCCTTACCGTTATTCGTTTCGGTAACCAACCTTGTCTAAAACATTTTGAGTAGAATTTTTCAGAATCTAAGAAAAACTAGAAATATCTCAGATTATGGGAAAATATCTTAACACCAGAGTCTCTTCTTTTGGAAAAGTATTTTATGAATATGTTTATAGAATCATTTTCTAAAAAGACTTTTTCGAAGAAACGTTTTCCATTGAAAATATAATTTAGAGTGTTTGACTTTTTCTATAACAAAAACTGTCTTAACTGGAAACTGTCATAGGATCTTAGATTTTTCTTTCAAAAAAAAAATCAGATTCTGAATGTTGTATCAGCAACTGATACAATTCACACTTTAAAAAAAGGCATAAGTCTTAAAAAAAAATTAAAATATAAAAAAAAATTAATTTTTTCCCCCCAACAGTTTTAAACTTGAAAATGAAGAATCTGATTGTGTTATATCAGTTAAAGGAAGATATCGAGAAAAATTCTAAAACATGTGCTGTTATGTAAATTTTTTGCAAAAAAAAAAAATTGAGAAAAAATTTTGGGCCCCCACCGAAATAAAATCCTGGATACGCCCCTGGATGATCGGACATGGGTAAGAAGTGTCACATCGGCCTCGAATTTAAAAATAAACGGATTACAAGGAAAATATGATTTTTTTTCCGTTTTGTCAATTTTTTTGGCATTTAAATAAAGTTTGACTTCAAATAGTTACAGAATTATGATTTGGAATAAAATGCCTCTCTAATACTAAAAACTAAAATCGATTGAAATGCAGCCAAGTTATAATAACTTCCCCAGGCATCTAACGTGTGGCAGACCACTTGATTAAGAAATACGATCCGATTTTTGAAATTCATTGAAATTTTCTACTGTTATAACATTTTTTTATTCTTCAAGTTGAAATGTTATTAGATTACAAGTATTTTTCATATTGTGTTTTGCTAACATGTTTTAAATTAATGCCAAAAATGCCTGCATTTTCAACACACTTTTGAAATCTCCATTTTTAATTTTTATTATACCCTCCACTCTAGTGATAGAGGGTATATATAAGTTTGTCATTCCGTTTGTAACACCTCGAAATATTGGTCTAGGACCCCATAAATTATACATATTCATGATCCTCGATCGATTTTAAGACGATCTAGCGATGTCCGTCCGTCCGTCCGTCTGTCTGTCTGTCTGTTGAAAACACTCTAACTTTTGAAAGACTTTACGGAGGCTCCTGAAGTTTGGCATATATGTTGGACATTTACCTAATCAGGTTGGTATTGCAATCCAGCGAAATCGGTCCAGTGGTTCAAAAGTTATAAGCAAATGAGTGAATTTCGGCAATTTCGAGATAAAACACACGGTAACTTTCAAACGACAATTCCGAGGGTGCTGAAGTATGACATATATATTTACCGTTCCTCTGGTCCGGTTCATTTTAAATTTCAGCCAAATCGGTCCAGGGGTTCAAAAGTTATTAGCAAAACCGTAAATTTCAGATTAGTTTCACCTTAAATTCACGTGTTGAAAACCCGTTAAACATGTTTTAAAAACATTTGTAAGTCAGAAAAATATTTTAAAAGGTATTTTTGTCACACAAAAATATTTTTACACTAAAACAAAAAAAAAATACACTCAAAAAAAAGTTTACACTCAAAAAAATTTTACACTCAAAAAAAAAATTGGTAAATTATTTATTTTTTTTTTTTTCAAAAATTAATAAAAAAAGGTTTTTTACACTAAAACAAAAAAAAAAATACACTCAAAAAAAATTTTACACTCAAAAAAAACTTAGTAAATTTTTTTTTTTTTTCAAAAATGAATAAAAAAAAGTTTTTTTTACAGAAAATAAAATATTTCTAACCAAAAATTTTATTTTTTTCACGTTAAAAAATTTACTATCACTTAAAAAGGGCATTGTGGAGGGTATTCATAGATTCGGCCAAGTCGAATTTAACTTTTCTACTTGTTTTTTTTTTTTAAATTTGGAAACATCAAAAAAATATTACACTGGAACATGAAGAATAAAAAAATTACAGTAGATAATTTCAATACATTTCAAAAATGGGACTCGTATTCAATAAAGTGGTATGACACACGTTAGATGCCTGGGGAAGTTGATATAACTTGGCTGATTTTCAACCGATTTTAGTTTTTAGTACCCAATTAGAGAGCAATTTTACTCCAAATCGTAATTCTGTAACCATTTGAATTTAAACTTTACACAAAATATCGATTGCGTAAAATAAACTTTTTTTTTTTAAAAACACAATTTAACAATAATGTTTTTCTGGAATTTTTAGCGAAAAACGCAAATTGATTTAAAAAACCTTAAGGACACGGGAATGCAATTTTTATCCCCACTTTCTGACTAAAGAATACTTTTTCTATATTGCAAAAAAATATATTTTTTTCGTATTTTTCGCGAATACGCGAATCGATCTAGAACAAGTAAAAAAGTTAAATTCGGCCTTGCCGAATGTAGTGATACCCTCCACAATTTCAAAAAGATTATTGAAAAAAAACTTTATTTAAAAGGAAATTACTTTAAAAAAAAAAAAAAAAACTAAAAAAAATTTCCGCAAAAAAATAATCTTGGTAAAAAAAAAATCCGCGATTTTTTCTTTTTTTGTCAAAAAATATGTTCGTACTTGTTTAAATACCATTTGGTGTTCAATTACGTTTACATATGTCAACCAGCAGCCGAATAAAAGCATCTTGTATTTTTAGGTTATGTTGAATATACTAAAATATTGGAGGTGTCCTTACATTTTCGTTCATAACTTTTGAACCGCTGAACCGATATCGCTCAAATGCAATACCAAACTTCTCGGGAGAACTTCTAATAAATATGTAAAGTTTCAGTCACCTCCGTGTAATATTTTGGCCGTGATCACCGTTTCCACAATCAGACGGACAGACGGACATCGCTAGAATGTCTTAAAATCGATCGGTGATCATGAAAATATATACTTTAAGTGGTCCCAGACCTATATTTCCATGAGTTACAAACGGAATGACAAACTTATATATACCCTCTATCACTAAGTGGAGGGTATAAAAACTGCACTGAAAATAATTACTCTGTTAAATACTCTGTAAAATTACTGTAATCTCAATTTGACAGATGTTTGACAAAGTTTTCTGTCAAAATACAGATTTTAAGATAATGCTTTGAATTTTCCTTTGACCAAAAAACTTAATTTTATCTGTAATTTTACTTTTTGCTTTGTAATCATTATTTTAGAGACAATAAACAGAGTTTTCTGCAAAAATACAGATTTAAGCAAAATACTTTTTTTTTTACACCAAAAAACTTAATTGCATTTGTATTTTTACTAATTGCTCTATAACGAGTTTTCAAAAAAATCTCTTTAAAAAACTTCCAAACATTTCAATCACAATAAATATTTAAAAAAATTTGGTAAATTTTTGACGCATTAAAGCGGGTGCATTTAAACGATTGCAACTCTCTGCGTTTTGTACGCACTTATTAATTTTGAACACTTCTTGCACGTTAAGCAAGGATAAATTGAATGAATTTATAATTTCGCACTTATCAAATGTATTAAACTAAAGCATTAAACATTTTACACGTGATTTTGTTAATTTACAGATATTTTTTGTGGAAATAACTTTACGGAGTTTTCTTGGGTAAATAACAAAATTTATCGCCAGTTGGAAATGTACACTCAAAAAAAAAGTGAACTAAAATCTTGGGAAATTAACTCAATTTTGAGAAAAAGAGGGAATGATTTGGCTCCAAAGATTTTTTTTCTTGGTTTTAGTTCATAATTTTCCCAAAAATAAGGAAAACAAAGTTATTAAATTTAAAGCCAATTTTAACTAGAAAATGGGAAAAATTATACTTCACATTTTAGAAATAGATTGGGTCTAGACCCTGAACCCATGGGTTCGGACCCCATTTAACTCGAGATCCCGTTGGGTCCTTTAAGGATCCCCATGGATTTTGAACCAAAACTTGTGTCCGTTTCGCTCTAACTTGCTTAGTTTTTGAGATACGGTAATAAGGGGCCTGATAGGGTCTTGAGAATCTTAAAACCCGGATAACTCAAAAACTATTAATCGGAGAGCTTTCAGGTATTTTGCGGAAGTGTTCTACGAGTCAAGAGCTAAATGTTTTGGGACGTTTTCTCGTGTTGGCAGTATTTACCGAGATATGTGTATATATAAAATCTCGGGAATTTCAAATTTTAGATCTAAAATTAGGGACCCTGAGACCCTGACAGATATGCAGAGCTAGGCTATTCCATATTTTTCTTTATAGTCTTTCTTTTGAAAATTTCATCCGTTTCGCTCTATCTCGCTTAGTTTTCGAGATATCGCCATTTTGAATTTTTAACTAAATTCTAAGAAGTTATTTACTAAATTCTCAGAAGTCATTAACTAAATTCTAAGAAGTACACATCCTCAATTCAAAGAAGAGAAATACGATGATGTTTTTATACCCTCCAACTACAGTATGGGGGTATACTCACTTTGTCATTCCGTGTGTAACGCATCGAAATATCGGTCTAGGACCCCATAAAGTATATATATTAGTGATCAGTGATCGATTCTAAGACATTTTAGCGATGTCCGTCTGTCCGTCCGTCCGTCCGTCTGTGGAAGAAACGATACAGTCCAAAATAAAAGTTCTTATGTTCATAGGCTGGTTAAGTTCGGAGATGGGCAAAATCGGACAAGGAGGGAAAAAGTTCCCCCTTGAAGAACTAAACCAACCTCTGAAAAATATCATATTTTTACATGATTTTTTGTGTTTTTGTTTAACAAATCCAATATTTTTATGCTACAAGAAGTTCAAGGTCCTGCGTTTGGACCCACAGAATTAGAAAATATGGGTTTACGGTCCGCCCCCCCCCCTTTTATGGGCGTGGAATAATTTTTTTTTTTTATATAATGATAAATTTGTATTTCTTTAGTGCAAAAAGCATAAGAATTATTCGAGAGGAATTGTGACCCCCAATTACCACTACCGACCCCCCCCAAAAAAAAAAGAAGACGCCCCTGCATTTTTTATTTATTTGCATGTTGGAGGGTATAAAAGATTCGGCACAGCCGAATTTAACACTCTTACTTGTTTTTAGTAAATTTTAACTAAACTTGAGCTAAATTGTTTTTTAAAAAATATGTTTTAAAAATAAAGGACGATTCTTAGATTTGTGGAAAATTTCTTTGGCAGTAAGAATTTTTTTCCTAATATTTAAAAAATCCATTTAAAGAAATCTATGAACTAATTATAAGTAAATGAACTAAAATTTTTTCCTCATAGTTAAGAAAATTTCTCATTTTTAAGTTAAATATAATTAAATTTTAGGAAAAAAAATTTAGTTATGTCTTTTTTTTCAGTGTAGCATATTTTCTGCTGGCTCAGAAGAGTATCTTTGTATTTTAACACAGTTATTACTTTAAGTGTAGGAGACACGGGTATTTTATTTTCGGCGCTATTCTCAGATTTTTTTTTGGTCGGGTTTATGTGTACATAAAAAAAATTTTAAATTTGTCGTACGGTGTAATCATAGGCATCGTAAATGGGCAAAATCGGATAAGGAGGAAAAAAATACGCCCTTGAGAAACTTGAACAACTCCAAAGAAAAAAACATATTTTTAAAGCTTTTTTTTATACTTGTTTAAAAAAACAGAAACATTTGGGGTTTTCACAGTGATGATTAATTTTGCCTTTTTATACCCTCCAACTACAGTATGGGGGTATACTCACTTTGTCATTCCGTGTGTAACGCATCGAAATATCGGTCTAGGACCCCATAAAGTATATATATTATTGATCAGTGATCGATTCTAAGACATTCTAGCGATGTCCGTCTGTCCGTCCGTCCGTCCGTCTGTGGAAGACACGATACAGTCCAAAATAAAAGTGCTAGACTCCTGAAGTTTGGCAGAAATATGTCTTATGTTCATAGGCTGGTTAAGTTCGGAGATGGGCAAAATCGGACCAGGGGGAAAAAAGTTCCCCCTTGAGGAACTAACCCAGCCTCTAAAAAACACCACATTTTTACTTGATTTTTTGTGTTTTGTTTAACAAATGCAATATTTTTATGCTTCAAGAGGCTCAAAGTTTTGCATTTGAACCCGGGGGATTAGAAAATATCGTTTTTTTCGGTCCGCCCCCCTTTTGTGGGAGTGGATTAAAAAAAAATGTAAAATAATGACTAACTTGTATTTCTTTAGTGCGAAAAGCATAAGAATGAAATTATAATATATATTTCGAGGGGAAATTTGTCCCCCCAATGACCACTGCCGACCTCCCCCCCCCCAAAAAAAAGAAAACGACCCTAGATTTTTTTTTGCATGTTGGAGGGTATAAAAGATTCGGCACAGCCGAATTTAACACTCTTACTTGTTTAGTTTGGTATTTGGCAAATTTTCCATTTTACTAAACGTCAAGTATTTGCCACCAATTTTTCTTTACATATCGTGAGCGCACTTTTTGTTTATAATTTGCACAAAATAACTTTAATTTACTTTAAAAAAATTTACATTTACAATTTTAAAATAAACACAAATAATCTTTATTTTTCTTTTTGTATAAATGTTTTTGTTGCCGCGCTGTAAATTTCAGCATAGACAATCACAGCAGTTTTCATTTTTATGTTTTTTTTTTATTTGCACTCTGGCATTTTCGTTTTAGACAAGGTTTGAGTAGGGCATTTTAAGAAAAATATGCCACACTCAAATTGGCTTTTTTTTTACGTTTGTCACATTTGCCAAATACCACACTAAAAAGGGCAAATTTAATAGACACTGTGAAAACCTCAATTATTTTTAGATAGTAATTTTTTGCACAGAGGAAAATTTTTTGGAACAAATTCTTGGTTCAATAGATTCCTGGTTCAATAGATTCTTGAATATATTCTATGGTTATCACAACAAAATTTTCTTTGTTAATCAATTTTTCAAAAAAAAACTGCTTGCTCTAAAAATCCACTGCTTTCGGGACAAATTCAAACAAAAATCATTGATTCTAGAATGTTAGTTAGCATGTCCCGAAATCAGGAAATTTTGGAATTTCTTTAGGGCATACCCCCAGAACGATGCTTATTGAAGATCTGATTACGGGAAAAATAATTAAAAAATTGTTGGAGGTCATCTTCAGGGCGCAACCAGCGCTTAAAGTTTGCATCCGTGGTGCATTTGGTCAAAAAAAAATATTTTTTTTTATTTTTAAAATTGGTGCCAATAGTTTCGTTAGGTGGAGTACATTCAGGAAAAAATATTTATATCGTTTTCGTGGAGCAATTTTGGTCCAGCGCAACGTTTTGAAACTTCGAAGATGCTTAATTTATTACATTTTTTTTAAATTTTTGTAAAAAAAACAGCTTTTTATACAAAGGCTTGAACATAAACTCCGTTTTATACAAAATTTTGAAAGAACTCGTACAAACTCCGGTTTTTACAAAAACTTAAAAAAATATATAATAAATTACACCTTTTCAAAATTTCAAAACGTTGTGCTGGACCAAAATTGCTCCATGAAAACTTTATAAATATTTTTTCCAGAATGTACTCTACCTAACGAAGCTTTTGGTACCAATTTGAAAAATAAAAAAAAATATTTTTTTTCTCCAAATGCACTACGGATGCAAACTTTAAGCGCTGGTTGCGCCCTGAAGATGACCTCTAAAAATTTTTTAATATTTTTTCCCGTAATCAGCTCTTTACTAAGCATCGTTCTGGGGGTATGCCCTAAAATTTTTCATTTTCGGGACACGCTAATGTTAGTGTAATATGATGCGTTTTGGATCCGATTGTTTGGAACAAAAAATTTTGTTGGGTAACGCTTAGAAACACATCTATTCGGGAAACCTGCCAATTCATACATTTTTAAAAACGTTACACACTTAAAAAACATTTAAGACAATTCATATTGTAATTACATATTTCCATACAGCTCTTTCTTATAATCTTTATATAAAGTAAGTTTTAGCATATTACATTGTTCTTTCTCTAAAGAAAAACAAATTATCTTTTGGTAATAAAATATTGCGGACTATATGCCATGGGATACATTTTGTTTGTGCATACCTCCTTAAGCCTAAAATAAAAGGCTTAATTTATACATCACAATAATTAGGTTAATGGGATTAAAAATCCAAATGATTTATGCAAAAACCCAATATTAAAACAGCGCTATCAAAAAACTGACAAAAAATATTTATGGCCCAAAAATACTTAAGTAAACAAACATACAGTGACTAACAACTTATTTCGTGCAGTAGATACTAAACAGATATTATTTTCCTTCAAGGAAAAGGTATCAATACTAAACCTTATTGTTTGATAATAGTGTTATCAAAAAAAGCTTTGTGAGTAATTTATTAAGCTTTAATGTAAGCTTGATGTCTTCTGGATTGAGTAAATAATAATTGTGCTTCGACAGTCGATCCATAATCGATTTAAAGGCATTTCTTTCATGTTCGTCCGTCCGTCTAAAAAGACTCCTTTAAGTCTAAAATAAAAAAAAATCTAGACTTCTGAAGTTTGGATCTAATATCTTTAATTGTGAAAGGCAGTTTATGTTTGTAGAATTAAACCAACCTCTAAAAACATCAATTTGTATACCCTCCAACTACTACATAGGGGTATACTAAAATTGTCATTCTGTGTTTAACGCATCGAAATATCGGTCTAGGATCATATAAAGTATGCATTTTATTGACCTACGTATGATGGATTCTAAGACATCCTAGATGGAAAATGTGTAACTGAGGAAATTTACATAGTGATTCCTTGAGTAAATGTCTTCAGGTACTGACAAATCATATGTATCCTTGATGTGACATGTCATCAAGGATTACAATGAATGTTGTCAAAAATGAATGTTTGTTTTAAGAGTGTGGAAAATTCCTCTAAGACATCGATAAGGAACTGACTTCAGGATAGCAGTATATTAAATTAGAATCTTAAATCTGGGCAACTTCACAATTTCCAAGAAAACGATGGCAATATTATCGATTTATTTAAAATGAAATCAAAATCATACAAGTAGTATAAAAGTAATAAATAGACCAACAATTTTAAAAATAAAGTTTGGAACAAGTTGTTAGGTGTGGGACTAACAATCTGGAGGTTCCAGGTTCAAATCCAGTTGGGACTAGAAGAGGCGAAAAGTTTTTTCTTAATATGAGAAAGATAATTTATAGAGGACAATGAATAAAAGTAAAAACTAAAGGAAATACGAAATTTTTTTGTATTTTCGTATGACCTATATCGGACATTTCCCCAAAGAAGTCTTAGGTGACATGTCCCCAGAAAGTCAGCATTCCCTGACTACTGCTGACTTGAGTGAGGACATTTTGAAAGTTGACTTGCGGATGTTAGCAGTGACTCTGATATGTCATAGCGCCGTCACTGAGGATGGATCGAGGACGTTGCCAACTGGGATTCTATCAATGTCCTTGTGTACGTCCGTCTATTTTTAGAAAGCAAGATGCAGTCTAAACTTAAAGACATAGGATCCTGAAGTTTGGCAAGAATATGTCTCAATCAGAAGAACACAACCAACTTCTAAAAAACTATTGTTTACAGGGTTTTTTGTATATGGTACTAAGGCGTGAATAGGTTAGATATAAGCAACGCTTACGTGCTAAGGTTTTTGCTATCCCAAGGGGGGGCAAAAGCTTCTGGTTGTTAATCAAGCGGGTCAAGAACAATACCAGATATTTGAGTAGAGTAATTGACCCGAGGTTGCTTTCTACAAGACAACATGGTTACAGCAAGAGCAGACAACGGAAACTGCTGCGGCTCTTTCTGTAATAGAGCCATTGGAAAACGATTGTCGTTCATTGGATTTATACAGCAGTGGTGCGTCCAATACTGCTGTATGGAAATATTGTGTGGTGGTCTGCTTTATAGACTAAAGGGAACTGTGTCATTATCACGAAGGTACAGAGAATGTCATCGATGAGAATCATTGGTGCTCTTTGTGCTACACCTACGGCTGCATTGGAAATACTCCTCCTGGTTGGGTTGCAATGTCCTGTCTACAACCGCCGCCATCATCTATTGTGACAGTCAAGCCGCAATCAAGTCCCTGGATTCAATGTTTCTAAAAACACGATCTGCCTTTGAAAAGCCGACGATCTTTCAACTTGCAAGCAAAATAAACGGCTTTGTTCTGCTAATCAGAGATTGGCAAATGGTTGGATGTGTGAGACTACGCAAAAGATTTGGCCTTCTCTTAGTCGGAAGCTCACAAGTGATCTGATATCGCTTGCAAAAGGGGAGATTTCGACAGTAGTTGCTGTAATTAGCAGACACTGTCTTATAGGAAAGTACGCAGAGCATTTAAATGTGCCGTCAAATAACTCTTGCCGGAGTTGAATGAATATGGAGCAGTTGAAAACTGTCGAAAACTTTATCTGCCATTCCCGGAGCTTTGTTATCAGAGACTTATTTGGGATCTAAGAAGCTGCACGATATTTCCGAATTGTCGGATGTCAAAACTCAATATCTTAGGAGTTTCATTAGATGCTCAAATGGGTTTAACGGCAGGGACTAGTATGAACCTATTACAGTCCCGCGTTACCACAACGGACCTCAGAGTCTATCCTTTATATTCATAAAAGTTAAAAGAGGCTTATAAGAGGTTTTAAAACAATTTTTTTATTATAATTCGATTAATAAACTTGTTATTAAACGCTTTTATTTTTTGTGAATTTGAACGTTAGTCTGCCGACGTAAAATGTGAGCAACCACTTGTAACATAACCTATGCATGTGCTGGTGCTTCAATATCTTCATTGGAGCTACTGAAAAGGGCGCTTATGCTTGTAAAGGAAAATGGAATATCAAACTTCATCAACTCCTTGAAGCATCGTCGGAGTGTTGGTTGTGTGCCTTTGTTCTACCGATACTTCCATTGGAAGTGTTCTGCTGAGATAGGTGGCCATCCCGGTGCACATTGGTTGATGTTCATAGAACGAGCGGCTAAAAATAGAAGAAGTTGTCAAAGGACAATGAAACTTGGCACATAGGCATTTTTTGTTTGAATCAAGAAAAAAATGCAAAAATCAAAATGATCCGCCCACTTTTACGCCCACTTCCCATACAAAGTGGAAATTAAATTTTGACCTACGGCATTGTTTTTTGGCACATATCATTTCTAAACACTCAGAATCATTTGTGTGAAATTTGAAAAATATCCGCCCACTTCCCATACAGTTTGTATTTATTTATTTATTTGTGTGAAATTTGAAAAATATCCGCCCACTTCCCATACAGTTTGTATTTATTTATTTCTATAACCACGCACCCAAAAGGGGGCGGCCTGAAAAAAATCGAATTTTCTAACCCCGTTGGTCCAAGCGCAGGTCGATGAACATAATATGGCACACAAATGTTTCATTTGTTGAGAAAAATTAAAAAAAAACTCGTAAAAATATCGTATTTTTCAGGGGTCGTTTTAGTTCTTCAAGGGGGAACTTTTTTCCCCCTGTTCCGATTTTGCCCATCTTCGAACTTAACCTTATCAGTAACATAAGAGATATTCTTGCCCAATTTCAGGGGTCTAGCTCTTTTTGTTTGGACTGCATCGTTATTTCTACAGACGGACGGACGGACATCGCTAGAATATCTTAGATTCTATCATGTATCAATATTATATATACTTTGTGGGGCCCCCGACCGATATTTCGATGTGTTACACATGGAATGACAAAGTGAGTATACCCCCATACTGTGGTTGGAGGGTATACAAATCAGAGTTTCTGAAGCATGAACGAAAATTCATGTTTTGTTTATAGTTTTTACTGTTTTATTTGGAAAGGAGCAGGTAGGAGCAGCTGAATTTTTTTTAACTTTTAGCTGAGACTTCAAGCTGTAATTTGACATCTTTCGTTAAACAGCGCTCCACAGCGCTAAAAAGATGCAGTCCACTGAAGTTGATGACCATTGAAATTTTGATGTTGTTTATATTTTGTTCTACGAAATTTTTTATATGCCACTTTTTACAACTTTTTTTAATGCAAATCTCATCCATGAAAATTGTCATTTACGAAAATATACAACAAAGTCAAATAATAAGTTTACTATGATTGTAACAAAAGATTGAATATACAGCAAATTTGCATGCCATTTTAAACAAGCGAACATATATAAACTTTGAGCGTGTCTGTCCAAACAAATAATAAATATATCAGCCGAATATTTCGAAATCATAATATACAGATATCTGACAACAAAATACCAAAAAACTATCCAAATCGGCGAACATGAAAAAATGAATTTGGGACACTCTTCAACCAATGTGCGGTGTATTCTAATAGGCGTCTTTCTAGCAAAGCACATCCGTATGTCGTTGATGTGTTCAGCCAACCACGTTGGAGGATACAAAAGATTCGGCACAGCCAAACTTAACACTACCTTGTTTTAGCCGTAATTTGTTAGACCACAATATTTTTTTAAACTTTGAAAACCTTTAATTTCTAGTTCCACCCTCGTAGCACATTTATTATTAGCTCAATCTGAATGCCATCAAGCTTAAATTATAGTTTGATAAATTACCTATACAAATTGTTTTTAAATAATACTGTTAACTTGGTTTTGAACGAATTGCTGTTTACTAGCTACCACACGAAATAAAGACAGAGTCACTGTAAAATAAGTGGTCAGAAAGTTGACTGACAAAACCTAAACATTTTAGCAAAAGTTTTACACCAATGAGTCACTTACCTGTTGATAAACCAGTATCATTAATACTTGAAGTTGATGTTGAGAAACCTGGCAATTTACGCCAACCCTTACGATTCCAAAAACTACGTGCCTTCGATTCAAAAGGTTGTGCATTTAATACCACTGGTCCAGGATCTTCAGCAGCTCTTATTTTGGCACAATTTAAAATACGACGACCACATGAGGCACGAGTAAAAAAACTTGAAGAATTATGAGAATCATCTTGAGAAGTGGTGGCGGAAAAATTATGATGATGAGCATGTGTGTGAGGGGGATTATGATGTTGTTGCTGCTGCTGCTGATGCTGATTTAGTAAAACATTATGTTTTATAGAATGATGTATCTGAGGTAAATGTTTAATGGTACATGATGATGATGAAGAAGCCGATGCAGCAGAAGAATTCAAAGGAGTGTTAGAAGTATTGGCAGTGGTAGAAGAACAAGAAGTAGACGTTGTTGCTCTTTGAAATGAACGGCAACTTTGTGTTGCATAAGCAAAGGCACTTTGTTGAGTCTTAATGGCAGAGGAGGTGGCTGTTGCAGAACATGAAGTTAATTGCTGATGATTTGTCGATCTTGAGCTCATTAAAGCATTTGTTTTATGTAAACGTAATGAACCAATATAACTAGCACCACTCGAGCCACTAAAACCACTATCTAAATCTGCCGCTAGACAAGAAGATTGCAACAGGCCAGCCGTTACGGTAGCCGAATTAGGTATGGGAGATATAAAATCATCTGTAGCTCCCACAGTTAAAGAAGAATCACATATATTATCTACCGAAGAGGAAGTCAAACGTAATGGCTGGCCAGAGGCTGGCGTTACACTTACAGAGGGAACCGTAGGCTCTTTGGAGGTGGGACTTGTATTGGGTGGACTGTCTGGCATTAACATGGCTTCTACGGATAGATTTAATTCTCCTAATATCTTATGATGTCTATTTTGTACTCTTCTCAATTCTTCTTCTACTAAAGTTTGTGTCAAAGACCCAGCCGAATGTGAAGTGGCTCTTAATTGATGATGACTGGTCATAGAATTTGAGGAGGATGATGTAGAGGAGGCAGATATTTCTTCGTAAAAGTTTTCAGGTGTTGAAGTATTACTACAGGTATTATGAGCGGTATTAGCGGCAGCTGTTGATGCTGATGATGATGCGGATGCAAGTGTTGTTTGATGTTGTTGTGTTAATCTAGTTTGATATGATTGCCTGGTGGCTGGTGATACCAGCAATTTATTTTTTTTACCTTTAGACAACAAAGCTCTCATAGAATTGGGTGGTGCAGGAGTTAAGTCCTCATCTCCAGTTAATAATTCATTGTGGGGTATATTTGTATGTCTCATGGCTGCGCCCGGTTCATAGTAGGCATATGAATAATCATGTTGTTGCTGTTGCAATTGCAAAAGTTGCAATGATGTTGTCTGTGGTATATTGGACCATTGATTATGATGATCTTCTATACTATGATGATGCTGATGATGTTGCTGATGATGATTTAAGCGTCCCAAGGTTTTTGTTTGTCTAATTAAACCACCACCTTTGAATGTTGCTACTGGTTCAGGTTCTGCACAAACTTCTATAGCATCTAAATCAGCTTCTATATGATGTTGTTGATGATGATGTTGCTGATGTTGTTGCTGATGTTGTTGCTGCTGTTGCTGTTGCATTTGATGATGATGAGGATAATGTGTCGGATGTTGTTGGTGTTGTTGCTGTGGCTGTTGTCTATTAGTCTTACGAAAACTTTTAACATTTGCATTTGTGGAAATTGTAACGGTATTAGTGGGACTTATAGTGGATGGCAGTGTTGTGGTCACCTCCACTGTAATTGTACTTTTTTGAAATGATAACATTTGTGGAACACTTTGTGTCGTCGCTGTTTTGGGTGATATATTTTCATTACAAGATGATGGTATTGGTGTTGTTGATTGCTGCTGCATTGTTGCTGGTGTTGCTCCTCCTGCGACTCCTCCACCTCCTCCGGTATTTGTATATTTAGGTGCTGTTGTATTGTAAGCTGGCACATTTTGTTTTTGTAAACTCTGGTCTTCTTGTTGCAAATGCTGACAAAATTGCTGTTGTTTCTGTTGGGGCTGTTGTATTTGTTGTTGCTGATGTTGTTGTTTTAAACCTCCAACATTTGTGGTTTGTCCACGTGCTGCTGCTGCTGCAGCAATTTGACGTTGATTTTGTGGTTGCTGTTGTGTTGTATAGTAATTTTGATTGGTTACTATTCCTGGTGTTTGTCCTACATGATGCTGTTGTAATTGCTGATGTTTGTGTTGTGTCAAGTTGTGTTGTTGTTGCTGCTGCTGTTGTTGTTGCTGCAATTTTAAATCTTTTTGTTGCTGTTTGTTTATATTGCGTTGACTTCGGCCTAAACCCAAACAAGCCTCCATGGCACATGTTGCTATTAATTGACAAGAGTTTTAAGTTAGAAATTTATTTTTTTTTTGTTCAAATTGATGCGTTTAGTGTTGATGTCGTTGGTGACTTTGTGACTACTTAATTAAGCGCTGCTCTTTATTTGTGGTTTTTAGATTATTATCTGCAATTACCTGTAATTGAAAGATTTTAACAAAAATCAATGAAGTGTTGTTTGAAAGTGGTTTTTTGGGGGGAAAATATTAAAAAATTAGGTTAGACTTAATGAAGTATGAAATTGAAATATATGAACAAAATGCTTCAAAATTTGTGTCGAATTTTTTTATAACCTCCAATTAGTGATGAAGTCATTGCGATTATATCTAAAAAATATCGATATATATATTTGGGATTCTCGATAAATTTGTAGTCGATCTACGAGTGATGACACATTTCATCATGCCATCAAAATTATCATAAATATGCCTTTTATATTGCTTTTTTATTGTGTGATATAACATTCAGTGTTTGTATGTCATTATGCCCTGCCAAAAGCTGTAAGAGAGAAATAAAACTAAAAAGTTTGACTCTTTAAAAATCTACATTCGCAAACGTTATCAAACTTAGAGAAAGAGAGGGATTTTGTAGGTAGTGTTAATTGGGGGGGGCGCACAAATATCCTCTCGAAAAATGTGTTTAAAAATCATTGGCTTAGTCGGCAAATCTGTCAAGTCCATTTTTATAAATATTGAGATTTGAATGTAGGATGTGTAACTCAAAATACATCATTTAAAAAATAATAATAACTAAAAATTTAAATCAGATGAACTAAACACGAATACAACGTTTATAAACTTAAAAAAGTCAACTTAAACAAAAGTTAGAAAATTTGTTGTCCCTCCTAAAATGAAAAATTAAAAAAGGACTTGACAGATTTGCCGACTAACAAAGGAAAGTCTCCCTAGTGTCACCGGCGGATCTTTATGGAATTGATTTTATTTTGTAGATCAGAAAAAATAAAGGGACACGCATTTTTTTTAGCGGCCCAAATTCATATTTAGGGGGTAAAAAAGAGGGGGGAAGACAAGGCCATTTTTCAGTTTTTTTCATTTATCTCATATATTATGCAAAGAAACCTAGTCATATATATTCGATTAGAGTTTTATTCTAGTTCGAGGCCCAAAAATATTTCTATTTATGATATTGTCATAATAGAGTATTTTTAATTTATTGCTTTAAAAAAGTTACTATCTCATAGTATGTCTGTACTGATCAGTTTCATCCCCACTAAAGGAATCTTCAGCAGACTTTAGAGAATCATCGTTGGTCAATCAAACATCAAACCAGACATAATATTTGATATATTTCCCAATTTATATGAGAAGTACTATTATGAAGGTCCGAAATCTGTTTTCCAACAAAAATAACTCTTTTAAAGCAAAAATTTTATATATTAAATCACCGTCGCACATTGGTTGAAGAGTGGCCGAAATTATTTTTTTTTATATTCGCCGATTTGGATAATTTTTTGGTATTTTGTTGTCAGATATCTGAATATTATGATTCCGTAATATTAGGCTGATATATTTATTATTTGTTTGGACAGACACGCTCAAAGTTCATATATATTCGCTTGTTTAAAATGGCATGCAAATTTACTGTATATTCAATCTTTTGTTACAATCAAAGTAAACTTATCATTTGACTTTGTTGTATATTTTCGTAAATAACAATTGTCATGAATGAGATTTGCACTAAAAAAAGTTTTTAAAAGTGCCATATAAAAAATTTCGTAGAACAAAATATAAACAACATCAAAATTTCAATGTTCATCAACTTTAGTGGACTGCATCTTTTTAGCGCTGTGGAGCGCTGTTTAACGAAAGATGTCAAATTACAGCTTGAAGTCTCAGCTAAAAGTTAAAAAAAAATTCAGCTGCTCATACCTGCTCATTTCCAAAAGAAACAGTAAAAACTATAAAATAATAAAGTAACAAAACATGAATTTTCGTTCATGTTTCAGAAACTCTGATTTTTATACACTCCAACCACAGTATGGGGGTATACTCACTTTGTCATTCCGTGTGTAACACATCGAAATAACGGTCGGGGACCCCAAAAAGTATATATAATATTGATCCATTATAGAATCTAAGACATTCTAGCGATGTCCGTCCGTCCGTCTGTAGAAATAACGATGCAGTCCAAACAAAAAGAGCTAGACCCCTGAAATTGGGCAAAAATATCTCTTATGTTACTGTTAAGGTTAAGTTCGAAGATGGCCAAAATCGGAACAGGGGGAAAAAAGTTCCCCCTTGAAGAACTAAAACGACTCCTGAAAAATACGATATTTTTACGAGTTTTTTTTTAATTTTTGCTCAACAAATGTTACATTTGTATGCCATATTATGTTCATAGACCTGCGCTTGGACCAAGGGGGTTAGACAATTCGATTTTTTTCAGGCCGCCCCCTTTTGGGGGCGTGGTTATAGAAATTAATTAAAAATAACGATAAAAATTTATTATTTAAGCGTAAATATCATAAACAAATAATTTGGTAACATATGTAGCGGGGATACAGGTGTCCCCCACTAACTCCGCCGACCCCCCCACCAAAAAAAGGTCGCCCCTGCGATTTATTTTTTATTTTAAACGTATTGGAGGGTATGAAAGATTCGACACAGCCGAATTTAACACACTTACTTGTTTCTATTTGTTTTTTTTTCTATGGGAGGTGGGCGTAAAAGTGGGCGGATCAGGTATATATTTTCAGGAGCCCATTCTACAATTATAATATTTAGTTTTTGTGAAAATTTAGTTGATACATTAAAAATCAAGTGAGTTATGTCACTTTTTTAATACAAGTTGTATGGGAAGTGGGCGTAAAAGTGGGCGGATATTTTTCAAATTTCGCACAAATGATTCTGAGTGTTTAAAAATGATATGTGCCAAAAAACAATGCAGTAGGTCAAAATTTAATTTTCACTTTGTATGGGAGGTGGGCGTAAAAGTGGGCGGATCATTTTGATTTTTGCATTTTTTTCTTGATTCAAACAAAAAATGCATATGTGCCAAGTTTCATTGTCCTTCGGCAACTTCTTCTATTTTTAGCCGCTCGTTCTATGAACATCAACCAATGTGCGTCGGTAACTATTAATATATGTGTTGCTGTTATTTTACAATAACAACAGTGCCTAACCAAACAATAGTGTTGGTAGGATAAGTCGTACTAAACTTTGTGTTAAATGTTGTTTTTTTATTTTTAGTACCAAAAGGTACATAAAAATAAAATGTATTTATTCGGCCTTTATATATGTATATATATTCGATTAGAGTTTTATTCTAGTTCGAGGCCCAAAAATATTTCTATTTATGATATTGTCATAATAGAGTATTTTTAATTTATTGCTTTAAAAAAGTTACTATCTCATAGTATGTCTGTACTGATCAGTTTCATCCCCACTAAAGGAATCTTCAGCAGACTTTAGAGAATCATCGTTGGTCAATCAAACATCAAACCAGACATAATATTTGATATATTTCCCAATTTATATGAGAAGTACTATTATGAAGGTCCGAAATCTGTTTTCCAACAAAAATAACTCTTTTAAAGCAAATGATTGGCAACATTGTTTTCAAACTGTCAAAAAGTGAAAATTTTTTATCTGCGTTAAAAAGTTTTATGTTTTCGTTAATTATTAGAGTGAGTGATCTTTGATCAAGAAAAAACATTTTGTTGAATCAAGATACACGTGCCTGCAGTCCTAATTTGGTGGGGGATTTCTGAAAAAGTGTTTTGTTTTGCTGTTTTACATTGCATTGCAGTGGGTGTGTGTCTGCTGGCGTATTGGTGGGTGTTTTTTACAAGGCCGGACTTTGCCTACATAAATACTGGATAGATCACAACAGTAAGAGTGACCGGTGCCCCGATACATGCAAGGAGTTAGAATCTGGTGTGGTGGTGCAGTGGTAAACATTATATTTTAATGGTTTTCTTTGATTTTTTCTTTGGTGTTTTTTGTTGTTGTTGTGTATATTGATTATTGGCGCTCTACTGAAACATCAGCTGTTTATAAACAAATGGTTGTCAGTTTTGTTAAATATATGATTAATGCCTAAAAGTATACTTTAAAAATAAATGAATAATAATAAACGTACACTACACTTTACATCACCTGATCACACAGAAAATAATAATTTAAAAAAGCATCGTGAAATTATGGCAGAATCTAGTCAAACAAACCAGGACGTTTTTTCGTGGGAAAAGTTATGTACACTTTTAGATGACAAACTTAAAGATGTTACACGAAAATCTGATCTTGTGGCGATCAAATCTGATATTGATGAATTGAAAGAGGAAAACATTCAGCTAAAAAATGATATCAAGAAACTTTCTTCCCGTCTTGAATATATTGACCGAAGGTCACGATCGGCAAACATCGTTGTTGGTGGTTTTATAAACAAAAATATACAATCAGCCAAAGTAGAATTTTTAAAATTATGTACTGAAGTGCTGAAAGTAGACGTAAATGTGGTTTCAACGCGAATGATTGCTAATGGAAGAACATTTTTATTTAGCTTGGGGTCAAGTCTACAGGCTTATAACATAGTTGCTGCCAAAGGGAAACTTAAAGGTCAGTCTGTATACGTACAAAAAGATTACACGGAAGAGGAACAAAATGTTCGATACAATTTACGTTAACTAAGTAAAAAAGTTGCTGAAAAAGATGAAAATCTAAAAGTAAGACTTGGCGAATTTTGCATTTTTGTTAACGACAAAAGATTTATATGGTCCGGTGGAAAAATAAGTGCATTTTCTGCAACTGATGCTGAATTTTTAAATAATATTTTAATAGATTGTAACTATGTAATTGATGTTAAAGATAATAAGAAAAATAATGTTACAAATGTAGATTCTACTCAATAGCAATTTGATATGTGCCATTTAGTATCATATAATGTATCTAATCTTGCAAATACTTTAAAATTTGGTAATTTTTTAACATATTTAAATAAATTTGATATATTTTTTCTCTTTGAAACTCATGTATTAGCTAACAAGCAACATGAATTTTCGTCTTATTTTAAAAATTATTCGTTACATTGGATTGAAGCTAAGAAAATTCATAGAGCTGGCCGTGCTAGTGGTGGAAGTTTATATGGTTTCAGGAAAGAACTACAGAAACAATATTCATTTAAATTTGTAAATATATCTAATAACACAGTATTATCGGCAAAATTGCAAGAAAATGTGTTTTATTTTATACCAAGATATTTGAATTGTACTAACTGGAAAAATGATATGGAAGAGTTTGAGGATTTTTTACGTGTTCTAAGCCCAACGAATTTTTGCATATTAGGTGACTTAAATGCAAGAATTTCAAATGAACAAGTGGTGGATTCAAATTTATTAGAAAATTTACCGCATATAAATGAATTAAGATATTCAAAAGATCAAAAACTTGATGCAAAAGGAAAAAGACTGATAAAATTGATTGAAGATGTTGGTGGAATAGTGTTAAATGGAAGGACTGGTAGCGATGCACAGGGGGAATTCAGCTTTTGTGGTGTGATGGGTAGCTCGGTGATTGATTATTGTATTGGTTCGTATAGTTTTCTACAATATGTTGATAATTTCTCTATTGCATCTAAACCTTTTTCTGACCATATGCCATTATGTTTGAAAATTAAGACACATAATTCTAATGCAAATACAAAATCGTCATCCCTTCACAGACTTCGTTGGAATAATAAATTTGCACCTAAGTATGTTGAAAATCTAAGGTCTCTAGCATGTTTAGATCTTCAAACAAATTTATCTGTCGATGAATTGGTAGCATCATTAACAACTAAAGTTATACAGGCCAAGGGAAGTAATGACAACAAACGATTTTTCGAACCAAAACAAAAATGGTTCGACTGGAAATGTGCTCGGTATCGTAAAAACATGCAAAAAAGGCTTAAGCTATATAAGAAAAGGCACACAACGGTTAACAAACAACGTTATTATGCTGCTCGAAAAAAATATTTAAGCCTATGTGATACAAAAAAGGTAGAAATGTACAACAAAAACTTACAACAACTTAATACAGTGAAGTGTAGCAGTGAATGGTGGAGTTTGTCAAAATCTTTGAAAAATCGTACACAAATGATTAAAGGTGATCTATCCTCATTTGAATTTCTGCCTCATTTTAGCTCAATGTTAAAAAACACTGAAAATATTACAGCAATCCACTGGACGATGCCTTATTTTACTGATGTCTTTTTAGACTCACCAATTGAACTTTGTGAAATTTTGTCAGTTATAAAAAATCTAAAGCTAAATAAAGCGCCAGGTCAAGATGGAATATGCTACGAGTTTTATAAATATGCTCCTGATTGTTTCATACGTGAAATACTTTCTGTTTTTAACAGAATATTCTTACATGAAAGAATTCCTGAAAGTTTTCGAAGATCAGTTTTAATACCTCTTTTTAAAAAAGGCGATCCAAATATTCCTTCAAATTACCGTGGATTATCATTAATGGATACCATATGTAAAATCTTTAATAACATTTTATTAAATCGTATAACTGAATGGATAGAATACTACAACATATTAAATGAATATCAAGCCGGATTCCGAAAACATTATTCAACCGTTGATAATATTTTTAATCTGGTAAATATTGTAAATCTAAATAAAATGAGTGATAAAAATACATATGCTTTCTTCGTGGATTTCTCCTGCGCTTTTGACACAATTCCAAGAAATTGTTTATTTTACAAACTTTCCTGTTTGGGACTTTCTGCTAAAATAATAAGACTTCTGCAAGCGGCTTATGAAGATAATGTAAGTAGAGTCTGGGACGGCAGTTGTTTTTCGGAGCCTTTTGATGTTGAAATTGGTGTTAAACAGGGTTGTATATTGAGCCCAGTTCTTTTTTCACTGTTTTTAAACGACTTGGCTGATGTGCTTCCTGGTGGTGTAAATTTAACAGATATAAATGTCAAAATTCTACTTTATGCCGACGATATTGTCATATTATCAGATTCTCCAGACGGATTACAGAAAATGATTGAGGCTCTTCATAGTTACTGCTCAACCTGGTGCTTGAAAGTTAACCTTAGCAAGTCAAAAATTCTTATATTTCGCTCAGGCACAAGAATTTCTTCCAATTTGAATTGGCACTTTGGTGAAGAAAATATTGAAATTGTTAACTGTTATAAATACCTTGGTGTCGACATTACCTACAATCTATCGTTCAAAAAACATTTAAGCAACAAACTGGCAGACGCAAAATTGGCAATAAATTCAACTTGGGCTAAATACATAAATCATCCTCGTATCTCAAAAACGAATAAACTTAAAATATTTCACGCCGCTTCGAGGTCTATTATGTTTTACGCTGCACAAGTTTGGGGTTTTAAAAAATATAATGAAGTAGAAATGTTATTTAAATTTTTTATTAAAAGAATGCTTTATCTTCCAAATACAACACCAAATTACATGCTATACCTAGAAACCGAGCTGGACTCCTTATTTATTTCAACACTGAAAATGCATTTTGATTACGTAAACAAAGTTTTAAAGTTGGATCAACAGAGATTGCCTCGAATTCTTGCGGAGAAAGTTATTGAGAAAAAAATTTACTTGGCAGAAGAGTGGTCGAGAGTATGTCAAAACATTGACTTTATAATTGATAATCCAGACACGCCGCTAAGTGCATATTGGAAACCGATTTTGGACCAATTAAGGTTTAAAGAACGTGGCGATAATATTGCAACTGCAGTTAATTCACAACATCACGATCTTTACTCGAAACTTAATTACAATGTTACATCAGTACTAGCGACAAACTTCTCATCACATAGCACCAGCCTTATAATAAAAGCTAGAGGTGGATTACTAGACTTGAATAGCAGAGCATTCAGGAATGATGCGAATGTCATATGTTCAATCTGTAATTTAAATGTACCTGAAGACACTTCCCACTTTATTGGAGTATGTCCAATATACAACGAATTTAGAATAAAATTTTTTGGAAAATCTGAACTAGATAGTAACGAAGTTATATGTATACTAAATGGCTCAAATTTCAACTCATTATGTAAATATTTAGAAATTTGTATTAAGTATAGGAAATTAATAATTAATGAATTTGTTTTATAATTTTATTTTTCTTTAAAATTTTTCTTGAAAACAATATTAATATAAAAACTTGTATAAATATGTAAATAAAATAATCAAAATTAATTGAATTGGAAATAATAGTAAAGTGCCAATCTGGCTCACAACATTAATGTTAAGCCAAACATAGATGGTAAATATTGTAAATTATCTAAATGAAATATTGTAAATTACATAAATGTACATAAACAATTTTTTTACTTATATCTATTAATAAATAATAATAATAAAATTGTTGTCAGTTTTTGTAAAAGTTGATCAACTCGTTTTTTTGTAAATTAACTCGTATTTTTTGTAAACTCAACTCATATTTTTGTTGATATAAGAAATATTATTAATAAAAAAAAGCTTGTTGTAATTTGTTAATATTCTTTTATGAAGTAAAAATCACAATATTTTTTAGAATTATCACCGGCTTTTTAAGCTGCAATATTTCACCACAAGATTTTCACACACTTCGTTTATTTATATTTTGCACTCGTAAGCCATTCTCCAGTTTTCTAATGACACCAAATCAAAAGCCTTAAAAAAAAACAAACGAAAGTATAATATAGTATAAATACATAAAGTAACTAATGTATTTTATTACTTACCAAATATTTACAGATCAGAATCTGATCATCAGATCCTATATTAATTTATTTTTATAATATTAAATATTTTTATAAGAAACAAACACATAAAATAATTTTATAAGAGACAAACAAATTTCACATTGCAATGCATTGCTACCAACTTGATAATACAAAAATGAACGAATAGGGTTGTTTTTTCTTTTTTGGTTTTATCTATTGAATTCTGTATAAGCGATGTAAAGAGTTGATTCAATTTTACTGATTATTCAACGATATCAACATTAATTTTTGTTGAATACGGCAATATTCTGTAAAACTTGATCTACAATGGGTTTACTAATTTTTCTACTAAGATATTTCTATGAGTGTAGTCATGTTACATACCATACATGAAAGGTCTTTGGAAAACCAATCTACGTGTGCAAAGAACGTGTCCAAACATGCACAACTTTTCATTATATTGAGTAAAATACGAAAATTTTAGGACATTTTTTTTAATAAGTCGAAAAATATTAACTTCTTTGGCTCGTTGTTAGCACCACGAGATAGGTATTTTTTAATACCTTTAATCTGATACCACACATGCCCATATTAATTTTGTGTAAATAGGCTTAAATCGTAAAAAACTGAAAAAGGTCAATTTCCCCCCATACAAATCGACCCCTCCTAAAAATGAGTTTGGGCCGCTAAAAAAAATACGTGTCGAAATAATTTTCGTTCTTAACATGAAAATCGGAGGGTGACACCAGGGAGACTTCCCTTGTAAGCCAACGAAATTCATTCTAATGCTTTTTGCATTAAGGAACTACAAGTTTATAATTAAAAAAAAAAATTAATCCACGCCCACAAAAGGGGGGAAAAAACGGCATTTTCTAATCCTCTTGGCCCAAATGCAGGACTTTGTTCTTATTGAACCATAACAAGTAAGAGTGTTAAATTCGGCTGTGCCGAAACTTTTATACCCTCCAACATGTTAAACAAAAAATACAGGGGCGTTGTTCTTGGGGACGGAGGGGCTTAAGTTGGGTCCGTGGGGGACATCTCCCCCTCTCGAAAAATGTTTACAAAGTTATTTATTATTCTTTTGGCATTAAAGTTGTACAATTTTATCACTATTTAAACAATTTTTTTATCCACTCCCTAAAAAGGGGGTGGGCCAAAAAAAAATATTTTTTAATCTCCCCGGTTCTAGTGCAGGACTCTGAACTTCTTCTTGCATAAACATTAGAGTGTCCCTTATTTTGGAAATGTTGGAAATGTTGAGACGGTACCCCCTAATTTTTTTCCTTTTGACTAAAAAATTACTCAGCAAAAATTTTACGCCCCTACGACCACGCCTTCCCTACGCGACGGGGCCGTAAAGAGCGGGGCCTTAAAAATCATTTTTCCATACAAAGCAAAAAATTTTTTTTTTGATTTTAAATTTTTTTGTTATTAATTATAATATTACTTGGTTATCTTATTCACGACAAAAAATTTAATTTTGGTGGGATGAGGCTTTCAGTTTTAAAAAATTTTTCGAAAAAAAAAAAATTAGAGCTTTTGGGGTCCTACAGTAAAAATTTTTTAAATTTTTTTTTTTTTTTTTAGTTTTGACAAGCAACGGTTTTAGTTGTAATGTTGCTTTTAATGATATATATTCATAAAAAAATATTACTCATATTTTTTGTCGTGAATAAGCTAACCAAGCTATATTATAATTAATAACAAAAAAAATTAAAATCAAAAAAAAATTTTTTTGCTTTGTATGGAAAAATGATTTTTAAGGCCCCGCTCTTTACGGCCCCGTCGCGTAGGGAAGGCGTGGTCGTAGGGGCGTAAAATTTTTCCTGAGTTATTTTTTAGTCAAAAGGAAAAAAATGAGGGGGTACCGTCTCAACATTTCCAACATTTCCAAAATAAGGGACACTCTAATAAACATGTTTCATTTGTTTAGCAAAAATATAAAAAACACGTAAAAATATCGTGTTTTTCATGGGTCGGTTTAGTTCTTCAAGGGGAAACTTTTTTTCCCTAGTCGAATTTTGCCCATTTCCGAACTTAATCTGCCTAGGACCATAAGAAATATTCGTGCCAAATTTCAGGAGGCTAGCTCTTTTATTTTGGACTACAACGTGCCATCTACTGACAGACGGACGGACAGACAGACATTCACATAATGTCTTGGAATCGATCATGGATAAATAATATATATACTTTATGGATGCGTTACAAACGAAATGACAAAGTGAGTATATCCCCTTACTGTGGTTGGAGGGTATAATCATGTTGCATTTAAACAAAACACAAAAAATCATCTTAAACAAGTAAGAGTGTTAATCAAAAACACAAAAAATCATGTAAAATTTTAATTTCAGAAGTTGGTTTAGTTCTTTAAGTGGGAACTTTTTTCCCCCTTTTCCGATTTGGGTCATTTACGAACTTCACCTGCCTAGGAACATAAGACATATTCGTGCCGAATTTCGGAAATCTAGCTCTTTTGTTATGGACTGCATCGTGTTAACTACAGACGGACGGACGGACGGACGGACAACGCTAGAATGTCTTAGAATCGATCACTGATCATAAATAATAGAGTCTCCCTAATTTTGGAAATGTTGAGACGGTACCCGATGATTTTTTTTTTCTTTTGACTTAAAAATAACTGAGGAAAAATTTTACGCCCTTACGACCACGCCTTCCCTACGCGACGGTGCCTTAAAGAGCGGGGCCTAAAAAATAATTTTTCTGTATGGAATTTTTTTTTTTTATTTTAATTTTTTTTTGTTGTTAATTATTATATTACTTGGTTAGCTTATTCACGACAAAAAATTTGATTTTGGTGGGATAAGGTTTTCAGCTCTAAAAGCTCTTTTAGAAGAAAAAAATTTAGAGCCGCAGGGGTCCTACGGTAAAAATTTTTTAAAAAATATTTTTTTTTAGTTTTGACAAGCAACGGTTTTAGTTTCTATGTTGCTTTAAATGATATATATTCATAAAAAAATATTATTTGTATCTGTGACACCTTTTTTTTGGTTTGTATGGGAAAAATTATTTTTAAGGCCCCGCTCTTTAAGGCCCCGCTCTTTAAGGCCCCGTCGCGTAGGGAAGGCGTTGTCGTAGGGGCGTAAAACTTTTCCTGAGTTATTTTTAAGTCAAATGGAAAATAATGAGCGGGTACCGTCTCAACATTTCCAAAATAAGGGACATCTAAAAAAATTTATATGGTCCTAGACCGATATTTTGATGCGTTACACACGGAATGACAAAGTGAGTATACCCCCATACTCTAGTTGCAGGGTATAAAGAGAACAAGAGTAATTTGAAAAAGATCAATTGAAATTCGATATGAATAATTTGTAATTCGAAAAGGTTCAATTTTAATTCGAAGATTCCAATTATAAAAGATCAATTGTTGTTCGAAAAATATTTGTTGTAATTCGAAGATTCCAATTATAATTCGAAAAATATCAACCGAATTTACATTGACCTTTTTCGAATAACAATTAATCTTTTTCGAATTACAACTGATCTTTTTCGACTTACAATTGATCTATTTAGAATTATATTTGATCTTTTTCGCATTACAATTGATTTTTTTCGAATAACAATTAGAATTTTCGAATTGCAAATAATTTTTTTTATTTAAAATGGAATCCTCGCAATCTTTGCACGTAGAATCTTTGAATCACAACTAGAATCTTGGAATTACAAAAGGAATCTTCGAATTACAAGTAGAATTTTCAGATTACAATTGATGTTTTTCGAATTACACCTGTAAATGGGGTCTTTCAACTTCAGCTGATCTCTTTCGAATTATAATTGATCTTTATCGAATTACAATTGATCTTTTTCGAATAACAATAAAATTTTCGAATTGCAAATAATTTTTTTTATTTAAAATGGAATCCTCGCAATCTTTGCACGTAGAATCTTTGAATCACAACTAGAATCTTGGAATTACAAAAGGAATCTTCGAATTACAAGTAGAATTTTCAGATTACAATTGATGTTTTTCGAATTACACCTGTAAATGGGGTCTTTCAACTTCAGCTGATCTCTTTCGAATTATAATTGATCTTTATCGAATTACAATTGATCTTTTTCGAATAACAATAAAATTTTCGAATTTTTAATCGAATTTTCGATTTGCAAGTAGAATCTTTGAATTACAAGTAAAACCTTCGAATTACAACTTGAATTCTCGAATCACATATGGAAACTTTGAATTACCAGTAGAATTTTCAAATAACAATTGATCTTTTTCGAATTACATTTGTATAGGGTATTTTAACTTTAGCTGCTCTATTTTTTCACGACGCACCTCATATATCCACACATTTCAAATTTGTCCTCTCATAAATCATTCAAAAGTTTTCACCATAAACCATTCAAAACAAAAAACTATAAATTTTACAAAAATTCATCCTATATTTAAAATAAAATTTGCACAAAAATTTATTGTCAACTAATGAATCAACATGACTATTACTCAAGAAATCCCTTAAATATAAAACAAACTAAATACCAACATCAACTAACAGCAACGACAACAACAAAAATCTAATTAATTTTAAAATATATTCAAAAGAACCCCAAAAAAAAAAGAATAAAATAAACCACTTCAATATTTACGCAAAACACTAACGAGTTGCAGCATCTTTCATGTATGTTTGACTGTTGTTACACGGCGAATTGTTTTGTAAAAAAAGTTCGTTTTATATTTGAAATGGTTGATATTCATTTAACACATACGGCTGGATGCTGACTAACTGAGGGACTGCCTCAATGGGCTATTGCTGCCATTACACTCAGAAAAAAAAAACTTAAAACTTTAAATGATCGAATCATGAACGATAGCACCAGTTTACCACATCGGCTGAAAAGTCCATATAGATGGCGCTACTAATGAAAAATCCATATGATTTTTTAAATGCACCAACCTTCAGATGTTGCCTATCAAAATTTCATGACAATTAATTCATTACAGAACAAGTTACAGCTATTTTAGTGACGATACTTTTGCGATTTTGAATTGCGATTGAATGAATTCAAAGCAACTTCGTGTCTTGATTTATAATTGCTTTTTAAGTTTGGGTTGTTAAGTGTTATTCGGAATCTGCTCCATCGAGACAAATGGTAGAGAAGTGGTTTTCTGACGGCGAAAGATTTGGTCGCCTAAAAGAGGTGGTGATACCGAAAAACATCAAAATAGATGACAAAATCGTTTTTGCAGACCGAAAAGTGAAGTTGCATGAGATAGCTGATACCTTAAAGAAATCTAAGGAACGTGTGTGTGTGTCGTGGTATTCAAAACGGCATTACTTTGCTAATTAGGTGCAGCCTCAGGAGGACTCACAACCACTCTAACCTAACCCAAGGAACGTGTCAGCTTTATTTTTGAATGCCTATCCAATGGCGTTCAGCCGTGTCCAAATTCAGCTTCGTTAAGAAACGTTGAGGTAGTTTAATCAGAGATGGGCATATGGATGGACATGTGAGACTACACGACAGATTTGGCCTCCTCTTAATCAGAAGCGCACAAGTGAGCTGATATCGCTTCCACGAGGAGACTTGCTTCACTGCGATCTAGGGAGCTAAACGATTTTTATGATCTGTCGGATGTTAACATTCAATATCAACTTCTTTCAACGCACAGTGGGTTGAAACATATGTAATCTAGGGATTAATTCAGAAAAGCCCTTTGTTATCAATATTTATAATTTTTTAGACTAACTATACATTATTTAGTAAAAAAAAATGTTTTACAAAACAAACAAAATTAGAGAAAATATTTTTTTATTAAAAAAGAAGATATAACCTTTTTATAAAAATTGGTTTCTACCACTTAAACTGCTCCAAGAGTGCCCCGAGAGATGCCAAATGTGTGACCGACCCCAAATATTTTTTTCAATCCCAACATTTTCTTAAAATATGACTGCCCTCAATCTTTAACCCTTAAGGTGGTCCCCATATAATTTTTTTTAATTTTTTGTAAACCTATTTTATGAAATCAGCTTATACCGCTCCCATGGTGCGTCTTAGAGTATTAATCAATAAGACCGACCCCCATTAATTTTTACACCCCAAAATTTTTTTGGAACATACTTATACCGTATCTCCACTCGATAATGGGGTTCCTATACAAAATGCTATTTTTATAAAATCTGCTCCTACAGCTCTAACTGCTCCAAGGGTGCCCCTACAGATGCGAATATGTAACCGACCCCCAATATTTATTCAACTCAAAAATTTTCTTAGAATACACCTACCCTCTCTCTTTAACCCTTAAGGTGGTCCCCATACAATTTTTTTTTTTAATTTTTTATAAATTTGTTTTATGAAATTAGCTCCTACCGCTTTCATGGTGCGTCTTAGAGTGCTATCCACTAAGACCGACCCCTATTAATTTTTACCCCCAACATTTTTTCGGAACATATTCATACCGTATCTCAACTCGAAAATGGGGTTCCCATACAAAATGCCATTTTTAAAAAATCTGCCCCAAGGGTTCCCCTAGAGATGTCGAATGTGTGACCGACCCCCAATATTGTTTTAACCCAAACATTTTCTTAGAACATACCTACCCTGTATCTTTAACCCTTAAGGTATTCCCCACACAACCTTTTTGTTTTATGGAATCAGTTGCCTCCGCTCCATGCTGGCTCCTAGAGGGTGAAATGTGAGATCAACAATCATTATTTTTTCTCCCTAACTTTTTTTTTCAACATACGCACCCCGAACACTCAAAAAAAAAGTTTGTAAATTTACAAGTAAAAGGTCTTGTAATTCTATTTTACTAATATTTTTGTCTTTTTACAAAAATTGTTGTATATTTAATAAAACGAAAACTACAGTTTGCTTTGTAATTTTACTATTATATGTTGGTAAATTTATTTTACAAATTTTTTAGGTAAATTTACAAAAAAGTGAATTATTTTACAAATTAAAAAAATATTACAAGGTGGTTAGTTTTTTTACACAAGAAAACTGTAATTGTACAGCATAATTTTACTTGATGTTATTTAGTCTTTTTACCAAAAAAATGTTTTATTACAAACATTTTTTTTTTTTTGAAGATCGTTTACAAGGTTTTCAGTTTGAAATGTATGTATTGAAAAGTACAAAATTCCAATATAGTTTTACAAAACTTATTTTATTATTTTATTCAACAATAGGACACGCAAAAATTTTCTAAGTTCAGATTTTTTTTTTGCGTTTTGGAGTAAAAAATTTAGTTAAAAATAATTTTTTATAAATAATTTTTACACCATTTTTTTGGTAATTTGCGTTAAGTAAAATACCACAATTTTTATGTGTTTCTACTATATAATTGTTCTAGTTTTTTTTTTGTATTTTTACCATTTTTTTTTGTGATTTTACCATATTTTTTTGGTAATTTTTTTTTAAATTTGGTACCTAAAATGTCAATAGAAAGCTGCCAATTATGAAAAATCAAATTTTTCTTATTTTAACTGGTACTTAAACATCCAATCTACAATATCCAAAAATTTTTTTTCCGATTTTTTAAAAATACTTGTAAAAATAATTAAAAATTCAAAAAAAATTTTTATTTTTTGACTATTTTTTCCTGAAAATATAAGAAATTTCTTGTGTAGCCTCCTTCGTCGAAAAAAAATAAAAAAGTGCAGTGTTATACATTAAAAAGTTTGTTAAAAGTGCTCAAGTGAAAAAAAATCTTTTCAGGTTGTTGAAGTGCTACTCCAGCTGCCGAAACCTTTAAATTTACAAAACCAATTTGTAAATAAACCAATTTTTTTGTAAATTTACAAAACAAATATTAAAATTTAAAAAACAAAATTGTATACTTACGAAAAAAGTTGTAATTTTACAAAAATGAAATAGAAAATACAAAAACAATATTGTAAATTTACAAATTTTATGGTTAAACTACTGTTTTTAAGGCAAAAAAATAAGGAAAAATGGTACATATACAATAAAAATTGTAAATTTACCACTTTTTATTGTAAATATACAAGTTTTTTGCATAAAAAACAGTAGTTTAACCAAATAATTTGTTAATCTACAATTTATTTTTTTCATTTTCTATTTTTCCTTGTAAAATAACAACCTTTTTCTGTAAGTTTACAATTTTGTTTTGTAAATTTACCAAATTTTTTGCAAATTTACAAAAAAATGTTCACCTCGAAGATGATATTTTACAAAAAAAATTGTAAATTTACATTTTCTTTTGTTAAATCAATTTACAAATTATCCCCGTAACTTTACGGGGATTCTTGCTAGTACATATTTTACAAAACCTGCCCCGTAAAATCACGGGGATTTTATGTCATTTTACAAACTTTTTTTTTTGGGTGTATCTCCTCTAAGTAAGGGGGCTCCCATAATGCCCTTTTTCAAATGTTTTTCAGCTTTTTTTTTAGCAACTGGAGTTCTTCACAAAAATTTAAATAACTAAAAAAAACGCGGTGTCTCTGCAAAAGTTTGGTATGGAATATATAAGCTAAAATACTATATTTAAATACCATTTAATAAAATTTGCTGGATCGCGATAAGAAATTTGTTGAAACTCTGTGTATATATCGGAAATACCCCAAATATGGAGCACTTTTAAAAAAATATTTGCAAAACATTTATCTAAAAAAAAAATGATGTTATTATGTAGCCAAATACATAAAGTTGATAATTCTATTTTTAAATATTTACTTTTAGAACGCATAATAAGAATTATCAGCACTCGAAATATTTGAATTTTCACTTTTAGGCACGGCACGCAAAATTTTGAAAAAGAGTAATTTACTCAAAACAAAAGTTTTTGGCAAATAGTGATGTAGAATTACCTTTCACCCAGTACCAAACACGAATGTGTAGGATAAAGTTCAGATTTTGAAATAATCCTTACTTTTGGTACATTTCAACCCTCTGTGCAGCGTTAGAAATTTTGGAATTTTTTAATTAATTTCTGTCTTAAAAAATATATCCAAGTTTAATGAAAATCGATAAGTGCCCGTGGTAACTCAGTGGCAACGTCCTTGAGCCATCCTCAGAGGCACTGCTGACATCCACAAGACATCTCTATGTACTGAGTTGAGGACAGTTTCATATAAATTTTCAAAATTTTCTCACTCAAAGTCAACAGTAGTCAGGGCATGCTGGCTTTCTGGAGGAAATGTCTGATGTTGGTCATGCAAAAAAAAAAACGTGTTTCCTTTTGTTTTTACTTTTTCCCTTCTCCCTAATAAACTATCTTTCTCATATAAAAAAAAAAACATTTCGCATTTTTAAGTCCCAATTGGAATTGAACCTGGAACCTCCAGTTTATTAGTCCCACTGCTAACTGCTTGTTCCAAACCTTATTTTGAAAATTGTTTGTTTATGTATTACTTTTATATAACTTGTTAGATTTTAATTTTATTTTAAATAAATCGATAGTATTGCCATCTTTTTCTTTGAAATTGAAAAGTTTCCCAGATTGAAAATTCTAATTTAATACACTGCTATTCTGAAGACATTTCCTTTTCGACGTCTTCGAGGAATTGTCCACACTCTTAAAACAAAATTCGGTGCTGACAATGTTAGGACATGTCATCAAGGATTAACTAAGATTTGTCAAAACCTGAAGACATTTCCTCACGGAATCACTGTGCAAATTTCTTCAGTGACACATTTTCCAACTGGGAAGATCTACCATGTGCGTGCAGGGTTTAAAAACTCGAGTTAGGTATAGTTTTCTTTCCGTGTACCGTTGCTATGGCTTGTTTATTGCTGTCACTGCCATTACAATTGCTAGTATTATTTTGTTGTTGTTGTCATTGCTGCTGTTGTTGGTCTGTGTAAATGGTTTTGGTTATTTGGTTGGGAATTGTGGCTTCTTTTTGAAAACGAAGGATGCAACTCAGGCAACAACACAGCACAACAACTACGAAATAGTTGACACTAAATCTTTTGTTATTGTTAATTGCATAGCAACAAATTTACACAACATTCAAACAGCAGCAACACTCACTCACCATGCAACAACACACCATCACAAAAGACTGTAATTTAAATGTAATATTTATATATATTATTTTTTTTTTATGGAGGTATTTTGAGGTTTCAACTTTAGTGCGGAATTTACGCTTCGACGATCATTAATTAAAGTAGTGTTGAATTATAAATTTACAAATGTAGAACATATTTTAAAACATTTGTTTTTTGTGGGATTTTTTTTTAAAGGAACGATTTCAAAGTATAAAATCATTAAGTATTATTATTTTTTGATTGAATAGAAAATAGAAAAGAAGAGGAAACGAATTGGAATGGATTACGGGACCAAATCGAATAGAATTTTATTATATTTTAATAGTATCCGAGTAATCAGTTAGTAGTTAATCTGGATTGCCCCAATATTTTTAATTCTAAAAGAACTTTTAACCAAGCTCAATGAAAAATTACCTCGTTTATTGCCCAACTACGTAGAAAACTTCGGACGAAGTTTCAAAATCTTATTTAACAGTAGACCGTTTACTGGATTGTACCCCGTGTAAATTCTCACATTTTCTCCCGTGACCAGTGTTGCCATATATCAAGATTTATCTTTTTTTTGCAAGTTTTTTGAGGTGCTAAAAAGATTTTTTTTCTGAAAAACAATTTTTGGAAAGGTAAAAACAAAAATTTAATTTCTAAATAAGCTCAAATTACCTCAGAAATATATATTTTTTATAAATTTAGTATTATTTTTTCATTCTACGCTATACTTTAACTTGTTTTTTATGTTAAAATTGAATTAAAAATACAATTTGGGATTTTTTAAAATGATTTTTAAACTTTTTTCAAAAAAAAAAGTTTTTTTTTACAAAAAAAAGATTTTTTTTTCAGAAAAAATAAGATTTTTCCAAAAAATATATGGTAACACTGCCCGTGACTATAATTGTTCATTGGAAAAAATATCCTAGGTTGTTAGCGGCTGCTGAAGTTTTACGTCAGCACATATAAACTTTGAGTTCCGTTGTGATCCCACGGGCCGGTGATGGGGTTTCCCAACTAGTCTCTGCCGTTAAACCAAATTGAGCTTCATATGAATCTCTTAAGATATTCAATTTTGAAATCCGATAAAACAGAAAGATCCTGCAGCTCCCTAGATCCCAATGAAGTAAGTATCTAACCAGAAAGTGGCGGGCAATGACAGATAAAGTGTTCGATAGTTTCCAGCTCCTCCTCATCCATGCAACTCCGGCAAAAGTCATTTGACGGCACACTTAACAGCTGTGCGTGCTTTCCTATAAGGAAGCGTCTGATAATTACCAGCTAAATGTTCCGTTACAAATAATTGGTTTCATAAAGTGTTATATTTTCCCGAAATCGATCCTAGGAAACATTCCAGAATCGTTTTTTGTTTGGAATTATCACAAAAGCATTACATTGTACGAGCAAGTAGTTTTTAAAAAATAATTTTTCATTAAAAGCTTTGTTGTGATAACAGTGCAATATGAATCTGTTCCAATAATGTTTTCCTAGGTTACACCAACCAAGGTTGAAATCTTTCCTCTTGGAAGCGATATCACCTCACTTGTGCGCTTCTAATTAAGAGTAGGCCAACTCCGTCGTGTAGTCCCACACGGTCATCAATGTACCCGTCTTTGATTACTCTCCGTCGCGAAAGAAAGCCGTAGATTTTGCATGCAAGTTTCTATAGGCATACTAACACATTTCAATTCTGTATTGAACCTGTAAGGTAGTTCCTAGTCTTGCAAGCTCATCGGCTTTGCCATTCTCTGAAATGTCTTTGAGCCCTAGAACTCATATGTCAAACTTCTTGGCCATCTCATTTAAGGACGTGCGCTAGTTAAGGGCACATTTGTTTTTTCAGAAACATTGATTGCAGCGACTTGACCGCGGCTTGACTGTCAGAACAGATGTTGACTGCGGTTGTCGACAAGGCATTGCAGCTCAACCAGTCAGCTACTTCCTTTTTTGCCAGCATCTCTGCCTGGTAAACACTACAATGATCTCTTGTGAATATACTCCAAAGCCACTTATTCATAACTTCTGTCCATATGAGCAAAAATGTACTTAGGCTACACTATATCCCTCATCCAAGACTCCCCAAATGGTATCATAGTGTTACAGTTGCACTCAAAAGGGCTCATAGACGGAGCACAGTCCACATTTAGTGGTATTGATATCTTCTTCCACATCGTGTTATAGCCACTCCGCTGTTCTTTAATTGCAGTGTGCTATTCAGTCGAATTGTTGACGTAGCCGCATATTTCTATTCAGTGTAGGTGTAGTACAAAGAGCACCTGTGGTACACATCGGCGCCATTCTGTGTACCTTCGTGATAAAGACGCAGTTCCCTTTATATCTGAAAGCAGGCCACTGAACATTGATTCCATACACTGGAATTGGATAAATCCTATAAATGACTTTAAGGCTAAGGCTCCATCGTTTTTCAATGCCTCTTTTACAGGATTATAAAGCAATCGTGACTTTTTTCACCAGCTCCTCAATATTACGCAACATTCAACTTCCTATTTAGAAATATTTCAAGATACTTAGCTCGATCTAAGAAGGCGATTTCTGTTCCGTCCAGAGAAATAGGATCAAAAGAAGGAGTCTTATTTTTCCTTGAAAACAAGACAACACAGCTTGTCTTGTTTACTCGGATTAACTCCCAGACCAAAAGACTGTATCCATTTAGATAGATCTTTCAAAGAACACTGAAGAATGCCGCTTAATATTGGCAGGAGATTTCCCTTTTCCGGTATCGCAACATCGCCAAAATATGCGAAAACATGACATCTACGTGCTTTTAGAGGGAGCAGCATTAAATTTAGTACCAGGTTTCAAAAAATTGGCGAAAGAACACCTACCTGTTATGTGCGCATATTGCCAAATCCAGATATGATAAACGCTCCCAATTCAAACGTTATACGTCTATTGGCAGGTAGATTTTCTACCATTAAAACGATCCAATGATTTACTCCCTGACTAGACAAAGCCACAATGGCATTATTAAACGCCCCCTCTATATCAGGAAAGGCCTCGATAGTGTACCCCTTTACCGAAAGCGATCTGTTTCCATTGATCAACCCTTGCTGTATACATGTTGCCTAGTCAAAAGCAACCTCGGTTCAATCACGCAAATATGATATTTAAGAAAAAAAGAAAGATATATGTTCCGGAATCCTTCGAAAATGTGTGGGAATTTGTATCTGCCATACTCTCAAGAAGCCTAATTTCATCCACTTGTCACTTGGGATACTACAATCCATATTCCCTCGTTGCTGACAGCCATAACGTGGCTACTCTTCACCAACTCACTAAAAGACTGAGTCCAGACGTTGCCGGTTACCTTAGACTCCTATGTCAGATGAAAGTTTGTCCTGTTCTTAAATGACTTATTTTACCCATAACATCAATGCCTTCTCGCGTTCAGAGAGCTTCGCTTGATCGCGTGGACTTAGTTTGTTAACTAATTTTAAACAAAGCCTTCTCTGGTTGTGTCTGACCCTTGATGGCTTAAGTTTATTTCTTCTTTTTCCAGCAATATTCGAGTGATCACCGCTACTTAGACTAAAGGCCGGACTCCAAAGTTGCAACCTGTAGGCCAGTGCTACTTATTACCATCACAAAACATCACAAAAAACCCCTACTCAGACTCAAGTCTGGACTCCAAGATAGCAGCCTTTATACTAGTGCTAGGACCAGCACCAGTCGGTGAGGCAAAGCCTCGAACTAAACCGGTATCATTTGTGCCCATACTTCATTTTCTTTAATGCAGCCATGAAAATATCACAAAAAACCTATTACGAACATTTTATAACTCTAACTAATAGCACGGAATTATATGTATTTAAAACACGTCCACACTTGTCAACAGTTGAACGAATCTACCCAAAAAATATGCCAAGCTATTTCAAGAAACTACTAGCGAACCCCCTGCACACTTTGTAGTGCAAATGCTTAGGTACCCCTTTTACCCTAAATTTTTGAAAGTTGAAAATATGTAGTTCTCTTGAATGTTAATTAAGCTGGAGGATCCCACATTTTAATTTTTTTTATTCTGCGACTTTAAGACCAATAGTTATATAAATAGTACCAATTTTCCCTATTTTTTTCCCTTTTTTGATCCCTTCCCTTTTTGATCCCTTAGAATCAAAATTTCAAGTTTGAATATCGAACTTCGAAAAGTGCTAAAGTTCAATTGTTTATCGTATTTCACCCTCTTAGAATAACCTTCCAAATATTTCCCCATATACACCATTTACGCAAACGTACAGGTATGTGCACTAAAATGCATGTAACTCATGAACCAATACACATACCAAAATCATATACACATAAAAACCTTGTCATTGACGTCACCTTTTACGGGAAGTTTTCAGAAATAACATCACTTCACGCATTACAAACACAATGCAACTTATTTCCCGATTTTGTGCACTTAAATGCATATAACTCATGAACCAATACACATACAAATACCGTATATACATTAAAAGATTGGTATTGACATCCCCTTTCATGGGAAATTTACAGAAACAAAATCGGTTAACGTGTGGCAGGGAAAATGCGATACGCTAGTATTGCACTAAAATGCATACAACTTATGAACCAATACATGTAGAAATACCGTATACACATAAAAACCATGGTATTGACGAAACCTATCATTGGAAGTTAACAGAAACAAAATTGATCCATTCATTCCAGAGAAAATGGATTACAAAGAAAATATAACTTATTTTTATATATATAGATTGACCTGCAATTTCTGTAACAATGATATGCTGCACTCAATAACTATGTTACCATGTGGAGAAAAACGTCTAATTTGCGCGGCATCATATCAACAGAATTACACTGAAAGGTGGCCTTCTTTTATCACTTCTACAGAAGTCAGCAATGAAGTCAATCCTTATACATACATATGAGGAAATGGTTAAAAGAAATACCACACATATTTTTCTAATACTTTTGCGCCTTTTAAAAATTGTCGTACAATTGTTTCTAAAGTCCTGGGTGACAATATGCTTGTTATTCCTATCGAATAACTTCAAAAGCAGCAGCAATGACAACAAAAAAAGTGAAGCACAAAGGAAGCGTGTTGTCGTATGCGTTCTTTTTTCATTTTTTTGTTTTGTCTTTTACAATATTGTTTCTAAAAATTCGTTTAATTAGCAGCAATTAATCTGTAGTGTAGATGTAATTCATACTTGTCAACGACAATATGGCAAACAATAACAGCAAAAAAAGCACGAACTCTTGTAATTGTGCTCCCTGGCAAAAAAAAAACAAAAAAAGAAGAAGCTGAATTAAACGTTGGCCGGTGGAAAAAATATCACATAAACACACACACACATATGTTAGTGTATGTATTTCGCGTAACATAAAAACCAACACAATATGCGTCTTTTTTAATACCCTACATATAACAATAAGTTTATTATGATGTTTTGTATCTTATTGATATCAAGAACGTTTTGGATCAAAAATTTCTGGATCGGAAAGCAGTGGTGCGTCAGTGCTCAGTGCAACTGGTGGTGCGTCAGTGCAAACTTCACTTCTGAAAACAGTCGTTTAATTTGTATTTATCGGTTTGTTGTTTTTATAGATGTGCTTTAAATAATCCTGCAGTGGATATTTATACCTTTCGACACCTTTTTACCAGTTTTTCGGTTTTTATTAAATTAGGAGACCTGAGCGAACCTGAGTATTCAATGTTTAATGCTATTTCATTCAATCGCTTCGATAGTTAGGAACTTTGTCTGAATCTTCCCATTGAGCGATTCCTTTCCCCTTGCGATTAGGGTATTGGCCCCTGCTTGGGAGCCATTTTTCTAAAAAAAAAAAAAATCTGATAAATCTTTCTAAATCCTTATGTTCTTAAGAAAATTTCTTAGCGAAATAAAACTGCCATTTTTTAAACAGCGGTTTTGTATTTGGTTGTTTATTAAGAAACTGTTTCATGTCTTTTGTGAGTGCAGATCAAATTCTCAATTGTGCAACCACTTTAAGAGATTGGCTGGACATTAGCCATTTGAGGACCGATTCACCACCGAGTGAATCGGTACTCAATATTAGATGATAAATCATTGAATCACTTCGATAATTATGAACCTGGCCTTGGAACTTTTTATCGGAGTAAAGCGTGGGCTCGTTTTAATGGTGGAAAACCTACTTTCCAATAGACGTATAACGTCTGAATTGGGAGCGTTCGTCATATATCGATTTGTCAATAGGAGCACATAACAGGGAGGTGTTCTTTCGCCGCGTTTTTGGAACCTGGCACTGAATTCAATGCTCCTATCTCAAGAAGCACGTGGTTGTCATGTTTTTGCATATACTGACGATGTCGCGATAGCGGTAAAGGGGAAGCATCTGCCAACATTGAGGGACATTCTACAGAATATCTGATAGATCTGTCTAAATGGGCAAGAATCTGTGGTCTAGCAGTTAATCCAAGTAAAACAGAGCTTGTTTTGTTTACAAGAAAAATAAGATTCCTGCTTTTGATACTATTCCTCTGGACGGCACTGAAATTACTTTCTCAGATGGAGCCAAGTATCTTGGAGTATTTCTAGATAGGAAGCTGAATTTCATGCGCAATATTGAGGAACGGGTGAGAAAAGCATTGATTGCTTAATATTACTGTAAAAGGGCCATTGGAAAACGATGGAGTTTTATGCCTTAAATCGTTTATTGGATTTATACAGCAGTGGTGCGTCCAATTCTGCTGTATTGAGTCATAATCTGGTGGCCTGCTTTAAAAACAAAAGCGAACTGTGTCTTTATCACGAAGGTACAGAGAATGACGTCGATGTGCATCACTGGTGTTTTTCGTACTACACCTACGGCTGCATTAGAAATCCTCATTCATTTGATACCATTGGACATATTGTGTAGGCAATATGCGGCTGCATCGGCAATTCGGCTTAATAGCACGCTGCAATAGAGGAGCAGCGAGTGTGGCCAGAGCGCGATCTTAAAGAAGATAACAACACCACAAAATGTGGACTGTGCTACCTCTATGAGCCTTTTTGAGAGCCACTTTACAACTATTCTACCATCCAGGGAGTCTTGGATAGGGGACATTCCGGGAAGTGGAGCCACCATAAATTTTTACACAGATGGATCGATGCTGGCTCGAAGATTGCCAGATCATTGCAGTGTTTACTAGGCCGATATGCTGGCAATAAAGGAAGTGGCTGACTGGTTGAGCTGCAATGTCTTGTCAACAACCGCAGTCGACATCTATTCTAACAGTCAAGCCGCGGTCAAGTCCTTGGATTCAATGTTTCTAAAAACAAGATCTGCCCTTAACTGTCGCACGTCTTTAAATGAGATGGCCAAGCAGTTTAACATACGACTCATATGGGTTCCAGGGCACAGATGCATTCCAGGGAATTGCAAAGCCGATGAGCTTCCAAGACTAGGAACTATCTTACAGGTTCCAACAGAATTGGAATGTGTTGGTATGCTTCTAGAAACTTGCAAGAAAAACCTACGGCTTTGTTCAGTGACGGAGAATAATCAAAGACGGGAAAATGGACGGACGTGTGAAACAACACGGCTGATTTGGCCTTCTCTTAATCAGGAGCGCACAAGTGAGCTAATATCGCTTCCAAAAAGGAGAGATTTCTATAAAGGTTGCTATAATTACCGGACATTGTCTTATAGGAAAGCATGCAGAGCGGTTAAATGTGCCGTTGAATGACTTTTGAAGGAGTTGCATTGATGAAGAGAAGTTACAAACTATCGAACACTTTATCCGCCATTGCCCGGCACTTTCTGGTCAAAGACTTGCATCACTGGGATCTAGGGAGCTGTACGATCTTTCTGATTTGTCGGATGTCAAAATTCAATATCTAAGGAGTTTCATAAGAAGCTCAAATTGGTTTAACGACAGGGAAACATATTACAGTTCCGTGGTATCACAATGGACCTCAGAGTCTACGTGTGTTGACGTAAAACATCAGCAGCCACTTACAACCTTACCTAGCCGAACTTGGCCTGCGTTTTTCTATTTGGCGGTGCTTTTTTCCTTGCAATTAGGATACTTGCCCCTGCCTGGGAGCCATTTTGCTGAAAAATTCTGTTAATAAATTATTCTAAATGTTTATGTTCTTAAGAAAATTTCTTTACCTATGGAAACCAAAATAGGTGGTCGATCTGTTTTGTAATTTCTAAAACCTGAAACAGAATTTTTGTATTCGTAGATCAAATTCAAAAATGGGCAACAACTTTAGGGAATTTGCTTAACACAATCTAGCTTTAGGGGAGACTCCCAAAAGGTACGAAGAGGTTAATGGATTTGCCACGCTTATGGTAAAAATAACAAATTCAGTGAAATGCCTTCCGCTACTCAATGCCGAAACCGCATTACCGGTTATGACAATCCGAAAAATAGGGGCTGTTATGTGATTTAAGATATAAGTACTGGAATAGTCTCTCAAACAAGATTCCTGAAGACACTTCTGTCACTAAAATCTCTCGAGGAAATTAGCATTGTGTTAAATATAAACCTTAATAACACATTTCCAAAGAAAACTTGCTTGGATGTAGGATATTCTACAGACGGTAACGACTGCATATTATTTTCTAACTAGTTTTGAGTTATGTAGTGTGTATGTAATGTTTGTCTCTCATATATGGAGAACAAAAATATGTTGCACTGTATTGGCGTGTGCTACAAACATGAACGGCATTCATGCTGTAGTCAGTTATCGGTTGGTTAGTTGGTTTGGTCTACTCTATGGAACAATGTGAGAAATAAACTATTGTTGGGTGACAACAAATTGTTTTCATTCATTCGTTTATGGGTTTGTTGTTGAACGTTCGTACATACATAATATTTTGTTGTACTGGTTCTTGTTGTTGTAGTTGTTGCATATTTTCTGTTGTTGCTGTTGTCATCGTCACCATCACGGCTTGTTTTAGTGATGTTGTTGATGATACCATTGTGTTATGATTCATGTTGCAGGGAAAATGTGACCAACTGGTTTTTAGTTAAATGGGGGGAGTTGAAGAAAAACAGGATGGGAGTTGTTTAAAACAAGAGGTTAGGTTGGGTGGGCGTCCGCGATTTGGAAAATTCACTCGGTGGCCATAAGGCCTATTTTGATTCAATTTCTCCTTCTCTCCCTCTGATACAAAGGTCTGCTTCTTAAACCACCCCAATCCCTTAATTTTTCTGCCAGAGTTGTCAATGATACTTCGTTTAGGCAATCCAGGTCATCGACAAATATTTGTCCCACATGCTTAAAGCGTCGCGTCTTTAGAACTGGATATTAACAAAAGTGTTTCACTGACTCCTCCTCCACTTCCCCACACTACTCCAATTGTTCCTGTCAGAAATTTCCATACGCACGACCATTTGGCCGATTGTGCAGTGTCCTATAAGAACTCCAACTATTAAGCTTACCGTCCGTTTTTTTTTTTTTTTTAAAAAGAAGCAACACTCAGGCAATGCTGCCTATCAATTACCAATGTAACCGTGATGCTTCTTTCGGAAAGGGGATAGAAGAGGGATGAAAGATTTGAAAGATAGAAGGGCTTCAGTATGGCAACACTGTAATTGTGCGTGTTGATAATTTTGAGTACAGTTGTTGCATCGCCATCTGTTATTGATCTGGCGAATTATTTTTGAAGCTGTGTTTATAGCCATTATTTTATTATTTTACTTCGTTGACGTTTTTAGTGCTATTTATCAACGAAGGAGGGTGCTGCGATAGATATTAGTTGTAAATAGAAACTAATAAATATCTGAAAAAAATGTTGGTCTGCCTGAGCTGAGAATCGAAGGCTTGCTGGCTAGTAGTCCAACGCGCTAACCACTAAGCCACAGCACGCAGGCAGTGATATCTCCATATCCCTTATTCTATTCTCTGATATCCCATAAATTTCGTTCATTAGTTCTATTATAGGAACCGACATGTCTTGCGCAACCCGTTTCCTCATAGTCTCAGAGCCAGTTCTCGCACATCCATCAGCCAATTCGTTCCCAGCGACCCCACTTTGTCCAGGGACCCGGACTAGCTTGTCTGTGTGCTGACTGATTCGACGAAGTGATTGTATACAGTTCCTAATGATTTCCGATTTTAGATTGTTCGACTCTTAGGACTTCAGAGCTGCAAGATTGTCCACGAAAATGTTAAGACACAATAGTCATCTGCGTGGCATCATCAATTGCAAGCACCTCAGCCTGGAAAACACTACATGTGTGCCGAATCCTTAATGGGGCCTTGATTTAAAGGCATTCAGAGTATATTCCCGAACCCGTCTCCATCATCGATCCATCCGTAAAAATTGAGATCAAATTCTCTGTTATAACAGAGTTTTTCACCCAGTCTTCCCTAGTTTGTATTTGGATTTCGAAGATTCTGCCAAAGTTTGTCTGCGGTGAGATATAGTCGGTTATCTGTTACAGTTTCGTCCCGGCCACCATACTGGCTATGGTCGTGTGTCCCGAGAGTTGCTTACGATTTTGCGACTCTCTTACCCTGGGACCCGATTTTGCTTTTATGCTCTTGATGTGGATATCCACGGGTTGAATATTAGTATCACTTCTAGGCCGCCATCAGGTACCGATCAAATAGCACAAGTGATACCTGCACACGCCAGTTGTTCCACCTTCTGTAGGTTGAAGATATAACATTTTTTATCCACTGCTCTCACACCATATATCCAGCGGATAATAGGCAGTTTTAGATCCCACCTTCTACTGAAAGCACACATTTTTCTGTATTCCTTTTCCAAGAAAGCTTTGACTCCAGGATCACAGGGTGATTCTAGGGTGATTCCATCTAATATTGGAAGCACGAATCTATCAGTTTTGGCAGCAATTAACCTCTAGACCGTTGTTTTTTGTAATCCTCCTTGATACTAATTCCGTTAAGTGACTCAATGATCTTATGTATGACAAGATTCCACAGAAGGGTATAGACAGTCCCCTTTGTGGAGTGTCCCGTGTAATGACTTTCCTCGCTCACCATTACCTATCTTAGAGTTATTTGTCGGTATTTTTAGCATGTTGCCCGTCCATAGTGTAATCTGTGTGTCTGTGTCTTTTGTATTTTGTAAGGCATTACGAATTGATGATATGTTGACATTGTGGACCGTCCAAGAATGATGTCAAAACATAATTTTTGTTTGAGAGTATCCTCAATCAACCCGACAACATCACTTAATGCCGTCTCAAAAGACGTACTGTCCTGTAATCCTTTGTGTTATTGTGATTTATCTTTCCCGCCTTCGAGAGGATATAAACCCCGATGCCAGGCTGCCCATAAAGATACGCAGCAACCATGGTATGATTATTTCGAGACTCCTGCAAGAGTACCGGAAAATTCTCAGGACCGGACCGCCACGGTCCGTTCATCCACCATTGTTCTGATGAGTGTACCCAAGAAAGTTTCTGGCATCACCTTGTCCTGGCAACCCAGAAAATAGGTTGCTATCAGAAGTTCATTAGTTTCCTTACAGTTTTCAGCGAAAGATCCATCGATTAATAAGATAACTTTGTACACTCCCACCACAAATTAAAATTGACTACTGCTTCGCCGTAAGCAGGTTTGTAAGGGAATATTGAGTTGACATTCCCTTACAAACATGCTTACGTATGGCATGATATTTGGTCGCAATGTCCCACTTTAGAGCATTTCATTCGAGCGCTTATTTCAGCGCAATAAAAATGTAATGAAATCATACCTTCTTAGAAGCTTACTAGGTGCATTTTTGTAAGCATATTGGATGCTCAGAAATCATTGCTTCAATAAAGCACAAAAATAATGTATTACCATCACTAAAGTCTTCATGCCTGAAAAGTTTGTATGAAGGAAGTGCTCCTTATAGGTACACAAATAACACCACAGTTTTAATGTCTAAATAGTGTGTAGTCGAAACTTTTGTTTTCACTTTTGCACATGCGTACACGTCCGTTCACAAAATATCAACTGAATTAAAATTATATTTTTTTATTGCGTCATCCAAATTTTCGTTTTGCTGTTTGATGCTCGTAAGTCGTCGTATAATTTATAGTTTTTTCTCTCTGCCTTACGGTAGTGCATACTAGATGCACTACTGTAAGCGAATGTATTTAAAAATGTCTGTTTACATTCGTAATTTATCGAAACATTTATATTTCTATCTCTGCCTTACAGTAGTGCATCTAGTATGCACTACTGTAAGGCAGAAATATCTATTTGCTGAAGACAAAGCGCTTGTGTATGCCAGAAAAATTATGAACTGCTTCCACAATCTCGATTATTTTTTGCTGGGCTGGGATCATTAAAAAGAACTTTACGTAGCCTAATTAGTTCTTCGTAGTTCCCTTCACCGATTCTGGATTCCTATTAATAGCATTAAAGCTTAGCCGATAATTCTCACAGTCTTCCGTCGTATTATCTTTCTTTGAGTTTCCTTCTTTCTGTTCTGAGAAGGTTAAGTTCCGGCGACCACTACAGTTAATGGAATTTCTTCGGAGGCAAGTGCTCTGGACAGGTTTTAAGATAAACCAACCGGGTTTTCTCCACTTTTGGAGGCGGCAGCGCTTTCACAAGATTTGGGTTTCCTTTAAAGGATCCTTTTCTCCATTGACAGATTAATGCTAAAAAGTATCCAGTATAGGTCTTAGAAAGAGCATACGCAAGATAACCTCCAGTCTGGTTAACTAAACCAAAGTTATGTCAAACAACCTGTTCCCTAATTCTGTAATAGAACATCGGGAACATGGAGATATTTTTCGTACAAAGAATTATTATATTCGTGATATTTTCATATTAAAAAGACCTCAGATTCTGAGACATTTTTTAAATAAAAAAATCTTAGATCCTGAGACATTTGTCGAACTGCAAAACTCTCAGATTCTGAAACATTTTTCGAATAGAGAAACTCTTAGATTGTTGGAATTGCTTAGGCTCTCTTAAGTACTGTTCCTGTAGACAAATATTTGATCTTCGTGTACCCATCCCGCCATCAAATTTATTTTATATCGGTCTTTCATTGAAACATGAATATGGCCATGTCAACTTCATAGATGGACCAATATACTTTGTTCATTTTTGTAAGCAATTAACACAGCTGCCTTTAACTATTTGAAAGTGCTTGAAAATATGTTGGTGCTTGCTTTTTCAGTTGTTTTTTTTTTCTGTTGCTTTCCTATTTGAAGTCATTGCATTTTACAATTTCTATTGTTTTTTTTTTTCTTTTCAAACAATTTAAGTTCATTTCTTCAAATATTTAGTACCGCATTTATAAAATTCTTGTTTCGTTTAGTGTTCAAGAGAATTTGTTTGTTTACAAAGTGGTCTCTAAGTTTGTCTTTACCAAGTAATCAGTTTATTATAAAGATATTTAATAGAGACAAGATTCATGGAATTATTTTTATAATTCAATATTTTAATTTGTATAAGTTAAAGAAATTCTTCCTAGACCAGTTATAGATGTTAGATTGGATTATATTAAAGAGGCACTATGCATTGCGACCAGAAAGATCTATTATGCAGTTTAAAAAGGGTGCCCTGAATTTTCAGGCTTTTAATAAAGTCAAGAATCCTATTTGGTAAAGAGTTCCACACGTCAGTATTCTACCAGTCAATCTTGGGCATGTACAAACTATATGTTCTGTCGTCTCCTCCTTTACCTCGCAGAATCTGCACATGTCAGTGTCAGACAGTGCTGGGTTGAGTTATGAATATCTTTGCCCGCCGCTGGCCAGCGCCAAAGTTACAATGCTCTATGAACTTAGATTCACTACATATTTTGAGTTTTTCCCTAACATGTCCCGATGGCAGACCAAAGAATAGTTCACACCCAATGAAAAGTCGCCTGGCACCGTGATTTTCCAAACCGTTGGGGCTGTCAATAGAGACACACGACAGAGAGGTGTTCTTTCTCTGGAATCTGGCACTGAATTCAATGCTGTTGTCTCTAGAGCATGTGGTTGTCATGTTGTCGCAAATGCTGATGATGTCGCGATAGCGGTAAAGGGAAAGCATCTGCCAACATTGAGGGACATTCTTTAGGGTTCTCTGAAAGATCTGTCTAAGTGGACAAGAGGCTGTGGTCTGGGAGTTAATCCAAGTAAAACAGAGATTTGTTTTGTTTACAAAAACGGCACTGTAATCCCCTTCTCAAACGGAGTATTTCTAGATAGAAAGTTGAATTTCAGGCATAATATTGAGGAACAGGTGAGAAGAGAAACGATAGATTTATGTTCCTGTAAAAGGGCCATTGGAAGGCGATGGGGTTTGAGCATTAAAGTCATTAATTGGAATGACATTTGGAATCAAATATGGAATCATTGTCTGTTGGTCTGCTTTAGAGACCAAAGGGAACTGTGTTTTCATCACGAAGTTACAGAGAATAACGTCGGTGTGCATCACTTGATCTCTTCGTATGTTAGAAATTCTCCTTTACCTGATACCAGCCATTGTGGCCATGGCGCGATCTTGAAGAAGATAACAATGCCACAAAATGTATATCCTTCGTTGATAAATAGCACTAAAAAACGTCAATGAAGTAAAATAATAAAATAATGGCTATTAAACACAGCTTCAAAAATAATTCGCCAGATCAATAACAGATGGCGATGCAACAACTGTACTCAAAATTATTAACACGCGCAATTCCAGTGTTGCCATACTGAAGCCCTTCTATCTTTCAAATCTTTCATCTCTCTTCTATCCCCTTTCCGAAAGAAACATCACGGTTACATTAGTAATTGATAGGCAGCATTGCTTGAGTGTTGTTTCTTTAAAAAAAAAAAAAAAAAATTCCAGGTAATCCAGCCCACATAAATTTTTACACGGATAGATCGAGGCTGCATGAACAAGTGGGCTTTGCAGTGTATTCGGAAGAGCTTGGATTGAGTCTGGCTCGAAGATTGCCGGATCATTGTATTTCTAACCAGGCAGAGATTCTGGCAATTAAGGAAGTGGCTGACTTGTTGAGCTGCACTGTATTGTCTACAACTGTAGTCAAGTTCCTGGAGTTAATGTTTTTGAAAACAATATCTGCACTTACTTGCCGCACTTCTTTAACTTAGATGGCCAAGCCAGTTTGATATACGATTCATAAGGGTACTAGGGCACTGGGATATTGCAAGGAATTGCAAAGCCAATGATCTTGTAAGACTCGGCACTACCTTACACGTTTCAACAGAATCGGAATGTGTTGGTATGCCTCTAGAAACTTGCAAGCAAAATCTACAGCTTTGTTCCGCGACGGAGACTAATCAAAGATGGGCAAATGGATGGACGTATGAGACAACACGACAGATTTGGGTTTGTCTTAATCAGAAGCGCAGAAGTGAGTTGGCATCGCTTCCAAGAAGAGAGATTTCGACGGTGGTTGCTATAATTACCGGACACCGCCTTATAGGGAAGCCCGCAGAGCGGTCAAATGTGCCGTCGAATGACTTTTGCCGGATTTGCACGGATGAAGGGGGGTTTGAAACTATCGAACACTTAATCTGCCACTGCGCAGCACTGTCTTGTAAAAAACTTGCTCCACTGGGATCTAGGGAGCTGCACAATCTTTCTGATTTGTCGGATGTCAATATTCAATATTTAAGGAGTTTCATAAGAAGCTCAAATGGGTTTAACGGCAGGAGTGCAGAACCTATTACAGTCCCGTAGTACCACAATGGAGCTCAGAGTCTACGTGTGCTGATGTAAAACGTTAGCAGCAACTTACAACCTAACCGTATGACCCTCATGTCCCGGAATCTATACGTGTGTCAGGTCATTAAGACGTGCTAGTTAGTTACATGCGCGGGTACAAGGGGGGGGAGGGGAAATTTCCCCCCCCCCAGACCAAATTAAAAAAAAAAAAAGGAAAAGAAAACGATAAAAGAATAAAATTGTCTAAGAATTTTCCAAAGAAAAGAATTTTGAAATCCGAAAATTTTTATCGAAAAAAAATCAGAACATTTTTAAAGGGAAAATCTTAAAATTTTTATAGGGAACATCTGAAAATTTTTATAGGAAAAATGTGACTAAACCTGAAAATTTTTTTGTAAAAAAAAATATCTGCCAATCTAGAGGTCTCTTTATGAAAAGAAATTGTCTGTGGGAAAATTTTTTGTTACTCAGAATCTGACACATTTTCTACGGGAAAAATGTGTCAGACTTTGTCTTTAGGAAAAATGTCTCAGACTTTTTTTATAGAAAAAATGTCTCAGACCTTTTTATATGAAAAATGTCTCAGACTTTTGCTGTAGTTAAAAATGTCTCAGAATCTGAGAATTTTTCTGTAGGAAAAATGTCTCAGAATTTAAGACTTTTTCAATAGGAAAAATTTCGCAGAATTTCAGATTTTTTCTGTATGAAAAATTTCTCAGAATCTGAGACTTTTTCTATAGGAAAAATTTCTTAGAATCTGAAACGTTTTCTATAGGAAAAATTTAATGTCTCAGAATCTAAGACTTTTTCTATAGGAGAAATGTCTTAGGATCTAAGACTTTTTTCAAAGGAAAAATGTCTCAGAATCTGAGACTTTTTCTACAGAAAAAATGGGAAAAATGACTGACAATCTGAGACTTTTTCTGTTGGAAAAATATCCCAAAATCTGAGACTCTTCCTGTAGAAAAAAGTCTCTGGCCTCGAGACCTTTTTACAGGAAAAAGGTCGCAGAATCTGAGACTTTTCAATAGGAATAAGGCCTAAGAATCTCGGAATTTTTCGAAAGAAAAAAGTTCTTATAATCTGAGAATTTTTCGATAGGCAAAAGGCTAAGAAACTTATTCTATTGGAGAAAGTCTCAAAATCTGTGATTTCCAATACGAATCTTAGACTTTTTCTATAGTAGTAAGATCTTAGAATCTAAGAATTTAAAACTTGTTTTACAGGTCTCGGAATGAAGACTTTTCCTATAGAAAAAAGTTTTTAGATTCTGAGAATTTTTCTTGAGGAAATCTGCCAAAATCTTAGAATTTTTCTATATAAGAAAAAGGTCTAAGAACCTTACCCCCAGTTTCTATAATACGAACGCCATTCGTCTGCGACGATTTTGCATGTATTTTGTTTTTGTTACAATAACAAAATACACACAAATTCGTCACGAACGAATGGCGTTCGTGTTACAGAAATTGGGGGTTAGACTTTTTTATGGGAAAAACGTCTCAGAATCTAAGAATTTCTACAAGAAAGGATCTCGAACCTCAGACTTTTTCTGTAGGAAAAAAGGCTTAGAGTCTTATACATTTTTTAATAGAAAAAGATCTCAGAATCTAAAACTATTTGTATTGAAAAATGTTCTCGAATTTGAGACTTTTTGTATTGAAAATAGTTCTCAGAACTTAAATCTTTTCTATAAAACTTTTTCTATAATCTAAGAATCTGAGACTTTTTCTATAGAAAAAATATCTCAAAAATGCTTTAGAGTAGTATGAAACTTTTTCTATAGTTAGAGGTATAAGAATCTGAGGTTTTTTTTATGTGGAAAAAAGTTTTTAAATCCAAAAATGTTTCTATAGGAAAGTCTTAGATTCTGAGACATTTTTCGTGATTTTATTTTAATTGAAAAATCGGCTGCAATTGTTCGGCAAAAACAAGTTTTTATAGCTCTCCCCTCATTTTTTAAAAAAAATGTGAGTTAATGATTTTTTTTGATTCGAAGTAAAAAATTGTAATTCGAAGATTTTCCAATTGTAATTCTAAGACTCCAATTGTAATTTAAACTCCTTGAGGCTCAAGTTCATGACCCTAAATCTGTTGCACAGTGTAAATCATGAAATTTTGTTGCTCAGTCAGTTTAAAACATTGATTTTTAATCATTAAAAAAAAAAAACTGTTGTATTAATATATCACAAACCAAAACTGTGTTTATTGAAAACAATTGTTTAAATTGAACCCAAATGATTATGTTTGTCAACAGTCTGTAAATCATGCAAATTCTCATATCAACAATTAATTGAATTTAAAAGTTTGGGTATTAAAAATTCATAAGGATTTTGTGACCAGAAAAAAACATACAATCAAAAAAGATTAAAAAACGACCCAAAACAAATAATGTTTTTTAATGATAATAATGATGATGATGAGGATCTGGATAAAGACAATTCTTGTACAATTTAAATTGAATGGATGTGAATGAACTGACCAACAAACCAAACGATATTAAAGGAACATATCAATTTACAATGTTTGTTCATCCATAGTCCCATCATAATATAATACTACTCTATACATAATAAAACTGGGTTCTTGTTTTTTTTATCGATTTCAATCTTTATAAACAATAAAAATTTTTTTTTTTGAAATAAAAATCATAAAAATTTACATAAAAATTGCACTTTAGTACAATGTGGCCATTTATATCCTTCATGTATGTAGTAGAAGGATTTTTGGTTTTGTGTGGGGTAAAGGATAAAAAACTACAAGTTTTATCATGAGCAGATGTTTAAACATTGCATAGGACGACAAACTTTATTTAAATGTGTATTAAAATATTTAAAAAAATTTTAAATTTCTCTTAAAGTGCACTATGCAACAAACTAAAAAAAAAACTATGCGTTTTGTTGGGCACCATTTTTTCTGTGTATTAAATTTTTTTTTAAATTATTTACTTAAATTGTTTTTAAAATTTTTAAGTAAATTTTTAATTGCGTCAATTAAAAAATTACTCAATTTTTGCTTTTAAATTTAAACAAGTGATTACTCTAATTTGTTTCCTCCATATTTTTTTCAGTGTAGTTTTTATGGATTTTCTTGTTACACACCTTTATAGTTTCAAAGAGAATGTGAAGAGAAGCATAAAGAGCGCTTTTATCAAGGTAGTATACACTTTTTATAATTACGTTTATAATGCATCGAAATATCGGTTTAGGACCTTGATCGAATCAAATGACCTTGTTCGAATCGAATGACCTTGATCCAATCGAAGCAAGGTTGTTTCGGTATTTGGCTATTGTACCGCAATCAATAAAGATATGAACATTTTTAAAAGCAATTATGGAAGTCAATGAAGTTTCTACACTCAAAATATTTTGTAAGTAAATTCAACTGAAATAACATTTAAAACAGTCGTTTTTCCTTTTAAAAACCGGACTACCTATATTTCACTTGAAACAACATACTTTTTCAGTTATTTTTAAACGTTAATAAATGACTAGACATTCCGTAAAAACAAATGATATTTCAGTTATTTTAACTGTTTACAATTTTTTATTTTGTGGAGTAAAAATATTTTTATACCCTCCAACTACAGTATGGGGGTATACTTACTTTGTCATTCCGTGTGTAACGCATCAAAATATCGGTCTAGGACCCAATAAAGTATATATATTTATGATCTGTGATCGATTCTAAAACATTCCAGCGATGTCCGTCCGTCCGTCTGTTGTTAAAACGATGCAGTCCAAAATAAAAGAGCTAAACATTTGGCACGAAGATGTCTTATGTTCCTAGGCAGGTTAAGTTCGTAAATGAGCAAAATCGGACCAGGGGGAAAAAAGTTCCCCCTTGAAGAACTAAACCAACCTCTAAAAAATACCATATTTTTACATGATTTTTTGTGTTTTTGTTTAACAAATGCAACATTTTTGTGCCACAAGAAGTTCAAAGCCCTACATTTGGACCCAGAAAATTAGAAAATGTCGTTTTTTCGGTCCGCCCGCCTTTTATGGGCGTGGAATAAAACATTTTGTTTAAATAATGATAATCTTGTATTTCTTTATTGCAAAAAGCATAAGAATGAATTTTTAAACACATATTCGAGGGGAAATTTCCCTCCCCCCCTCAATCACCACTAGCGACCCCCTGACCACCCTCCCAAAAAAAAATAAAACGCCCCTGTATTTTTAGTTTTTGCATGTTGGAGGGTATAAAAGATTCGGCACAGCCGAATTTAACACTCTTACTTGTTTTTGAATAACAATCTACAAAAACCGTGCTTCTGTAAAATTATACGGTACAATCAGTCAAAAATAATTTAACTGATAAAAATATTTTTTCGTAAATTTTGTAGTTTATTGTTTTAACAACTGTATAAATCTTTCCATAATTTATTTTTTTCGAAAAACAAACGATAAAACGTTTAAAACAACTTAAACTAAAAACTTTTTGAATAACCGTGAATACACAGAAAATAATATCGTATATTTTATTTTAATTAAAGTTTTAATTGTTTTTTAATTTAATATTAATTAAACTTTTAATTTATATAATTAATTGTTTTATTAATTTTTTTTTATTTTAATTAATATTTTAATTGTTTTCAAATTTAATATTAATTAAGTATTTAATTTATATAATTAAATGTTTAATTAAATTTCTAGCTTTACTTATTTTTTTTGTTTTGTTTTCCGTGTGTGTGCGAGTGTGTGTTTTTCTCTTGCATTGTATTACATACAAAAAAAAATACATAAGTATAAAAAGTTTGTTGAAAGTTTTTTTATTTTTCACATATGTTTTTGAATTCTCATTTTGTTTATAGTTTTATGTGTATGTATATGAAAGGTTTATAATCAACTTTATAAAATCTTCTCACTGACTATGTCTTTACGGCATAAATAAATTTGGTAAAGTTTGAAGAAATATTTTTTTTTAAACTATTTTATTCAAAAAGAATGTTTTTACAAATTATTTTTTTTTTTGATATAATAGTTTTAATTAATTTTTTTAATTTATACAATTAAAATTTTAATTATTTTTTTTTTTAAATTTAAATTAAATTTTTTAATTTATAGTATTAAGTTTTTAATTAAATAAATATTTATTTATTTTTAATTAACGAAATTTAAAATAAAAACACATTACAGTCAATTTTAAATGTTAATTAAATGACTAACCAAAACATTAAAAAACTAGTGAATATTCAGTTATTTTGTATTGAAAAACAGTAAAACTGTAGAAGAAATTTTTTCTGCCAAAATTAAATGTAACAGAAAATTCGTTTTTAATACAGTAAATTATTTTTTTTAAACTACAGAAACAGTAAAAAAATTAAATCCTTTATAAAATAAGTGATTTTTCTTTTAAAATGGCTTTACTGATTACTTTTTAAAATAACCTACAAACAGTTAATGACATAATTTTCTTAGTGTAGGTAAAATTCTCGTAAAATTACAAATATTTCCTCGTAATTTTGAATGCGCCAAAAATTGGTAAAATAACCAATTTTATTGGTAAAAATATTGTTTTAAAACCGGGAAAAAAATGGTAAACTTACAAGAAAAAATGGTAATATGTATAAAAAAATGGTAAATTTACAAACCCAAATTGTTAAACAACATAAATCCTCGTAATAAAATCATTTTTGTTAAATAACTGTCTTTTCTGTAAATTAACTAGAATCCTCGTAATAAATTTTTGAAAATTTTGTCAACTTTTTTTTAACTATTTTTAAATAAAAAAACATTTTGACCGGGACTTGGAACATATTTTAAAAAAATAGAAAATTTACAAAAAAAAAATATTTTTTTTTGTTAAAAAACATATATCAACAAGAATCCTCGTAATCGAAACTTTGTTGTAAAATAACTTTTCAAAATGGTAGAATACAATTACGAAAATAAATTTGTAAAATTACCATTAAAACTGTAGTTCTCGATTGAGCAAAGTACAAGATTTTTTGTTAAAAAACAAGGAAAATTGTTAAATATTGTTAGAACGGTATTACAAGGAATTTTACCAGGCGTTTTACCAGTCTTTTTTTTTGAGTGTAAGGTTCAGAATAGAACAAAATCAGACCAGGGGGAAAAATTTAAATTAATTTGGTAATACCATACAAAACCAGTTTACCCTTCAACCACAGTATGAGAAGCGCGAGTACAAGGGAGGGGGGGGTAAAGGGGAAATTTTTTCAGAATGTCTTAGAATCGGTCACAGAATTTTAGACTTTTTAATAGAAAAAGGTACAAAAAAAACTCTAAAATTTTTCACATCCTCAAACATTTTCTTTTTCGGATTTTTGTAAAAGAATTTATGAATTCTAAAAGTCTCAGAATCTAAGCCCTTTTTAAGGAAAAAATATCTCAGAATCTGAAAATTATTTATAGGAAAAAGTCTTAAAATTTGAGACTTAATTATAAGAAAGATGGTCGCAGAATCTGATACTTTTTCGATAGGATAAGGGTCTCAGAATCTCCCAACTCCCCTCCACACTCTCCGCAAAATAATGATGAACATTTTTAAAAATATTCAAATGAGTAACAAAGCCATATATGGCTTTATTTCCAACAGTGGTTGGTAATAACGCCATATGGCCTTATTTCTCAACTCTTTGGGAAATAAGGCCATATAGCCTTATTGCCTATGGCTTTATTTCACCCCCTCGGCTCAAATAAGTTTTAAATGAAAGCTTGTCTCAACCTCTAATGTCGACATCTTTCGGAGGTTGACACCAGCGTTGCCAGGTACTTTTTTCCGCTGTCCCCAAAAATAGAACGAAATATCCCCAAAAATCCCCTAGCAGTAAAAAAATACGTTTTTTTTAATCACACAAACATTTTTTTTGTTAATTTTTAAAAAAAATTTATGGATGTTAATTTTTTAATTTTATTTTGTAGATTTAAATTTAAGAAATCCCCAAAAATCCCCAAACGAGCTAATTAACGGGTTTTGACAATTTTAATATACATTTTTCAGCCGATAAATGCACGTTTTACTGAATGCGCTTCGTAATCTTGTACTAAACAGTTATTTTTACTAAAAATTTTGTTAAAAATCGTTGATTATATTAAATTTAGCTTAGTGTATCAAATAGATACAATATTGAATATCCCCAAAAAATCCCCAAAATATTTTTTGAAATCCCCATAAAAATCCCCAATCCCCAAATTAAATTTTTTGTCCTTTTTTCTCTAGTGAAATCCCCAACTTTGGGGATAAATCCCCAAGTCTAGCAGCCCTGGTTGCCACCCTTTCCTCATCGTTAGGTATTTTTTTCAGTGTGTTTTAACCCCTTCAGTTCTAAATATTTTCATAATTATCTTCTCATTTGATAAAAAAAAAAAAAATATTTTATAATCTTTAAAATCATTATAAACGTGTTTAAACACTTTTACCACAAAAAAAAAAAAGTTATAAGATATTATCTGTCCGTCCATCTGTCCATATTGTTTAGTGTCCTTAGTGCCTGCTGCCTGGTTATGTTTGGTTTTCCAACAGATAACATATCTTTATTATAGAATGTATATGTTCATGTTTTTGTTCAATATTGATTAAAAATTATTTACTATCATCCTTTTTGTATTTGTGGTGGAAACTATAAAGGTAAAAAGGTAGGTAATGAACTCCAAACAGGTATGTTTGTAATCTGAACCCTTTTGGAAACTTTTGTTGCCGTTTTTTTTTGTGCTCCTTCCATTCTTTGACTTTTCAATACCCATTAACACAATAACATATGACTTCTTCATTCTTCTTTTGAGCAGGGAGGAAAAACATACACAAAATGTTATCCATACATTTCATAAATGTTAAGCCTAAAAGTTTTAAGTTTTCTATAGAGTTTTTTTTTTAATAACTATAGGTACAACATAGTGTACGGGAAGGAACAATATAAAGCACGGGAATATGGGAGTTGGAGCCGGTTTTACTTCAGACGTTTGTGATATAGAGAAGTCTTTCAAATTACCTTTACAATGTAGTATTTTCCAGGCTGAAATAGTTGCTATATATAAGGCAGCCTCACAGTTTCTTGGGGAAACGGGTAAAATGATAAACTTTTACGTCGACAGTCAAGTTGCACTAAAGGCTCTAATGAGCTTTTGTATTAAATCAAAAGTCGTTTTTAAATGTTACGAGAATCTTCAGAAACTATCCGGGAATAATACCGTATCTCTTGTATGGGTACCTGGACATAGGGGAGTAGGTGGGAACGAGAAAGCTGATGAGCTCGCTAAGCTTGGAGCAGATGGCGTAGGAACTTTTGTTCATATTGAGCCCCCGATTCAGTTCTATAGGACGAGAAGTGACTATCGTTGCATTTCTATTGCAAACAGGAAATGGAGAGAGCTAAGCACGAGCAGTATCACCAGAAGAATCTGGCCGCAGTACGACCTCGGGAAAACTCGCTACCTTCTCTCTCTTAACAGAGAGGATTGTCGTTTACTCACGGGAGTGATCACAGGACACTGCCTAATTGCTGTTCACGCGAAAACTATGGGACTTATCTCGGATGCCAATTGTAGAAAATGTGATGAACCTAATACAGATGAAACAGTTGAACATATTCTGTGCAAATGCCCCGCATTGGCCAGACACCGCGAGCGAATACTAGGTAAAGCAGAAATCGAGAATCTGGATGATATCGCCGCTACGGACCTTACGCAACTAAAACTGTTCGCAACATGGACTAGCGCGTTTTGTCCTCGTCGCTGAAGGAAATTGTGGTATCGCTATGGACCAGCCGGTCTATGCGAGGAGTCTGAACTTTAGGCTCCACCACCCCTAACCTAACCTAACGGGAATATGTACCATACAAAAATACACCAGTGTTTTCCGGAAAACGGGTCCTAAGTCCAAACATGGACCCATTGCATCTATCTTTTGTTAGATCATTAATTAGTGTAGAAAACACTCATTTACCAAATTTTGATGGAACTGGTTTATTTTTGTTGCCAATAAACCGATTTAACTAAATATCGTTTGAAAATTTCATATGGGAGACTAAGTCCAAAAATTTCCCAATTATATTCAGATTTGATTAGGTTACCAAAATACACGTTTAACACTTGCAAATAAAATTTTAATCAAAGATTTATAATTTTTATGAATTTTAAGGGAATTATGTAAATATCGGGAGGGTGGTTTGTATGGGGACTGCAAGAAGGACTAATCCGATTCCCTCAAAATTTGAAACGATGATTTGTATATATAAAATAAGATAGTATGTCAAATCTCAAAACGATACCCATTATATAATACTGGATTTTTTTTTTTGTAAAAAGTAGCAACACTCTTTTGACTGTAGATAAGAAGTTTCGTTCAGAACATATTGATTATTTTTACTGGTTTGAAAGGTAACATCACATAGATGAGTTAAGAATAAAAATGGAGGCCGAGGTGCTAATATTCCGCCCCGCCAAAAAGTGGACTTAACCCACTGTGAAAAAAGCACGCCCTCGATGAGCCTATAAAGGCAGATGTTGAAGCTCTATTAAGTAAAAAGTTTAAATCATGCGAGAATTTTTAAGACCGTTTTTATACTCATGTTGTTGGAAATTTTGAGGAAGGAAATTGAGAATTTGGGAATTTTTATGCATCACCTCTTAATTTTTTTGGCATCACTATTTAAATACAAAATTTCATGACGTTGTGCCTCAAAGCAAACCTTTTATTGTACATTAGCGTGTCCCGAAAATGAAAAATTTTATGTAAAAAGCTGTTTTTTACAAAAAAAATAAAAAAATATGTAATAAATTATGCATTTTTGAAGTTTCAAAACGTTGCGCTGGACCAAAATTGCTCCATGAAAACTTCACTCAAAAAATTATGTCATTAACTGTTTGTAGTTTATTAAAAAAGTTTTCCGTTTAGTTGTTTTTGCAAGAAAAAACATTTGTTTGATGTTCAGTTTTTATTAATGACTACTTCTGTCCTTTGTTTCAAAAATAACACACTAAAAAATAAAGACTTTCATTAACATTTAAACTTTAAAGTCATTTATTTTTGTTCTGTAAGTAAAAATGTTGTTGATTGCGGGATCGATTCCCCAAAATGTTATTAAAAATTAAAAAAAAAAAATATTTAAATAAAAAATTGTAAAAAATAACCTGCGAAATCATTAATTTGTTGGTAAAAATAACAGAACTATCATTAATTTTTAATGTTTTCGTAGATTATTTTTTTTCGAATTTGTTGTTAAAAAAGAATGAAAAAAAACGTTATTTTTTAATGTTTAATGTTATTTATTTTAGAAAATTTTGTCAACAGTAAAAAATAAATGTTGATGTTTGTTAAAACAAATGAATAATTACTGGGATGGTTTTCAATTGTTTATTCACTGGTTTTAAGTGTGTTTTTCATTTGTTTTTGCCTACAAAATATTTTGAGTGTTGATAATTTTTTTTTTCTGAATGAACTTTACCTAATGAAACTTTTGGCACCAATTTTAAAAATAATAAAAAAATTTTTTTTGACCAAATGCACCACGGATAAAAACTTTAAGCGCTTGTTGCGCCCTGAAGATGACCTCCAAAATTTTTTTATGCCTTAAAGAAATTTCAAAATTTCCTGATTTCGGGACATGCTATTGTACATAAATATAATTAAAATTTGCACTTTTTAAATTTTTACCGATTTTTTTTAAGTTAAGCTATCTTAGGGGGTGCAGATAAGGGGTAGATTTGTTCTAGAAAAATGTTGGAGGGCAAAAATTAATTGAGGTCGGTTTTACATTTTACCCCACTAGAAGTTGCTTCTAGAGGGGTGCAACGTAAGACCGACCTCCATTAATTTTTAAGCATTAAATTTTTTTTCCATCAAACTTACTCCCTATCTCAACTGCTTAAGGGGGCTCCCATAGAAAATAACCGTTTTATGAAATAAGCTCCATCGCTCTAACTTTCCCAAGAATACCTCTAGAAGAGCCATATGTATGAACGACCGGTCGGTCGCGACCCCTAATATTTTTTTACCCCAACATTTTCGCAAAACATAAATACCCTCTGTCTATAATATTGGAGGTGGTCCCCATACACAACGTGTTGAAATACTGTTTTAAAATAGTTCTTACTAATAGAAATGTGATAGCAAAAATAAATATTAAGATTTGATTCATTAAATCCCCCAATTCCCAATTTTCTTACTTGAAAATTCCAAAAATATGGCGGTGTTAAAATGGAGGTGTATTAATTTAAATATTTTTTAATTAAAAAAAAATTTTAATTTATTTCCAAATTTTTTTTTTTAATTAAATTTTTAATTTATATAATTAAAATTTTAATAATTTTTTATTTAATTTTAATTAAATTATTTAATTTATAGAATTAAGTTGTTAATTATTTCCAGAAAATTAACAAAATGTTGTTTCTGTTTTATTGCTATCTGAACCCAACCTTAATGTTTGGGAGCCTGTTAAATTTTAATGGCCCCAGGTTTCTTTTATGATTGTTCATCTCTGTCATAATTTAAAGCAAATATTGAAATTCAATATGTATATAGGCATGTATCATTAACAACAGTAGTTAACAAAACATATGATACTTTACTCTCTGAAAAAATTAAACTATAGTTTATGCGAAAAGTTTACAATTTTATAGTTCCATATTTTCAACATGAAGTTTTTTGCAATTAAAATTCAGAAAACTCCTGTTGAAATTCAGAAAAGTTCAGTTGAAACTCAGAAATGGTCATAAACTGAAAATTACAGTTTGAGTTCAGAAAAGCTATAGTAGTATTCCGAAAATCGTAATTAAAATGTATTAAATTAAAAAAAAAATCAAACTGAACTTAGAAAAACCCATTTCAAATTCAAAAAGGTCATATTAAAATAAGGAAAAAATCAATTGAAATTCAAAAATTATTCGTGTGTAAATGATCTCTTTACAGCCCAATTACTCTTGTCCGGAAGTCTTATGATTTTGGGGCATTCGGAATATACTTCCGAACGTATAGCCATCTGCAGTACCGATCAGAAGACAAAACTTAAAATCAACTAAAGGTGGAATAAAAATCTGGTATAAAGCTTTAGAGTAGAATTGAACTATGATCTCAAAAATATGATAACAAAAATTTGAAGTTGTTGCACTATTATTGGTCAAACATGTATTTTAAAAAAACACTGTGAAAAAAATTAGAAAAGGGACCATTTTTAGAAGGCTCTAAAACAAAAACCGGATGAACAATCATTACTGCGATGAGCTCAAAATTTAGGAAAAAGTTCATTCTTTCTTATAGACTTTTAAAACCATTAAAAATATTTTCCGGATTATATGAAAAATAACACGTAAAACTTAAAATTGTAAAATATTTTTTTTTTTTTAGTTTTTCTTGAAAAAATATCAAAAAACTAAGGTAAATTTTACAAAAATGGTAATTTTAACAGCATCATTTTAAAACGCACACTCAAAATAATAACTCTGTAAAATACTCTGTAAAATGACTGTAATCTCAATTCAACAGATATTTGACAGAGTTTTCTGTCAAAATACAGATTTAAAGAAAATACTTTGTATTTTGTCGTGACAAAAAAAACAAAGTTTCCTCTGTTATATTACTTTTTACTTCGTAATCTTAATTTAACAGATAATTAACTGAGTTTTCTGCTAAAATACAGATCCTAAGCAAAATACTTCGTTTTTTTTATAACCAAAAAAGTTTTCTGTTTTGAGTAGTTTTTGTTTTTTTTTTTGAGAAAAAATTGAAAAAGTTATCAAAATTTTTTTTTCAGAAATCTTATTAAAATTTTACAAAATAACATGCATTTAACTAAACTCTGTAAATTTACAGAGTTTTTTCTGTAATTTTTTTTTTTTGCATCAAATGTATTTTTCAAATATATGTAAATTTACATAGTTTTTCTTGCTAAATGGTAGTTTATTTAACCAATATTTTACTAGAAACTCTGTAAATTAACAGTTTTTTTTTTGTCCAAATCATTTTACAGAGTTTTATAGTAAAATTACAGAGTTTTCTCTGTATAAAAGCTTTCATATTTAACCAATATTTTACTGTAAACTCTGTAAATTAACAGTTTTTTTCTGTCAAAATCATTTTACAGAGTTTTTTTTGTAAAATTACCAAGAAATATTGTTAGCTGGAAAAGTATGGTGTACTCTGTAAAATTAGAAGATTTTTTCTGTAATTTAACAGAGTTATTATTTTGAGTGCAAGTAAAACTCAACCAAACGCAATAACTTGAAAAAAATTGAATCCTTTGTTGGAGACCATACACAAATTCTACTATTGCGCTTTATACCAGATTTGTATTCCACTGAATGGCTGCTGTGCAGGCTGTCAAATAATGCAAAAATCGCCATATTTCGCATTTTTAACCGTGAATAATTAAAAACCTAGATGTGATGGGAAAATTTGGAGAACAGATTTGGAATCAGGAGATCAAACACTACTAAAATTGGTCATCAGAATTAAAACCGGAAAACAAGTGTTGAGCGGTGTAATTTAGAATTATTTTATTTCTTTAACGCATATTATACGGAAAGGAATGAAACTTACATGAAATGATTATACATGGTACTGGGAACGAAATAGAATAGAACGGAACACAAATAAAATGGATGAGGGTATAGAAAGCTAGTTTTTTCTCAAAGTTTTCGTACCAAAAATATTTTTTTTTAACTCAAACTTATTTAAATTTATTTTTTTACAGATTTTTTTTTTTTTCGCTCAAAATGTTTTCCACTCAATTTCATTATAAGGGCTTTTTTTAACCAGCGTATTTTAATTTTATTGTTTAAATTATTCTTTCATCATTTAAAACAGCGGTTTCCAACCTTTTTGGCTAGCGTACCCCTAATTTTAAATTTTATCAGCTGCGTACCCCCTAATGAATTTTTTGTTTTCGTTGTAAAAAAATTCACAAATATTTCAGTTAAAAATTTTTGATCTCAAGGGTATTATCATATTTTTTATGGATTTAGGGGAGATCAAAACAATGGTGTTATTTTTTGGAAAAATTTTTGCTCCTTTTGAGCTGATTTTTCTGCAGAGCAAAACCGACTGAAAATGTTATAAATCCGATTTCACCAGTCGATTCTACACCAAAAATTAAAACAACGGACGTTGTTCGAACTCTTAAAAAAAGTTCCAAAAACCCATCCCAGGGTTCGGTAATATAATGTTTTTTCATTTTTCTTTTCATTTTTTTTTAATACTAGGGCAGATCTATAATTCCGTGACTTTTCGAATGATACACCCAGTGGGTATCAGGTTGGTTGGCTACCATTTAATTTTCTCTCTCAAAAAGTTGGTTCTCTTAGTGTTGCCTATGCTATTGCATGTAAAAACTCTCTAAAACATTAAGAGAACCAATTTATATAAAGTGACATATTGTTTTGGGGCCTATCAAAATCTCTGATATTATTCTTTACTCTATGGATACACCCTCGTGTATACTATAAAACGGCATTGTGAGCTTAACAAAGTAATAACAAAATTTCCACTCTATCACAACCCGTCTCAAAAATCCCAAAAACACGTTTTTTGAGAACTTTGACATACATTTTCTCAAAAACCTGATATCATAGAAAAATTTGAGAACCATATTCGGAATCAGCATCGAAAGGTTGATCGAAAACAAGTGGTCAGATATCAAAATATCATCCAAAAATATCATAAAAAATTCTCTCTAAATTGCATAAAAATAAGTTTTTTGTGAACTTTGACCTCAACTTTCTTAAAAACCTGACGTTATGAAAAAATTTGAAAGCCAGATGCGGAACCAGCATTGAAAGGTTAATCTAAAACGAATGTCCAAATTACTAAAATTTGGCGTGCCCACGCGGACAGTTTCGCGTACCCCCTAGTGGTACGCGTACCATAGGTTGGTAACCGCTGAGATATTTCAAAGACCTTTCAAACGATATAAAATTATTCCCCATCGCATAGCAAGTACTAAAAAAATAGTCAATTATAATTTGGAAATTTGACAAAAAAATCCAGGGATTAAAAAAAAAATTCCGAGATTCGGGAGATCCTTTTGTTCAGGATGGCCCGTTTGGCATACCTAGTTGGGCATTAATTTATTTGTTTTGGCTACAGTTGTATTAAGGTATATCAGTTCTAAAAGGTTTCAATTTCAACAAATACTTTGTTTCAATGAATACTCTTTTTTACTATAAACATTTTTTTGTAATATTTACAAAAGGATCTCTCAGTTTGTTTCACCACCAATTTTCACACATTCCCATACTATCATTTTCTATGAAATTTATTTATAAAAAATACTTTTAACTTTTTACCTTTATAAATTGTGTTTCAATCAAATACAATAAAAATAATGCAATTTAAAAATCTGTTTTATAAAAAGTTTTTTTATTTTTATGTTTTTTAACAAAATAAAAATAAATAATGGTAAAAAAACTGCTTTGTGTCTAGTTGCCATTTAAACGTTTGATATGCAAAACCATATGAAATAAAAGGGAAAATGGTGGACACTTAATGTCAATTCTAACTATTTAAACACTGAAATATTGAAAATTTTTAAAAAAGAGTAAATTTTTTTTCTAAGAAAGCTAAAAAGTATATTGCTAACAATTCAAAGATCAAGTCTCTAACATTTTCCCTAAAGTTAAAATATGCTTGTTTAGTTAGTAATTTTTTTATAGCAAATTTTGAAGGTGTAAATAATGACAGCATAAATGAACATGTAAATTGTTTATGATATTCATTATTAAAAACAATAACTATTTAAAAAAATTAAGTGAACCATAGAAAAATGTTGGGAATACTATTTTTGCATATAATAGAGATTGATAACAAAAAAAATATTAATTAAAACATTATTTTTATAAATATTTACAATGTTTAAATTGATATAATTAAAATTATCAAGTTAAAATTTTTTTAAGGTGGATTGAAAAAAATCGAATATACGACTGCCGATATAATTCTAAATCTAAGATTTTTTCTAACCGAAAATTTCTCAGAATCTGAGACATTTTTCATACAAAAAATGTCTCAGAATCTGAGACTTTCTCAATACAGGAAAAATGTTTAAGAATCTAAGACTTTTTCTATATAGAAAAAATGTCTCAGAATCTGAGACTTTTTCTATATAGAAAAAATGTCTCAGAATCTGAGACTTTTTCTATATAGAAAAAATGTCTCAGAATCTGAGACTTTTTCTATATAGAAAAAATGTCTCAGAATCTGAGACTTTTTCTATATAGAAAAAATGTCTCAGAATCTGAGACTTTTTCTATATAGAAAAAATGTCTCAGAATCTGAGACTTTTTCTATATAGAAAAAATGTCTCAGAATCTGAGACTTTTTCTATATAGAAAAAATGTCTCAGAATCTGAGACTTTTTCTATATAGAAAAAATGTCTCAGAATCTGAGACTTTTTCTATATAGAAAAAATGTCTCAGAATCTGAGACTTTTTCTATATAGAAAAAATGTCTCAGAATCTGAGACTTTTTCTGAGACTTTTTAAAATTTTTCTGAGACTTTTTCTATATAGAATGTCTCAGAATCTGAGACTTTTTCTATATAGAAAAAATGTCTCAGAATCTGAGACTTTTTCTATATAGAAAAAATGTCTCAGAATCTGAGACTTTTTCTATATAGAAAAAATGTCTCAGAATCTGAGACTTTTTCTATATAGAAAAAATGTCTCCGAATCTGAGACTTTTTCAATATAGAAAAAATGTCTCAGAATCTGAGACTTTTTCTATATAGAAAAAATGTCTCAGAATCTGAGACTTTTTCTATAATCTGAGACTTTTTCTATATAGAATCTCAGAATCTGAGGCTTTTTCTATATAGAAAAAATGTCTCAGAATCTGAGACTTTTTCTATATAGAAAAAATTTCTCAGAATCTGAGACTTTTTCTATATAGAAAACATGTCTCAGAATCTGAGACTTTTTCTATATAGAAAAAATGTCTCAGAATCTGAGACTTTTTCTATATAGAAAAAATGTCTCAGAATCTGAGACTTTTTCTATATAGAAAAAATGTCTCAGTATCTGAGACTTTTTCTATATAGAAAAAATGTCTCAGAATCTGAGAATTTTTCTATGTAGAAAAAATGTCTCAGAATCTGAGACTTTTTCTATATAGAAAAAATGTCTCAGAATCTGAGAATTTTTCTATATAGAAAAAATGTCTCAGAATCTGAGACTTTTTCTACATAGAAAAAATGTCTCAGAATCTGAGACTTTTTCTACATAGAAAAAATGTCTCAGAATCTGAGAATTTTTCTATGTAGAAAAAATGTCTCAGAATCTGAGACTTTTTCTATATAGAAAAAATGTCTCAGAATCTGAGAATTTTTCTATATAGAAAAAATGTCTCAGAATCTGAGACTTTTTCTACATAGAAAAAATGTCTCAGAATCTGAGACTTTTTCTATAATCTGAGACTTTTTCTATATAGAAAAAATGTCTCAGAATCTGAGACTTTTTCTATATAGAAAAAATGTCTCAGAATCTGAGACTTTTTCTACAATCTGAGACTTTTTCTATATAGAATCTCAGAATCTGAGGCTTTTTCTATATAGAAAAAATGTCTCAGAATCTGAGACTTTTTCTATAATCTGAGACTTTTTCTATATAGAATCTGAGAATCTGAGGCTTTTTCTATATAGAAAAAATGTCTCAGAATCTGAGACTTTTTCTATATAGAAAAAATGTCTCAGAATCTGAGACTTTTTCTATATAGAAAACATGTCTCAGAATCTGAGACTTTTTCTATATAGAAAAAATGTCTCAGAATCTGAGACTTTTTCTATATAGAAAAAATGTCTCAGAATCTGAGACTTTTTCTATATAGAAAAAATGTCTCAGTATCTGAGACTTTTTCTATATAGAAAAAATGTCTCAGAATCTGAGACTTTTTCTATATAGAAAAAATGTCTCAGAATCTGAGAATTTTTCTATATAGAAAAAATGTCTCAGAATCTGAGAATTTTTCTATGTAGAAAAAATGTCTCAGAATCTGAGACTTTTTCTATATAGAAAAAATGTCTCAGAATCTGAGACTTTTTCTACATAGAAAAAATGTCTCAGAATCTGAGAATTTTTCTATGTAGAAAAAATGTCTCAGAATCTGAGACTTTTTCTATATAGAAAAAATGTCTCAGAATCTGAGAATTTTTCTATATAGAAAAAATGTCTCAGAATCTGAGACTTTTTCTACATAGATAAAATGTCTCAGAATCTGAGACTTTTTCTATAATCTGAGACTTTTTCTATATAGAAAAAATGTCTCAGAATCTGAGACTTTTTCTATATAGAAAAAATGTCTCAGAATCTGAGACTTTTTCTATATAGAAAAAATGTCTCAGAATCTGAGACTTTTTCTATATAGAAAAAATGTCTCAGAATCTGAGACTTTTTCTATATAGAAAAAATGTCTCAGAATCTGAGACTTTTTCTATATAGAAAAAATGTCTCAGAATCTGAGACTTTTTCTATATAGAAAAAATGTCTCAGAATCTGAGACTTTTTCTATATAGAAAAAATGTCTCAGAATCTGAGACTTTTTCTATATAGAAAAAATGTCTCAGAATCTGAGACTTTTTCTATATAGAAAAAATGTCTCAGAATCTGAGACTTTTTCTATATAGAAAAAATGTCTCAGAATCTGAGACTTTTTCTATATAGAAAAAATGTCTCAGAATCTGAGACTTTTTCTATATAGAAAAAATGTCTCAGAATCTGAGACTTTTTCTATATAGAAAAAATGTCTCAGAATCTGAGACTTTTTCTATATAGAAAAAATGTCTCAGAATCTGAGACTTTTTCTATATAGAAAAAATGTCTCAGAATCTGAGACTTTTTCTATATAGAAAAAATGTCTCAGAATCTGAGACTTTTTCTATATAGAAAAAATGTCTCAGAATCTGAGACTTTTTCTATATAGAAAAAATGTCTCAGAATCTGAGACTTTTTCTATATAGAAAAAATGTCTCAGAATCTGAGACTTTTTCTATATAGAAAAAATGTCTCAGAATCTGAGACTTTTTCTATATAGAAAAAATGTCTCAGAATCTGAGACTTTTTCTATATAGAAAAAATGTCTCAGAATCTGAGACTTTTTCTATATAGAAAAAATGTCTCAGAATCTGAGACTTTTTCTATATAGAAAAAATGTCTCAGAATCTGAGACTTTTTCTATATAGAAAAAATGTCTCAGAATCTGAGACTTTTTCTATATAGAAAAAATGTCTCAGAATCTGAGACTTTTTCTATATAGAAAAAATGTCTCAGAATCTGAGACTTTTTCTATATAGAAAAAATGTCTCAGAATCTGAGACTTTTTCTATATAGAAAAAATGTCTCAGAATCTGAGACTTTTTCTATATAGAAAAAATGTCTCAGAATCTGAGACTTTTTCTATATAGAAAAAATGTCTCAGAATCTGAGACTTTTTCTATTTAGAAAAAATGTCTCGGAATCTGAGACTTTTTCTATATAGAAAAAATATCTCAGAATCTGAGACTTTTTCTATATAGAAAAATTGTCTCAGAATCTGAGACTTTTTCTATATAGAAAAAATGTCTCAGAATCTGAGACTTTTTCTATATAGAAAAATTGTCTCAGAATCTGAGACTTTTTCTATATAGAAAAAATGTCCCAGAATCTGAGACTTTTTCTATATAGAAAAATTGTCTCAGAATCTGAGACTTTTTCTATATAGAAAAATTGTCTCAGAATCTGAGACTTTTTCTATATAGAAAAATTGTCTCAGAATCTGAGACTTTTTCTATATAGAAAATTTGTCTCAGAATCAGAGACTTTTTCTATATAGAAAAAATGCCTCAGAATCTGAGACTTTTTCTATATAGAAAAAATGTCTCAGAATCTGAGACTTTTTCTATATAGAAAAAATGTCTCAGAATCTGAGACTTTTTCTATATAGAAAAAATGTCTCAGAATCTGAGACTTTTTCTATATAGAAAAAATGTCTCAGAATCTGAGACTTTTTCTATATAGAAAAAATGTCTCAGAATCTGAGACTTTTTCTATATAGAAAAAATGTCTCCGAATCTGAGACTTTTTCAATATAGAAAAAATGTCTCAGAATCTGAGACTTTTTCTATATAGAAAAAATGTCTCAGAATCTGAGACTTTTTCTATAATCTGAGACTTTTTCTATATAGAATCTCAGAATCTGAGGCTTTTTCTATATAGAAAAAATGTCTCAGAATCTGAGACTTTTTCTATATAGAAAAAATGTCTCAGAATCTGATACTTTTTCTATATAGAAAACATGTCTCAGAATCTGAGACTTTTTCTATATAGAAAAAATGTCTCAGAATCTGAGACTTTTTCTATATAGAAAAAATGTCTCAGAATCTGAGACTTTTTCTATATAGAAAAAATGTCTCAGTATCTGAGACTTTTTCTATATAGAAAAAATGTCTCAGAATCTGAGACTTTTTCTATATAGAAAAAATGTCTCAGAATCTGAGAATTTTTCTATATAGAAAAAATGTCTCAGAATCTGAGACTTTTTCTACATAGAAAAAATGTCTCAGAATCTGAGACTTTTTCTATAATCTGAGACTTTTTCTATATAGAAAAAATGTCTCAGAATCTGAGACTTTTTCTATATAGAAAAAATGTCTCAGAATCTGAGACTTTTTCTATATAGAAAAAATGTCTCAGAATCTGAGACTTTTTCTATATAGAAAAAATGTCTCAGAATCTGAGACTTTTTCTATATAGAAAAAATGTCTCAGAATCTGAGACTTTTTCTATATAGAAAAAATGTCTCAGAATCTGAGACTTTTTCTATATAGAAAAAATGTCTCAGAATCTGAGACTTTTTCTATATAGAAAAAATGTCTCAGAATCTGAGACTTTTTCTATATAGAAAAAATGTCTCAGAATCTGAGACTTTTTCTATATAGAAAAAATGTCTCAGAATCTGAGACTTTTTCTATATAGAAAAAATGTCTCAGAATCTGAGAATTTTTCTATATAGAAAAAATGTCTCAGAATCTGAGACTTTTTCTATATAGAAAAAATGTCTCAGAATCTGAGACTTTTTCTATATAGAAAAAATGTCTCAGAATCTGAGACTTTTTCTATATAGAAAAAATGTCTCAGAATCTGAGACTTTTTCTATATAGAAAAAATGTCTCAGAATCTGAGACTTTTTCTATATAGAAAAATTGTCTCAGAATCTGAGACTTTTTCTATATAGAAAAATTGTCTCAGAATCTGAGACTTTTTCTATATAGAAAAATTGTCTCAGAATCTGAGACTTTTTCTATATAGAAAAATTGTCTCAGAATCTGAGACTTTTTCTATATAGAAAAATTGTCTCAGAATCTGAGACTTTTTCTATATAGAAAATTTGTCTCAGAATCTGAGACTTTTTCTATATAGAAAAATTGTCTCAGAATCTGAGACTTTTTCTATATAGAGAAATTGTCTCAGAATCTGAGACTTTTTCTATATAGAAAAATTGTCTCAGAATCTGAGACTTTTTCTATATAGAAAAATTGTCTCAGAATCTGAGACTTTTCTATATAGAAAAATTGTCTCAGAATCTGAGACTTTTTCTATATAGAAAAATTGTCTCAGAATCTGAGACTTTTTCTATATAGAAAAATTGTCTCAGAATCTGAGACTTTTTCTATATAGAAAAATTGTCTCAGAATCTGAGACTTTTTCTATATAGAAAAATTGTCTCAGAATCTGAGACTTTTTCTATATAGAAAAATTGTCTCAGAATCTGAGACTTTTTCTATATAGAAAAATTGTCTCAGAATCTGAGACTTTTTCTATATAGAAAAATTGTCTCAGAATCTGAGACTTTTTCTATATAGAAAATTTGTCTCAGAATCTGAGACTTTTTCTATATAGAAAAATTGTCTCAGAATCTGAGACTTTTTCTATATAGAAAAATTGTCTCAGAATCTGAGACTTTTTCTATATAGAAAAATTGTCTCAGAATCTGAGACTTTTTCTATATAGAGAAATTGTCTCAGAATCTGAGACTTTTTCTATATAGAAAAATTGTCTCAGAATCTGAGACTTTTCTATATAGAAAAATTGTCTCAGAATCTGAGACTTTTCTATATAGAAAAATTGTCTCAGAATCTGAGACTTTTTCTATATAGAAAAATTGTCTCAGAATCTGAGACTTTTTCTATATAGAAAATTTGTCTCAGAATCTGAGACTTTTTCGATATAGAAAAATTGTCTCAGAATCTGAGACTTTTCTATATAGAAAAATTGTCTCAGAATCTGAGACTTTTCTATATAGAAAAATTGTCTCAGAATCTGAGACTTTTTCTATATAGAAAAATTGTCTCAGAATCTGAGACTTTTTCTATATAGAAAAATTGTCTCAGAATCTGAGACTTTTTCGATATAGAAAAATTGTCTCAGAATCTGAGACTTTTTCTATATAGAAAAATTGTCTCAGAATCTGAGACTTTTTCTATATAGAAAAATTGTCTCAGAATCTGAGACTTTTTCTATATAGAAAAATTGTCTCAGAATCTGAGACTTTTTCTATATAGAAAAATTGTCTCAGAATCTGAGACTTTTTCTATATAGAAAAATTGTCTCAGAATCTGAGACTTTTTCTATATAGAAAAATTGTCTCAGAATCTGAGACTTTTTCTATATAGAAAAATTGTCTCAGAATCTGAGACTTTTTCTATATAGAAAAATTGTCTCAGAATCTGAGACTTTTTCTATATAGAAAAATTGTCTCAGAATCTGAGACTTTTTCTATATAGAAAAATTGTCTCAGAATCTGAGACTTTTTCTATATAGAAAAAATGTCTCAGAATCTGAGACTTTTTCTATATAGAAAAAATGTCTCAGAATCTGAGACTTTTTCTATATAGAAAAAATGTCTCAGAATCTGAGACTTTTTCTATATAGAAAAAATGTCTCCGAATCTGAGACTTTTTCAATATAGAAAAAATGTCTCAGAATCTGAGACTTTTTCTATATAGAAAAAATGTCTCAGAATCTGAGACTTTTTCTATAATCTGAGACTTTTTCTATATAGAATCTGAGAATCTGATTCTGAGACAATTTTTCTATATAGAAAAAGTCTCAGATTCTGAGACAATTTTTCTATATAGAAAAAGTCTCAGATTCTGAGACAATTTTTCTATATAGAAAAAGTCTCAGATTCTGAGACAATTTTTCTATATAGAAAAAGTCTCAGATTCTGAGACAATTTTTCTATATAGAAAAGTCTCAGATTCTGAGACAATTTTTCTATATAGAAAAAGTCTCAGATTCTGAGACAATTTTTCTATATAGAAAAAGTCTCAGATTCTGAGACAATTTCTCTATATAGAAAAAGTCTCAGATTCTGAGACAATTTTTCTATATAGAAAAAGTCTCAGATTCTGAGACAAATTTTCTATATAGAAAAAGTCTCAGATTCTGAGACAATTTTTCTATATAGAAAAAGTCTCAGATTCTGAGACAATTTTTCTATATAGAAAAAGTCTCAGATTCTGAGACAATTTTTCTATATAGAAAAAGTCTCAGATTCTGAGACAATTTTTCTATATAGAAAAAGTCTCAGATTCTGAGACAATTTTTCTATATAGAAAAAGTCTCAGATTCTGAGACATTTTTTCTATATAGAAAAAGTCTCAGATTCTGAGACATTTTTTCTATATAGAAAAAGTCTCAGATTCTGAGACATTTTTTCTATATAGAAAAAGTCTCAGATTCTGAGACATTTTTTCTATATAGAAAAAGTCTCAGATTCTGAGACATTTTTTCTATATAGAAAAATTCTCAGATTCTGAGACATTTTTTCTATATAGAAAAATTCTCAGATTCTGAGACATTTTTTCTATATAGAAAAAGTCTCAGATTCTGAGACATTTTTTCTATATAGAAAAAGTCTCAGATTCTGAGACATTTTTTCTATATAGAAAAAGTCTCAGATTCTGAGACATTTTTTCTATATATAGAAAATTTGTCTCAGAATCTGAGACTTTTTCGATATAGAAAAATTGTCTCAGAATCTGAGACTTTTCTATATAGAAAAATTGTCTCAGAATCTGAGACTTTTCTATATAGAAAAATTGTCTCAGAATCTGAGACTTTTTCTATATAGAAAAATTGTCTCAGAATCTGAGACTTTTTCTATATAGAAAAATTGTCTCAGAATCTGAGACTTTTTCGATATAGAAAAATTGTCTCAGAATCTGAGACTTTTTCTATATAGAAAAATTGTCTCAGAATCTGAGACTTTTTCTATATAGAAAAATTGTCTCAGAATCTGAGACTTTTTCTATATAGAAAAATTGTCTCAGAATCTGAGACTTTTTCTATATAGAAAAATTGTCTCAGAATCTGAGACTTTTTCTATATAGAAAAATTGTCTCAGAATCTGAGACTTTTTCTATATAGAAAAATTGTCTCAGAATCTGAGACTTTTTCTATATAGAAAAATTGTCTCAGAATCTGAGACTTTTTCTATATAGAAAAATTGTCTCAGAATCTGAGACTTTTTCTATATAGAAAAATTGTCTCAGAATCTGAGACTTTTTCTATATAGAAAAAATGTCTCAGAATCTGAGACTTTTTCTATATAGAAAAAATGTCTCAGAATCTGAGACTTTTTCTATATAGAAAAAATGTCTCAGAATCTGAGACTTTTTCTATATAGAAAAAATGTCTCCGAATCTGAGACTTTTTCAATATAGAAAAAATGTCTCAGAATCTGAGACTTTTTCTATATAGAAAAAATGTCTCAGAATCTGAGACTTTTTCTATAATCTGAGACTTTTTCTATATAGAATCTGAGAATCTGAGGCTTTTTCTATATAGAAAAAATGTCTCAGAATCTGAGACTTTTTCTATATAGAAAAAATGTCTCAGAATCTGAGACTTTTTCTATATAGAAAACATGTCTCAGAATCTGAGACTTTTTCTATATAGAAAAAATGTCTCAGAATCTGAGACTTTTTCTATATAGAAAAAATGTCTCAGAATCTGAGACTTTTTCTATATAGAAAAAATGTCTCAGTATCTGAGACTTTTTCTATATAGAAAAAATGTCTCAGAATCTGAGACTTTTTCTATATAGAAAAAATGTCTCAGAATCTGAGAATTTTTCTATGTAGAAAAAATGTCTCAGAATCTGAGACTTTTTCTATATAGAAAAAATGTCTCAGAATCTGAGACTTTTTCTACATAGAAAAAATGTCTCAGAATCTGAGAATTTTTCTATGTAGAAAAAATGTCTCAGAATCTGAGACTTTTTCTATATAGAAAAAATGTCTCAGAATCTGAGAATTTTTCTATATAGAAAAAATGTCTCAGAATCTGAGACTTTTTCTACATAGATAAAATGTCTCAGAATCTGAGACTTTTTCTATAATCTGAGACTTTTTCTATATAGAAAAAATGTCTCAGAATCTGAGACTTTTTCTATATAGAAAAAATGTCTCAGAATCTGAGACTTTTTCTATATAGAAAAAATGTCTCAGAATCTGAGACTTTTTCTATATAGAAAAAATGTCTCAGAATCTGAGACTTTTTCTATATAGAAAAAATGTCTCAGAATCTGAGACTTTTTCTATATAGAAAAAATGTCTCAGAATCTGAGACTTTTTCTATATAGAAAAAATGTCTCAGAATCTGAGACTTTTTCTATATAGAAAAAATGTCTCAGAATCTGAGACTTTTTCTATATAGAAAAAATGTCTCAGAATCTGAGACTTTTTCTATATAGAAAAAATGTCTCAGAATCTGAGACTTTTTCTATATAGAAAAAATGTCTCAGAATCTGAGACTTTTTCTATATAGAAAAAATGTCTCAGAATCTGAGACTTTTTCTATATAGAAAAAATGTCTCAGAATCTGAGACTTTTTCTATATAGAAAAAATGTCTCAGAATCTGAGACTTTTTCTATATAGAAAAAATGTCTCAGAATCTGAGACTTTTTCTATATAGAAAAAATGTCTCAGAATCTGAGACTTTTTCTATATAGAAAAAATGTCTCAGAATCTGAGACTTTTTCTATATAGAAAAAATGTCTCAGAATCTGAGACTTTTTCTATATAGAAAAAATGTCTCAGAATCTGAGACTTTTTCTATATAGAAAAAATGTCTCAGAATCTGAGACTTTTTCTATATAGAAAAAATGTCTCAGAATCTGAGACTTTTTCTATATAGAAAAAATGTCTCAGAATCTGAGACTTTTTCTATATAGAAAAAATGTCTCAGAATCTGAGACTTTTTCTATATAGAAAAAATGTCTCGGAATCTGAGACTTTTTCTATATAGAAAAAATATCTCAGAATCTGAGACTTTTTCTATATAGAAAAATTGTCTCAGAATCTGAGACTTTTTCTATATAGAAAAAATGTCTCAGAATCTGAGACTTTTTCTATATAGAAAAATTGTCTCAGAATCTGAGACTTTTTCTATATAGAAAAAATGTCTCAGAATCTGAGACTTTTTCTATATAGAAAAATTGTCTCAGAATCTGAGACTTTTTCTATATAGAAAAATTGCCTCAGAATCTGAGACTTTTTCTATATAGAAAAATTGTCTCAGAATCTGAGACTTTTTCTATATAGAAAATTTGTCTCAGAATCAGAGACTTTTTCTATATAGAAAAAATGCCTCAGAATCTGAGACTTTTTCTATATAGAAAAAATGTCTCAGAATCTGAGACTTTTTCTATATAGAAAAAATGTCTCAGAATCTGAGACTTTTTCTATATAGAAAAAATGTCTCAGAATCTGAGACTTTTTCTATATAGAAAAAATGTCTCAGAATCTGAGACTTTTTCTATATAGAAAAAATGTCTCAGAATCTGAGACTTTTTCTATATAGAAAAAATGTCTCCGAATCTGAGACTTTTTCAATATAGAAAAAATGTCTCAGAATCTGAGACTTTTTCTATATAGAAAAAATGTCTCAGAATCTGAGACTTTTTCTATAATCTGAGACTTTTTCTATATAGAATCTCAGAATCTGAGGCTTTTTCTATATAGAAAAAATGTCTCAGAATCTGAGACTTTTTCTATATAGAAAAAATGTCTCAGAATCTGAGACTTTTTCTTTATAGAAAACATGTCTCAGAATCTGAGACTTTTTCTATATAGAAAAAATGTCTCAGAATCTGAGACTTTTTCTATATAGAAAAAATGTCTCAGAATCTGAGACTTTTTCTATATAGAAAAAATGTCTCAGTATCTGAGACTTTTTCTATATAGAAAAAATGTCTCAGAATCTGAGACTTTTTCTATATAGAAAAAATGTCTCAGAATCTGAGAATTTTTCTATATAGAAAAAATGTCTCAGAATCTGAGACTTTTTCTACATAGAAAAAATGTCTCAGAATCTGAGACTTTTTCTATAATCTGAGACTTTTTCTATATAGAAAAAATGTCTCAGAATCTGAGACTTTTTCTATATAGAAAAAATGTCTCAGAATCTGAGACTTTTTCTATATAGAAAAAATGTCTCAGAATCTGAGACTTTTTCTATATAGAAAAAATGTCTCAGAATCTGAGACTTTTTCTATATAGAAAAAATGTCTCAGAATCTGAGACTTTTTCTATATAGAAAAAATGTCTCAGAATCTGAGACTTTTTCTATATAGAAAAAATGTCTCAGAATCTGAGACTTTTTCTATATAGAAAAAATGTCTCAGAATCTGAGACTTTTTCTATATAGAAAAAATGTCTCAGAATCTGAGACTTTTTCTATATAGAAAAAATGTCTCAGAATCTGAGACTTTTTCTATATAGAAAAAATGTCTCAGAATCTGAGACTTTTTCTATATAGAAAAAATGTCTCAGAATCTGAGACTTTTTCTATATAGAAAAAATGTCTCAGAATCTGAGACTTTTTCTATATAGAAAAAATGTCTCAGAATCTGAGACTTTTTCTATACAGAAAAAATGTCTCAGAATCTGAGAATTTTTCTATATAGAAAAAATGTCTCAGAATCTGAGACTTTTTCTATATAGAAAAAATGTCTCAGAATCTGAGACTTTTTCTATATAGAAAAAATGTCTCAGAATCTGAGACTTTTTCTATATAGAAAAAATGTCTCAGAATCTGAGACTTTTTCTATATAGAAAAAATGTCTCAGAATCTGAGACTTTTTCTATATAGAAAAATTGTCTCAGAATCTGAGACTTTTTCTATATAGAAAAATTGTCTCAGAATCTGAGACTTTTTCTATATAGAAAAATTGTCTCAGAATCTGAGACTTTTTCTATATAGAAAAATTGTCTCAGAATCTGAGACTTTTTCTATATAGAAAAATTGTCTCAGAATCTGAGACTTTTTCTATATAGAAAATTTGTCTCAGAATCTGAGACTTTTTCTATATAGAAAAATTGTCTCAGAATCTGAGACTTTTTCTATATAGAGAAATTGTCTCAGAATCTGAGACTTTTTCTATATAGAAAAATTGTCTCAGAATCTGAGACTTTTTCTATATAGAAAAATTGTCTCAGAATCTGAGACTTTTCTATATAGAAAAATTGTCTCAGAATCTGAGACTTTTTCTATATAGAAAAATTGTCTCAGAATCTGAGACTTTTTCTATATAGAAAAATTGTCTCAGAATCTGAGACTTTTTCTATATAGAAAAATTGTCTCAGAATCTGAGACTTTTTCTATATAGAAAAATTGTCTCAGAATCTGAGACTTTTTCTATATAGAAAAATTGTCTCAGAATCTGAGACTTTTTCTATATAGAAAAATTGTCTCAGAATCTGAGACTTTTTCTATATAGAAAAATTGTCTCAGAATCTGAGACTTTTTCTATATAGAAAATTTGTCTCAGAATCTGAGACTTTTTCTATATAGAAAAATTGTCTCAGAATCTGAGACTTTTTCTATATAGAAAAATAGAAAAAGTCTCAGATTCTGAGACAATTTTTCTATATAGAAAAAGTCTCAGATTCTGAGACAATTTTTCTATATAGAAAAATTGTCTCAGAATCTGAGACTTTTTCTATATAGAAAAATTGTCTCAGAATCTGAGACTTTTTCTATATAGAAAAATTGTCTCAGAATCTGAGACTTTTTCTATATAGAAAAATTGTCTCAGAATCTGAGACTTTTTCTATATAGAAAAATTGTCTCAGAATCTGAGACTTTTTCTATATAGAAAAATTGTCTCAGAATCTGAGACTTTTTCTATATAGAAAAATTGTCTCAGAATCTGAGACTTTTTCTATATAGAAAAATTGTCTCAGAATCTGAGACTTTTTCTATATAGAAAAATTGTCTCAGAATCTGAGACTTTTTCTGTATAGAAAAATTGTCTCAGAATCTGAGACTTTTTCTATATAGAAAAATTGTCTCAGAATCTGAGACTTTTTCTATATAGAAAAATTGTCTCAGAATCTGAGACTTTTTCTATATAGAAAAATTGTCTCAGAATCTTAGACTTTTTCTATATAGAAAAATTGTCTCAGAATCTGAGACTTTTTCTATATAGAAAAATTGTCTCAGAATCTGAGACTTTTTCTATATAGAAAAATTGTCTCAGAATCTGAGACTTTTTCTATATAGAAAAATTGTCTCAGAATCTGAGACTTTTTCTATATAGAAAAATTGTCTCAGAATCTGAGACTTTTTCTATATAGAAAAATTGTCTCAGAATCTGAGACTTTTTCTATATAGAAAAATTGTCTCAGAATCTGAGACTTTTTCTATATAGAAAAATTGTCTCAGAATCTGAGACTTTTTCTATATAGAAAAATTGTCTCAGAATCTGAGACTTTTTTCTATATATATTTTTCTATGCAGAAGAAAGATTTTTCTATATAGAAAAAGTCTAAGATTCTGAGACAATTTTTTTATATAAAAAAAATGTCTCAGAATCTGAGACTTTTTCTATTTAGAAAAAAATGTCTCAGAATCTGAGACTTTTTCTATAGAAAAAATGTTTCATAATCGGACACTTTTTCTAAATAGGAAAAATGTCGCAGAATCTGAAGTTTTTTTATATAAGTAAAATGTCTCAGAATCTGAGAATTTTCCAAACGGAGAAAAAATTTGATACTTTTTCTGTACCGAAAAATGTTTCAGAATTTGAGAACTTTTCTATACGGAAAAATGTCTCCGAGTCTGAGACTTTTTCTGTTCGGAAAAAAATGTCAGATTGGTACTTTTTCTATACGGAAAAATGTCACAGAATCTGAGACTTTTTCTGTAGAAAAAATGTCTCAGAATCTGATGCTTTTACTATTAAGAAAAATGTCTCATAATCTGAGACTTTTTCTATACGAAAAAAATTTTTCTATACAAATAAAATTCTCAGAATCTAAGACTTTTTCTTTTCGGAAAAGTGTGTCAGAATCTGATACTTTTTCTATACGGAAAAATGTTTTTTATACGAAAAAATTTCTCAGAATCTGAGACTTATACAAAAAAAATTCTCAGAATTTTAGACTTTTTCTATACGGAAAAATGTCTTAGAGTATGATACATTTTCTGTTCGGAAAAACTTTTTCTATACGGAAAAATTTTTTCTATACGCAAAAATTTTCAGAATCTAAGGATTTTTTAAACGGGGAAAATGTTCCCTAGTCTAAGATTTTTTCTCTATGCGAAAAATGTAAGATTGAGACTTTTTCTATAAAAAAAAATGTTTCAGAATCAAGAATTCATAAAAAAAATTCTCAAAATCTGACACTTTTTCTATAAGAAAAATTAATTCCTATTCGAAAAATGGTTCAAAATCTGAGAATGTTTTTATACAGAAAAATATCTTAGAATCTGAGACTTTTTCTATACGAAAAATGTTTCAGAGCCTGAGACTTTTTCTATACGAAAAATGTTTCAGAGCCTGAGACTTTTTCTATACGAAAGAATATCTCAGTATCCAGAATCCATAAAAAAAATTTATCAAAATCTGAGACTTTTTCTATAAGGAAAAGTGGATCCGAATCTTATACGTTTTCTATTCTACTTTTTTTATACGGAAAAATGTCTCAGAATCTGCGACTTTTTCTATATATGAAAAATGTCTCAGATCTGAGACTTTTTCTACTTAGGAACATTTTATATAAAGAAAAAACTCTGAGACTCTTTCTATGCAGAAAAACTGTCTTTAAGTCTGAGACTTTTTCTTTACGTTGAAATGTCTAAGAATCTAACAATATGACTTTTTCTATAACAAAAAAAATTTTCAAAATCTAATCCTTGTTCATTACAAAAAAAAATGTCTCAGAATCATGGACTTTTTCGGTACGGAAAAATGTCTCAGAATCTGAGAATCTGAGACATTTGCTTTACGGAAAAATGTCTTAGAATCTAAGACTTTTTCTATGCGGCAAATGTCTTAGAATCTGGACTTTTTTCTATACGGAAAATTATCTAACAGAATCTGAGACATTTTCTAAGTAGGAAAAATGACTGAGAAATTTTCGCAGAATCTGAGAATTTTTCTATATACAGACTGAGGCTTTTTCTGAGACTTTCTCTATGAAAAATGTTTCAGAATCTGAGACTTTTTCTATATAGGAAAAATGTCTCAGAATTTACATTTTTTTTTTCCATATAGAAAAAGTAGACTGTAGCAAAAGCCTCAGGTTCTGAAAATTTCTCAGATTCTGAGCAAAAGCCTCAGGTTCTGAAAATTTCTCAGATTCTCAGAAATTTTTCCTACATAGAAAAAGTCTTAGATTCTAAAACTTTTTCTTTAGAACGTGAACCTTCACAGCAAATAAAATCGTCAAATTTAAATAAACAAACATCAATTGTAAATCAACCAAGCATTTAGTAAAAACGGCTGCCTATTAGTCCATAATACAAAACTTCCATTTTGTTTTCAACAACCTCAGTCAAGTAATTTTATTTCAAAATTATTTTATCATGTCAACAAATAGTGTTTGTGTTTGTTAAATTTCTTTGTTGAAAAAAAAATTTCATTTGTCAGATATAGTAATTCGTTTTTTGCTGTGTATTTTCTCTAGAAAAAATTTCCTTCCATCTCTCAGAATCTGATGGGTGGTATAGGTATCGAGGAATCGGACACTCTTGATGTTCTGGGCATGAAAATTCAGTGTGATGTCCGTTGGAATAAACACGTTTTTCAAGTGTCGAAAGAAGCATTCAAGTGTCTCGGTTTTTTAAACCGGTGTAAGATGTACTTGACCTCATCCGATCTCCTAACTATTTATACCACCTACATCCGACCGAAGATGGAATACAACTCCCATACATGGGCAGGGGCTTAAAGTCTATTTTGGAGCTTTTGGACCGTGTGCAAAGGAGGGCGTTGATGCTTATCAATGACAATAGCGTATCCAACTCTATTGACTCACTGGAGCATCGTCGGAATGTGGGTTGTGTGACTCTGTTCTATCGATATTACCATGGAAAGTGTTCCGCTGAGATAAGTGAACTTATCCCTAGAGCCCGAGTTTTTGTTCGCCGCACTCGGTCGTCTAGTAGATCACATCCATTTGTTGTCGATTGTCCAGTTGATCGCACATCGCATTACAGAGAAGGTTCGTTTATCAGTCGTACTAGCCGTATGTGGAATAATCTTCCAGCGGAGGTCTTCCCAGCTTCTTTCAATGCAAATAAATTCAAGTCAAATATCCACAAACACTACTCCCTCTTTCCTCCTCCTCACAACCTACTTTCCTGATATCAACACAATGCACTGCATTAGTAGGGGCATCCCCTGAGTGTTGGTTCAACGTAAAAAAAATAGTGTTTGTGTTTGTTAAATTTCTTTGTTGAAAAAAAAAATTCATTTGTCAGATATAACAATTCGTTTTTTGCTGTGTATTTTCTCTAGAAAAAATTTCCTTCCATCTCTCAGAATCTGAGACTTTTTTATACAGAAAAATGGCTCAGAATCTGCGACTTTTTCCTATGGCAAAATGTCTCAGAATCAGAGAGTTTTTTATATGGACAAATGTCTCTCATTTTTTCAGAACCTCAAGCTATTTTCTCTAGAAAAAATTTCCTTTAAATTCCTGTCATTAATCAGGAAGTTAAATATCAAATTAGGCGCCCCAGTAGGCTAGTTGGTAGTGTGCTAGCCTATGAGTCTGGGGGTCGTGGGTTCGATTCCCACCAGAGGCCTTGGTCTGTTTCGCTACAACGAGACGAAGGTCATTGTTACCAGTTCTCGGTTAGGTAAAATTAGTATATGATTTGTAATTATATGGTAATTCTTAATAAAATAAAAAAAAAAAAAAAAATATCAAATTAACAAAAAAAAAATCTTAATTAATTAGCATATCTCTACACAAAAACATAATGATTATTTTTTGCTGCAAATCAGCAAAAACCAAATCAAGATATAAACCTAATGATGACAACTTCTTTCAAATATCATTGAAATCCAAAACAAAAAATGAAAACACTTGTTTTTCATGTCTTAACATCATTATTAGCATCTTAAACATCTTCACAGTCATCTACAAAAAATTATACTAAACAAATTAAGAATCTGATGACAGATTCTGACAAGGAAACAAAAACTATATGATACTTCAATAAAAAATCTACAAAACGAAATTCAAATAAGTCACAAAAAACAAACAGAACACTGTGTGAGGTCCTGATGAGGTAAAAAATTCAAAAATTAAATACTTAAATTTTTAATGAAGAAATGAAAAGAAAGAAATTTATCTACAAAAAACTTCTTTCCAACCAAAAACATTTCTTGTTAATTTACAAATTTAATGAAACGTTAAAGATTTTATTTTTTGGTCTAAATAAAGATGTTTTCTACTTCACACACTGTCATCATCATAAAAATTGACAAAATGCAACATGTGACAAAAAAAGGCAACATTAAATTATATTTAAATGAACAGGTAGCACTCGATCAACGATTTTCAATGGCATACAAATTAAGTATACGGAAGTAAGTCGATCTGCTTTAATTAAGGTAATTTCACTATATTAAACTATATTAAATTCACGTAATAAAACAACAGCGCAAATCGAGGGTTACCTGTACAAGTTGCAACAAATCATACATATTAGATGCATAAAACATCTTTATTTCATTTAAGGGTTTTCAAATTCGAAAATTTATTAAGTTTTCTGAGATTAGTGGAAAAATCATGGTTTTGGGATATGATATTCCATTATATTTTTTTATTGGTTAAAGTCCGAAATTTTATTTTTTTTTGATTGAACTGATAAACTCCATTCAGGCACGTCTCCGAAACAGAAAATGCAAATTCCTTCATTTGTGTCTGCAATTCCAGATCATGTGGTAGCCCTTGCGAATTAATGTAAGAGACAAAAAAAGTGGAAAGAAAGTATGAAGTGAGGTTGAGATTGCTAGAAATAGAATTGTAGTGTTGGAAACTGTCAACATTTATTCTGTAGAAACTATAAATATTCACATATCGCTCTTTTACTTGTATAGTGTCACAACTCAAAATATTTGATTTTGCAGAATACACGTTTAAAGTTTGCTATTGAAACTCGTTTTTAATTGAAAAAGGCCGGTACATAGAAAATGTAATAATGGCGTGTACTCTTCTCAAACGGTGAGTTTAAAAGATATTAATACGAATTTTTGACACAATATAAAGCACGATATAACGAATAATTCTGCATCATTAACTCAAAAAACGCATTTTTTGAGTTATGACACTATACAAGTAAAGGAGCGATATATAAAAAACAGTTTTCATTAACAAGACAAACCGACATTTAAAGTCCTACTGATGATGACACTAACTGGGGTGTTTGAAACCGGTATAGGAAATACCAGAAATGTCTATAATTTTTAGAAATTCAATTTTTCTTCTGCATTTTTTCAACTTGAATCCTTATAACAAATATAATTAGAGCCCGTGCTCGATCTGTACTTACAGAAAAAATCAAATAAAATTACTGACAAAATATGTCGCCATTAGGCACGTCTCCGAAACAGAAAATTCAAATTCCTTCATTTATGTCTGCAATTCCAGATCATGTGGTAACCCTTGCGAAATAATGTAAGAGACAAAAAAGTTGAAAGAAAGTATGAAGTGAGGTTGAGATTGCTAGAAATAGAATTGTAGTGTTGGAAACTGTCAACATTTATTCTGTAGAAACTATAAATATTCACATATATAAAAACAGTTTTCATTAACAAGACAAACCGACATTTAAAATCCTACTGATGATGACACTAACTGGGGTGTTTGAAACCGGTATAGGAAATACCAGAAATGTCTATTCAGAATTATGTTTTCTGAAATGAGGAATTGAATCATCAATTATATCCAGTGAACTTTTTTCCGTGATTTCCAGTTTGCATACCCTAATATTAGCAATCTTATTTTTCCTGTAAGTTGTTTTTTTATGTCTTCATCAACAACGTGGGTGTTTTTATTTTCCAACAAATAAGATTGCACCGTTTCCAATTAAAATTAAAAAAATAACTATTTAAATTAACAAAATCTACAATTAAATTTCGAAGATCAATTGTATGTGGTTCTAAAATGTTCACTTAAAATTCAAAAATTCCCTGCGAAATTCCGAAAAATACATTTACATAAAATTTTGAAAATCACAATTATAACCAATTGAAACTTTAAAAAACCGAATTAAATATTAAACTGAATGCACACTTGTAAGTCTTAAAAAGTCATATTAAGGGTTGGCAACGATAAAAAAAAAATCACAACTCTGTAAAAAATCAAGTTCGATTAAATTCGGAGAAATGATAACGGTCACATGTTAAATGTAAAATTCTCATTTTCTTTTACATTGAGGTCTCGTTAAAATTGTTAGTGTAAAAAATTTTTTAGCGAAAAAAATCTTACCAAAATTTTCGTTCAATACTTTTAAACCGCTGAACCATTTTTACAGACAGAGGGGCATCGCTAGGTCGTCTTTAAATACAGGAAAAGTGTGTCTCTCGATGAAAAATCATCTGGTGAAAACGGGACACATAACTTAAATGCCTATCACGTGGCAGATGAAAGTTGGACTTGTCCCTAAACTGTCTCAAAACCAAATTTTCCAATTTTTTCCAAGTTCCAAACAAAATTTAAAAATAAAGTCGCAGACACATTTTTTTGCGTTTTTAGTAAATAAAAATTTCATCAAAAATGATTGGAAAAAAAATGTTTTATCAATTTTGAAAAGTCATAAACATTTCTTGATAATTTTTTTGCGTTTTTAAATAACAAGTATTTTTAAGCAAAAAAAAAATTAAAAAAAGTACTTTTTTTAATTTTTTCCTTTTTTTGGTGTTTTGGAGTAAAATATTTAATAAAATTGCCTTTAGGAATATTTTTTTACAAAATTCCGAAAAGTTCCGAAAAATAATGGGAAAAATAGTAGAGCTGTGATGTGTTCTTTGAACTGTCACCATTGAACCAGCACGTGTTGTGTTTATAAGGGACATGTGCAGTGGAATGTGAACTAAAAAATAGGATAATTAACTAAATTTTGAAAAAAAAAAAATCTTTTTGCAATTAAATCGTAGGGCAGTGTTTAATGTTTATTGTTGAAAAAGCGCTGGTACTTTAACTAAAACAAAATTTTCTTTGAATGAAATCAGAGAAGGGCTTATATAGTTTATTATAGAGCTAAAACACCTCAATTCAACCGAGGAGTTGACCGCACCCCCTCCAAATTTAATGAAATTAAGTACTTGTGTTTACTTTAACAAAAAAGAGATTTTGCCAATTTTTCAGGCTTCTGGTGATTCGAGTATTCGAGATATGAGGTCTTGAAAATTAACAAAATCGTATATATTTGACAAAAGTGTTCCGAGATAAATAAAGATAACTCGAAAAGTAAAAACACTACAGGTCTCAGTCAGGTTGCAAATAATAGGTAATGAGACAGCCTTTAAAATGGCATTCCCCAAGATTTTTTTGAAAAAGGTCAAAGGTCATTGATTTTAACCTTCATTTTTGGAGAGCTATATCTCAAAAAACGATATTTTTAAAATATTGGAAAAAATATATGTTGTTAAGAATCACCTATACTACTTAAGTCTAAATTTTCAGGATGGAGTCTTCATTGGAACTTTTTATATTAATAGAAACATTGTGACAGGAAAGAAAAAGCGGTGTAATTTCCCTTAGAAAAAAAAAAATATTTTTTTTGTCTTTGAAATTCTGGTACCAAAACTCATTTTTCTGAATGTTTTTGACGTGCTGAGTCCAAATATGACCTGTGAACTGGTCTATCGTTATTACTTTTCAAGATATATGCACCTAAATGTTCAAAAAAACACAGCAATAGCATTTGAGCAATTTTTACACATTTATGTGTTGATATCTTGAAAAGTAATAGCGATAGACCAGTTCAAAGGTCATATTTGAACTCAGAACGTCAAAAACATTCAGAAAAACGAATTTTGGTACCAGAATTTCAAAGACAAAAAAAATATTTTTTTTTTTCTAAGGGAAATTACACCGCTTTTTCTTTCCTGTCACAATGTTTCTATTAATATAAAAAGTTCCAATGAAGTCTCCATCCTGAAAATTTAAACTCAAGTAGTATAGGTGATTCTTAACAACATATATTTTTTCCAAAATTTTAAAAATATCGTTTTTTGAGATATAGCTCTCCAAAAATTAAGGTTAAAACCAATGACCTTTGACCTTTTTCAAAAAAAATCTTGGCTAATGCCATTTTAAAGGCTGTCTTATTATCTATTATCTGCAACCTGACTGAGACCTGTATTGTTATTACTTTATGAGTTATATTTATTTATCTCAAAACACTTTTGTCATATTTTTACGATTTTGCCAATTTTCAAGACCCCATATCTCGAGAAGAAAAACTACCAGAAGTCCAAAATTTTGGCACTATGATTTTTTTGTAAGGGCCCAACTATATTCCAAGTTTCATCAAATTCGAAAGGGGTAAGGTCAAAAATGCTACTTTTTTCGGTTGAATTGAGGTATTTTAACTCTATAGCTCTATAAAAACATATTTACTAGCATGTCCCGAAATCAGTAAATTTTGGAATTTCTTTAGGACATACCCCTAGAACGATGCTTATTAAAGAGCTGATTACCGGAAAAATTATTAAAAAAATTTTGGAGGTCATCTTCAGGGCGCAACCAGCGCTTAAAGTTTGCATCCGTGGTACATTTGGTCAAAAAAAATATTTTTTTTTATTTTTAAAATTGGTGCCAAAAGTTTCGTTAGGTAGAGTACATTCTGGAAAAAATACTTGTAAAGTTTTCATGGAGCAATTTTGGTCCAGCGCAATGCTTGAAAACTGTATTAGTGGCGAATATTTTAAAAACTTTATGAAAACGTTTTCTGTTCATCTTTAAAAGTAAAGAAAAAAACACTCACCTACTAAAGTGAAAGGAGTAAATATGTACAGTAATAAAAAATGCATTTTCCTTTTGGCTTTAGGGGATGCAATTTTCTAGTTAATCCTAATGCCTGCTGTATGATGCATTATGATAAACTCCCACTCTCTGCTCTCATAACTTTTATAAAGGATATAAAAGTTATGAGAAGAGGAGTGTATGCAATATAAAAAGATATAAATAATTTCCTGGTAAATATTGTTTTATGATTAAATATTTGTACGTTTATATGCAAACAAGGATATACAGTGATACACACCTTATTTCGTGCAATATAGATAATATGTATTTTTTCGTTAAAGTCATATATTATAATCGAAAGAGTGTAATTTAAAACAAGTAAGAAACTTATAGTTGGTCAAGATCGACCATATAACAATCTAGACAAGTGTTTCCCGGAAAATGGAAAAGTCCAAACATGGACCGATTCTATATATCTTTAGTTAGATATTTAATAAGTGTAGAAAACATACATTAAGCTAAAACTGGGTTAAATGGACTTTAATTTGTTGACAACAGACCGATTTAACTGTGCCAGGATATCCAAAATTGAGGTTAGGACCGAATCTGTAAATAAGTTTCTGATTTTTGTGTTAAAATGTATTTTTATAACATGATTGTCTATAGCGGGTAAACTAATGAACTGATGGGAAAATAATGTTTGTAAGATTTGTTTTTAACTTCATTATATTTAATTTGGATTTTATCACGAATAGATCGGAGGCACATAACTCAAGATATAAGGAAAATAGTGAAAATACATAAAAAACGCTAAAAATTTTATTAAAAAAATGTATCCGGAATAACGTGTGATTTACTGCATTAAAAAAAAAAAAAAAACCTTGTAAAGTTACCAAAAAATCTCGTGGCTTTTCGAAGCTATTCTCGTAAAATAGGAGGTAGATAAAATTCTCGTAAAATAACAAGGATTTCCTTGTAATTTTGAATGTGCCAAAAATTGGTAATATAAACAATTTTATTGGTCAAAATATTGTTTTAAAACGGCAAAAAAATGGTAAATTAACAAACAAAAATGGTAAATTTACAAAAAAAAAAAAATACCCGAGTAAAAATTTTTATATGATGCAATATATAATGATATGTAATACAATATATAATTATACGCAATTTGATCCGAAAGATGGTGGATGTTTTTACATGAAAAAAGATCAACTTGTATAAAATATGATTTGATTTCATCCGAGTTTTGACCAGACATTGCCATATATTGGTGGATCTTATTAGATCTAATTGCATAAAAACATATGAAATCCTGGTGTTTTTTGGTTTGGGTTGAGATACACCACAGGTCAACGATACATTCACCAAACATATAATTTTCTAAAACAAAAAAATGTTTGGGTACGCTTCGAACCAGATAGGTGATATACATACATACATGTGGTATATCACATATTAAAAACTGTAATAATAACTTTGTTGTAAAAATATTTTTTTGTCACGGAACTTAAAAAATTTTTCCTAAGGTTTTTTCCCCTAAAAAAAATTTTAATGAAATTTTGTGTCTGGGACTTTTTCAACAAAAATTTTAGGACTTCGCAAATTTTATGATTTTTTTTTTAAATCTTTTTTAATAATTCTTTACTCCAAAACGAAAAAAAATTGTCTGGGAATCAGAAAATTAAAAAAAAAAAAAAATTTTGTTAAACATAAATCCTCGTAATAAAATCAACTGGAATCCCCTAAAAAAAATTTTCAAAATCTTGTCAACCTTTTTTTTAAATCGTTTTTCAATAAAAAAAAAATTTTGTCCGGGACTTGGAAAATTAAAAAAAAAATAGAAAATTTCCAAAAAAAAAATGTTTTTGTTAAACAAAATAAATCCTCGTAATAACATAATTTTTGTAAAATAACAGTTTGTTTTTTGTAAATCAACTAGAATCCTTGTAATAAAAACTTTGTTGTAAAATTATTTATTTTTTTTGTAAAATGACCTTTCAAAATGGTAGAATGCAATTACGAAAATAAATTTGTAAAACTACCAATAAAACTGAACACTCCAAAAATTATTTTATTAACTGTTTGTAGTTTATCTAAAAAGTTTTACGTTTAGTCGTTTTTTAAAGAAAAAACATTTGTTTGATGTTCAGTTTTTATTAATGACTACTTCTGTCCTTTTTTTTCAAAAATAACACACTAAAAAATGAAGACTTTCATTAACATTTAATTTTTAAAGTCATTTATCTTTGTTCTGCAAGTAAAAACTGATGATGAAGGATTTTTTTTAATTTTATTTTTATTTATTTTTTAATGACCCGAGTGAAAATAAACATATATAACAATATATAACTTGATACAAACATAATAAATCATATATGATTATACATCGCGTGAGATATTTTCTAAATTTTTTATATGCAGTCATATGTAGTTATATATAATTTAATCATGATTCGGATTAAAAGGTGTCAGGTAGATATAATTATATAAAATTATATGAGGGTCAATACAAAATTTGGTTTTCTGTATAATTTAACATAAAATTATATATAGCTTATTCTGTTCCATATAAAACTTTATATGTTTCCAATTAACCAAAAATTTTCTAAGTTTTTAGGCAAAGTATAAGAAACTTTTTAAAATGTTCCTAAACATTTCCTTATTAGGGTTATGTATATCACCTATCTGGTTCGAAGCGTACCCAAACATTTTTTTGTTTTAGAAAATTATATGTTTGGTGAATGTATCGTTGACCTGTGGTGTATTTCAACCCAAACCAAAAAACACCAGGATTTTATATGTTTTTATGCAATTAGATCTAATTAGATCCACCAATATATGGCAATGTCTGGTCAAAACTCGGATGAAATCAAATCATATTTTATACAAGTCGATCTTTTTTAATGCAAAAACATCCACCATTATTCGGATCAAATTGCGTATAAATATATATTGTGTTACATACCATTATATATTGCATCGTATAAAAATTTTTACTCGGGGAGATATCATTAGTTTTTACCTACAAAAGTAGGTTATTTTTTTTGAAAAAAAAAAAATCAAAAAATTATTTATAGAAATTTAAAAACATGTTTGTATCAAGTGACTTTGGAACGATGGCACTGTGGGCCAGGATTTCCGTTTTTTGGCCAATAAGGTCAGTAAGGCAACACATATTTAAAAATATTTTTTCAGAATGTCAACATCTTAATTTTCTGCATCGTTTATATCTTTTTATTGAAGCTTAAAGTTTTTTTTTTGCATGAGGTTAAAGTTAAAGTTTGAGATTTTTTTATATTTTTTATTCATGAAACAAATAATTTTTTTTTGTACTTCAACAAAATATTTTTTCAAATTTTCTGTGAAGTTCTCCTAAAGACATACCTGTTAGTCCAACACATGAGATAAACTGCCAAAAAGTAAGCTAAAAGTGTATTTTTTTTTTAATAAATTATGGAAATTCATACTTTTGTTGAAATCCGCCTTTTTTCTACACCAAAGTCCAAAAAAGTCCAAACGATATTGACAAACCTTGAATTACAATCTGTCTCTAACAGTGTATTCTATTCACATTTTTGCGACCCTGTGCGACCGGTCATAATATTTTGACATAGAGGCAATAAACCAAAATATGACGTTTAGAAATGCCCTAAAATGGAACTTCAAATTTTTTTTTGATATTTTTGTTTCTATTGATTTCTAATAAAAAAATGTCCCACTTTGGCAACATTGGCGTGATAAATAGAGATGAGCGCGTGAGTGAATTTTGATTCACGTGCACTCACGCTCACGCAAATAAAACATAATTTACTCAATCGTTTTTTTTTCTCACACTTACTCACTAATTACGTGAGTAGGCAAAACACCACTCACGTGTGACTCACGCTCATGCGTAACTCACGCTAAAACATTTTAAACACGAACAAATTGTAAAACTAAATTAATAAACTCATATAATTTTGACTCACGCAAAAAAGTGGCACCAAATACGAATCACTCACGCAAAAAATGTCTCACTCGTCACTCACGAACAAAAAATTTGAGACACGCTCACTTTTGATCACGCGTGATTCACCTGACCGCGTCCATCTCTAGTGCTAAACATTAAAACTGGGAACGCATTTAAGCGGGCATATATCAATACAATTAAATAATTTTGACTCACGCAAAAAAATGGCACTCACTACGAATCACTCACACAAAAAATGTCTCACTCACTTATCACTCATGAACAAAAAATTTGAGTCAATTGACCAGCGTCTATCTCTAGTGCTAAACATAATAAATGATAAAACACATTTAAGCGGGCATATTTTGGCGATAGCATTTTAAATAGTTTTTGTGAAATTGTAAGCTAGTAGCATTATTTGTACATTTGGGATGGCAAATGCTAACGGGAAATAAAAGAGTTCTCTCTTAAATGTCCCACTGGATATATTAAATTTTTAACGCATTTAAAAAGAAATATGTTATTTAAATTTTCTGATAAAAGCAAAAAGAGGGATTAATAAAAACTTAGGTATGTATACATTGTAATTTTTTTTTTAAATACTATGTCCTACATTTTGGATCCGCCATTTTGATTTCAAAAATTCTGAGTACGTATTCGTGTTACGCATTCATTTCCTAGTGATATTAATCAATAATTTAAATATCTTGTCGTCCCATATTGGATATTTGATTCTGAAATCAGATTTGGCATCCCAAAAACCAAAAGAAAAAAAATTTTATTTTATTTGTCGCCATATTGGATCCGCCATTTTGAATTTAAGAAATTAGAGCTCATATTCGTAATTACCAACCCTAAATACATCGAAAATGATTATAGTAATTACAATAAGCAACAATTAAAAAATCATATCCGCCATATTGATTCCTCCATTTTGAATTTCGAATCTTTAATTCCAAATTCAGTTTAAACATCCGAAAAACCATGAAAATCTAAGTTTTTGCCAAAAAGAGACAACATATAAAAAATCTTTAACATATAAAAAAGTTTAAATTCGTCGCCATATTGGATCCGCCATTTTGAATTTTAAAAGGCTGAGCTCATATTCTTTATTATCGACCCCAAATACACCGACAATGATTATAGTAAATACAATAAGAAAAGTATTAAAAAATCATGTCCGCCATTTTGGATCCGCCATTTTGAATTTTCAAATTTTTTTTGCAGAATCGTAATCAGCGATCCTTTAACACCCATATGTAATACTTTTTTGACACATATGGTAAGCGGTCTATTTATGGACAAAATTCAGGGATGCTGGCCCACAGTGGATGGGTAGAGAGTCTGGCCAGAATGTAGTTGATTCCGGGATCGATTCCCCAAAATTTTATTTAAAATTTAAAAAAAAAATATTTCAATAGAAAATTGTAAAAAATAACCTACGAAATCATTAGTTTTTAATGTTTTCGTAGGTTATTTTTTTTGCAATTTGTTGGTAAAAATAACAAAACTATCATTAAATTTTAATGTTTTCTTAGGTTATTTTTTTCGAATTAGTTGGTAAAAAAGAATAAAAGAAACTTTTTTTTTTTTAATGTTTAATATTATTTATTTTAGAAAATTTTGTCAACAGTAGAAAATAAATGTTGATGTTTGTTAAAACAAATGAATAATTACTGGGATGGTTTTCAATTGTTTTATCACTGGTTTTAAATGTGTTTTTCATTTGTTTTTGCCTACAATATATTTTGAGTGTAGTTCTCGTTTGAGCAAAGTACAAGAATTTTTGTTAAAAAACAAGGAAAATGGTTAAATATTGGTAGAACGGGATTACAAGGCATTTTACCAGGCGTTTTACAAGTTTTTTTTTTTGAGTGTGTATATTAAGAAGTACCGTATTAACAGAATGTGAGTTATTTTTCTAAAGAAAACTAAATTTTTCTCGGTAAATGTTTTTAAAAATTTTTAAAACTGTAAGGAATTGAAAAATTTACCCATTTATAGCGTTTTATTATACAATATGTAAAAAAGCTTATGCGGCGTTGCCAAATATAATGATACTCTTCACGGTGTCAAAAAAAAAAATAATACTCCAAAAATCGTCTGATAATTTTTTTATTAAAAATAAACTGTTTTATTCGACCTTTTAAATTTTATATTTTAGTAGGGTTATTCTAGCTCGAGGTAATTTTTCTGTACAAATTACAACCATGATATATTCTCAAAAAATTATTTTCTAGATAATCATTTTTCTGTTTTTAATTTCGTGTTACATTTGAGATTAGCAACCAACAAATTTTTTGTTGGTTGAAAATAAGAGAATATATAAAAAGTCTTCTTCTCATGCTCAATGAGTGTAGAATTTAATCTATATTAAAAGTTTTGTTTTGTACAATAGCAATTGTCATTTAAATACACTATGCTACAATCGCTATTGTCCAAAAGCAAAATATTAATAAAGATTTAACTCTTCACCAATTGAGCACGAGAATTAAACAAATTATACATTCTCTTAGTTTGACACGATTGTCAAGCAACAAATAAATAAAAATGGATTTTGGTTACATCAACAACATACATTGTTGATTTAATTAAAATTGTTGTTGAGCTAGAATTTCGTTGTCAATTATTGGTTTTAGTAACTTTTGATTTCACTATAATTTTTTTCTGTGTAACTGGATGTTAAAAAAATCCATACACAACTTTCTTAACATAATAGGGCATTTCCACCTCAAACCACACAGCATTCGGATTTGTCACCTCCGATTTTAATAAAATTTGCCAAATATATTGCAAATGGATAGTGCTCCCAAAATCATTACCTTTCTGGTTCCAAAACCTTTCGGTTTTCGAAATATAACGGCTTAAAAATTGGCGAAAATGTAAAAATTTCAATAAGGTACACATACAAGGTGGCCCCTAACTTATAAACTATACAACTTACAGTTTCCAGATAGGTACCATTTTAAAGGTAAAAAGATTTCATTAAAAATTACGTGTATAATTTTTTTTTGTAATGAAAGGTCAAAGGTCATATTTCAAGGTCTAATGTTCAAAGACATATATCTCAAAATCCGATATTTTTAAAATTCTCAAAAAAATATATGATAATAAATATGTCTTCCCCTACATTTGTATCCAAATTTTAAGGTGGACACTTATTTGGTTCCGAAGTTATGGAGGAAAACGTGCTCGAAGACAAGATTTTCTCTACGAGTTCATATGCAAAAGCTTACGCACACGCAACAGTATAGCAGTAAACAAACAATGGGCCGGACCTAAAAACTAAACTCATTGTTCAGCAATATTTCGACCCCCTGAATTTGATTTCACTATCAAAATTAAATTTTATCGTAGGGTTTTCTTGTTTTTACAAGGAAATCTTCAAAGTGATCATACGTAATTTCTTTGAAATGTATGCCCAAGAAAGACAAAAAATATCTAACCTCGACCTGTCTGAACTTATTGGTCTAAATTTAGTTTTTAAGGTTTAAGCAGGGGCCAAAAATTACCCATTTTTACTAATTTTCACTTTTAGGTACTTAGATGCCACATATCAGATCCGTTACATTTGAAAGCAAATTTTTGCAGTCAGTTTGAGACATTTTATTTGTTGCATAAGTGTTTTGGTTAAAAATGTATAGTTTTTGTTAAACTATATAATTTTTGTTAAACAAATTAAAATATTGGTACTATTTTCTATTTAAATTAAGCAATCACATGAATTTTTTATTAGCAGTATTCCTTACAGGTCGGCTTTCATTCGTATTTTAGAAAAAAAAATAGTTTTTTTAGTGTGTCCAAAATAAAATAAATTTCAAAGAAATTCGAAACATTAGTGTTTTCATTTCTAAACCATTTTTATGCTTGATTATACTATTCTTGTTTATGAGCTTTATTCCGATTTGAAAAAACGGTTCCCCCACCACATTGCTATTTCCCTAATATAGAAGAATATATGTTTCGAATGAAACCTATCTGTTATATGTGGCATCGATATAAAGTACCTAAACTTCCCAGTTGGAAAATGTGTCACTGGGGAAATTTCCACAGTGATTCCTCGAGGAAATGTCTTCAGGTTCTGACAAATCATAGGTAATCCTCGATGACATGTCCTAACATTGTCAGCACTGAATGTTTGCTTTAAGAGTGTGGACAATTCCTCTAAGACGTCTAAAAGGAAATGTCTTCAGAATAGCAGTATATTAAATTAGAATTTTAAATCTGGGCAACTCTTCAATTTCCAAGAAAAAGATGGCAATATTATCGATTTAATTAAAATAAAATCAAAATCCAACAAGTAGAATAAAAGAAATAAATAGACAAACAATTTAAAAAATAAAGTTTGGAACAAGTAGTTAGGTGTGGGACTAATAAACTGGAGGTTCCAGGTTCAAATCCAGTTGGGACTAAAAAAGGCGAAAAGTTTTTTCTAAATATGAGAAAGATAATTTATAAAGGAAAATGGATAAAAGTAAAAACTAAAGGAAATTCGAAAATTTTTTGTATTTTCGCATGACCTATGTCAGACATTTCCCCAAAGAAGTCTTAGGTGACATATCCCCAGAAGGTCAGCCCTGACCACTGCTGACTTTGAGTGAGGACATTTTGAAAATTTGTATGAAACTGTCCTCAACCCAGTACATAGAGATGTCTGTGGATGTCAGGTGTGACTCTGACATGTCACCGCTCAGTCACTGAGGATGGCTCGAGGACGTTGCCAACTGGGTTTAGCTTGTGTATAAATTTCAAAGAAGTCAGGTATGTTCACTTTCGAGGAATTTCCTTGTAAAAGAACAAGAAAACCCCTACAAAAGAACTCAAAATACATAAAAAGTAGTATGTCTTGTTCTAGGCCCGCACCTTTGTTTACGACTATGTATGTTGTTTTGTTTGTGCAATCTTTTTCATATGAACTCGTAGAAAAAAACCTTACCTTCGAGCACGTTTTCCTCTGTAACTTTGGAACCATATGAGTGTCCACCCCGAAATTTTGATACAAATGTAGGAAAAGACCTGGTTGTTATCATATATTTTTTTGAGAATTTTAAAAATATCGGATTTTGAGATATAGGTCTTTGAACATTAGACCTTGAAATATGACCTTTGACCTTTCATTACAAGAAAAAATTGTATATGTCACTTTTAAGGTAATCTTTTCACCTTTCAAATGGTACCTATTTGGTAATTGTAGGTTTTATAGTTTTAAGGTTATGGGTGACTTTGTATGTGCACCTTATTGAAAATTTGATGTTTTTGCCAATTTTCAAGACGCCATATTTTGAAAACTAAAAATTTTTGGAGCCTGTAAGGTAATGGTTTTATGAAAACTGCCCATTTTAAATACTTTTTGCGAATTTCATTAAAATCGGAGGTGATAAATCCGAAAATGACAGTTTTCTGTGCGGTTTGACATGGAATCACCCAATAAGCGTTTTTTGTGAATATTAAAATACTCTTTATAACTAAAATATGAATCACTTAAAATATGCTTCTGTTTTTTCAGTTATTAGTTTCACTTAATGATGCAACCATATGTTGTTTACTTAACTATAAATATTGGAAAAAAACAGTATCGTGCTTAATAAAGGCAGCATGCAGAGTATATATAGAACACAGTGCATATAAGTAGTGCGCAAACAGGGATATATTTGCGGTATTTTTACACGTACAAATTATATTTGTTTTTATTTTGAAGAAAAAAAGTTAAAACAAAACATGTAAACAAAAAATAAAAGGCAGATTGTAAAATACAAATATTTCAAGCTGAAAATTTAAATTAGTATTCCTTATTTTACGTTTTTTATAGATAAAATTGGGTTAAATGGGTTAATAATTTTTTTTTTTTAATTAACCCATAAATGACCCAGCATGTAAAAAAAATCTTTGCATAACATATTTTTTTCGATTTTTTTATAAAACTAAATGAATATAACTATTGTGCAAAGTCAGAAAAATACCTCTTTTGAAAAATAAGACTTTTCATAAAAAATCAAAAAAAAAAATATTTTATGCAAAGCTTTTTTTTACATGCTGGGTCATTTTAACGCGTTGTTCATTTATGGATTAATTAAAAAAAAATTATCTGACCTAGCACAATGGTTATACCAATTTTTATAGAAATCTTGGTATAACCAGCACATTTTTAATGTGATGGGTCATTTTGACCCCATGTTCATTTATGGGTTAATCAAAAAAATCAAATAATTATTTTTCTGACCTCGCACAATAATTATAACAAGTTTTATAGAAATCGAAAAGAATAAAAAACTATTTTAAGAAATTTTAACGTGCTGGGCCATTTTGACCCCATGTTCATTTATGGGTTAATTAAAAAAAAATCAATAAATTATTTTTCTGAACTCGTACAATAATTATACCAAGTTTTATAAAAAACTCGAAATAAATATTTCATATTTAGGTGCCTTTTTCTAAAAAAAACTCTAAATATCCCAAAATTTGACCTTTGACCCGAATACAAACCGGGTTAATATTATTCCATTTTCCTAAAACGTTTAGGGTTAAAGACTAACATTGTTTGTAATAATATATGGCCCTTACTTTGTGAAATTTTAAAATATTTACCAAATTATTCCATATTGAGTAAATTGTGGGCAAAAAAAGCATCGAAATCCGCTGAGTTTAAATCGATGCCCCCGCCAAACTATCCGAGGGATATACCCCAAAAAAATTTTATTTTATATGCTAACATATATTTTATAAGATTCTGTGGTTTTTTCTGCATTTTTCTTAATTTTGTTTAAGAAAATTTTGAAAAAGTAAAAATATCAGTTTTGAGAACAACGCCAAATATAATGCATATTTTTGCCCTTACCATGAAACGGGTTAATGACATCCTAAAAAGACAGTATTTCAAATCTGAGTATTTATGATAGAATAGAATATAAATATCGTTTTCCATTTATCTATATAAATAAAAATCAATTGTCGTTCGTTGGTAACAGCATCAGTTGAGAACGGATGGACCGATTTGGATGATTTTTTTTTTGAAATGTTCGTCATAGTCCAACTTAGGTTTTTACGTAAAGAAAATTTGACCACGCCCACTTTTACGCCCACTTTTTTTGATTTATATAAAATCGGAAAATGGCTGCACCGATCAGGGTATTTTTTTATTTTAAGGTTCATAATAAAGTATTTTAAGTTTTTACTGAAAGAAAAATCGACCACACCTACTTTTACGCCCACTTTTTTAATTTATCTAAAATCTGAGAATTGCTGGAGCGATTTGACTAAATTTTTTTTAAATGAATTATCATCACATTCCAACTTTGGTTTTTACGAAATCAGAAATTGAACACGCGCACTTTGGCTAATTTTTGTTGAAAATTTTCGTCATAATTCAACTAAGGTTTTTACGCATAGTAAAATTTCCCACCCTCACTTTTTTATGTATCGAAAAAACCATAACGGCTAGCCCGATTTGGTTATAGATTTTTAAGGAAAGAACAATTGTCCACGCCTATTTTTACGCTCACTTTTCCCTATATATATATTTTCAATCATGGAATGGCTGGATCAATTTGTCTAATTTTGTTTTTAATGTTCGTCATAGTCCAACTAAGATTTCCGTAAATAAAACAATTTTCCATTTCTACGCCCACTTTTAAAAGGATGAACCGGGTTGGTTAAATTCAAATAAGGTTTATATGCTATAGAAAAATAAAATATAGAATAATAAAATATAGATCAATAAAATATAGAATCTATCTATCTATATAAATAAAAATCAATTGTCGTTCGTTGGTAACCGCATCAGTTGAGAACGGCTGGACCGATTTAGACAATGTTTTTTTTGAAATGTTCCTCATAGTCCAACTGAGGTTTTTACGTAAAGAAAAATCGACCACGCCCACCTTTACGCCCACTTTTTTCGATTTATCTAAAATCGGAAAACGGCTTCACCGATTTGGGTAATTTTTTACTTAAATGTTCGCAGTAATCCAATTTAAGTTTTTACTGAACAAAAAATTGACCACACCCACTATTACGCCCACTTTTTCAATTTATCTAAAATCTGAGAATGGCTGTACCGATTTGATCAAATTTTTTTTTTGAACGGAATTTTCGTCATATTCCAACTATGGTTTCTATGAAAAAATATATTGACCACGCCCATTTGACTAATTTTTGTTGCAAATGTTCGTCATAATTGAACTTAAGTTTTTACGGATAGCAAAATTTCCCACGCCCACTTTTTTCCATGTATCGAAAGAACTATAACGGCTAGACCGATTTGGTTATAGTACGCAAAATTTTTAAGAAAAGAAAAATTGTCCGCGCCTACTATTACGCTCACTTTCCCGATATATATATTTTAAATCATGGAATGGCTGGAAAAATTTGTCTAATTTTGTTTTTAATATTCGTCATACTCCAACTTAGTTTTTTCGGAAAGACCAATTTTCCATTTCCACGCCCACTTTGAATGGATGGACCGAGTTGGTTAAATTCAATAAGGGTTTTTACGAAATATGTCGACTACTAATGACTGGACCGATTTTTTTTATGTTAATTATAGTTCTAATTACGCTTTTTACGAAATATAAATGAGAAAAGTGTTTCGGAAAAATTGAAAATTCGGGAAAACTATAAAGGTTTGTTTGAACTAACGACTAAAGCTCATAATAAGAACGAAGGATATGCGTAATTTATTTTTATGTTGTTCGTAATGATACTAAAAAAGTTTTAAATTTGTACAGTTCGCAAAGTCGAAGACATGGTAACTTTTTTTAGTTCCTAAAATACAATTTGAAGATGATTATCTGCCAAATCAGGTCTTTGAAACCACGCCCACAAATTTTTCTAAGCTAAGAAATTATTCATTACATTTTTGGCAGGGCTATATATTTGAAGCGAAATTAAATATAACACTGAACTTATACTTGGGCCAGCAACGCGGACCGGGCCAGCTAGTTATTTCAATAAAATTAAAAAATTGGGGCGGATTTTCGTGTTTTGGGAGTCATTTTGTAAAAATTGGGTAATTTTTACCCCGAAAGGCTTACAAGGGTTAATTTTTGAAACCCACTTTTTAACAATATATTAAAAAAACAACACCATTTATTCAATGTTTTTTTATCAAAATATGGCTGTTTTCATGTGTTTGACCTTTGACCTCGATGCGCCTCGTGTTAACGTTGTCCGATTTGGCTGAAGTTTTTAGCATAGCATTTTTAGGCCAAATGTAAAAAAAATAGGGGTGCACTCCTTCAAATTCGAAGTTTTGCAAAATAGCTGCCACCCTAATACCCACATACATACACAGATTAATTTGAAAACTGTGTAAGGCGTATGATTAATTTTGTAATTGCCTTAAAATAACAATCATACGCAACGGTGAGCAGTAGTTTATTATACCCTCCACTCTAGTGATAGAGGGTATATATAAGTTTGTCATTCCGTTTGTAACACCTCGAAATATTGGTCTAGGACCCCATAAAGTATATATATTTATGATCCTCGATCGATTTTAAGTCGATCTAGCGATGTCCGTCCGTCCGTCTGTCTGTCTGTCCGTAGAAAACACGCTAACTTTTGAAAGACTTTACAGAGGCTACTGAAGTTTGGCATATATGTTTGCCATTTACCTGGTCAGGTTGGTATTGCAATCCAGCCAAATCGGTCCAGTGGTTCAAACGTTATGAGCAAAAGAGTAAATTTCGGCAAGGGTGTTTCGCGAATTTACGAGATAAGAAACACGATAGCTTTCGAAGGACAATAATGAGACTGCTGAAGCATGGCGTGTATCTTTGCCGTTCCCCGGGTCTGTTTAGTATTAAATTTCAGCTCAATCGGTCCAGTGGTTCAAAGTTATAAGCAAAATCCTGAATTTCAGATTAGTTTCATCTAAAATGCCACGTGTTTTAACAAGTTTAAAAACCATTGGTGGTAACTAAACAATGCTTTTCAAACTTGTTTAATTTTAAAGCAAAGCTTTTTAAACTTGTTTAGTTTTAAAAGCATTGGCAACTTAAAAATTACACTCGAAAAAAGTTTTACACTCAAAAAAAAATTTTACACTCAAAAAAAATTTTACACTCAAAGAAAATTTTACACAAAAAAAAAAGTTTTTTTTTTACAAAAATGACAATATTTTCTGTACATACGTACGTGCATTCACTCAGAAATATTTTTACCGTAAAAAAACATTACACTCGAAAAAAATTTTACACTCAAAAAAAATTAGTAATTTTTTTTTTATTTTAATAACAAAAAAGAGTTTTTTACTCAAAATAAAATATTTACCGTAAGAAAACATTACACTCGAAAAAAATTTTACACTAAAAAAAAATAGTAATTTTTTTTTTTTTAAATGACAAAAAAGAGTTTTTACTCAAAATAAAATATTTCTAATCAAAATTGTTAATTTTTTCACGTTAAAAAATGTACTATACTTTAAAAAAAAAATGCATTGTGGAGGGTATTCATAGATTCGGCAAAGTCGAATTTAACTTTTCTACTTGTTTTTAATAATTTGGGTATTCAGTAAGTAGGTACTTAGGCGATTGCATCGACATTCATACCGTGTGTAGCTAACGTATTTCAGAGCATAAATTTGGACGCTGGATCCCACATGTCCAGTAGGGACACCACCAGGGGCCCCTAAAGTAGGATATGTTTAGTACACAAAAACTTTAAATTATTAAACATCTAACGCTGAATGAAAAAAAAAAACCTTAAGAGCTTTGGTATGTAAAATGTCAACTTTCATTTGCTTGTGGTTTCATTCCACTCCGATTCAGAAAGTTAAATATTGTATCACTGATTGCATACTTCTTATGTACTGTAATAAAGAAGCACTGACTTGCAACATTGTGTAGAAAGAAGAATATGGGAAGAAACTACAACAACTAAATAACACACATACCAATGAAACAATCTTGCAACCAATCCAACTACTTACAACTTCCTGTTTAATGCTTTCAATACATCAATTTGTAAAACAAAAACAGCAAGAAAAAGTATGTACCATGGAAAATAAATAAACGTAGTTATAAACTTTTGTATTAAATAAGTTTTTGTTAAAGTTAAAATGAGGACGAAGAGGAGCAAGCCGCACAAGAAAGAACGCAAGGAAGGATGATAGGAGGAAGCATGTATTATGAAAAGTTTTTCCAGGGCACCACTTTTCTAAACAACAAAATTTAATAAAAAAAAAAAAACTCAAGAATGGATGTAATTGAACGAAGGAAGCATAAGTGAACTAAACTAGTTTAGTTATTAAAGAATTTAAGTTGCAGGCCAGCAGAAATTAAGTCAATTAGTGGTGGATGGAGTAGGTACAATATCGTGTTCTTATTTTAATTCTAGAATACTTTCACTTTTTTATTTATTTTTTTGTTCTAAGTTCGAATAGTTAATGCAAACTGGTGGTATGTGGTAGAAATACTTAACATTTTATTCTTTGAAGTTTGATTTTAATTCTAGAATTTCCATTTCGTTATTTCATTCTGCATTTAATGCAGCTTAAAATTAACTTCAATTTGAATTAAATATTTGACAGGGTAATAAAGCGTAAAATGACATTAAAGGACACAAAATGACAAGGTATTAATTGCAAAAAACAATATATTTATAAGGTCATCAAATATCAATGTTATTAAAATTCCAAATAAAACATTTCTATGACTTCTAAGTTGGATTTAAGGTAAAGAATATTCCGTGCTAGAATGGTTTTATGTAAGAGTAAAAATTAATTTTGTTAGGCAAACACTCACGTTAAAAAAAAATCTGTTAGTTGTCACAATCTCAAAGAGGTTCTAGTAACACAATTATTGTTGCTGCAGCGAGGTTCTGCTTTTCCCAAACTTATGCGGCTGTGACAACTGAAACAACTATTAATTGGGGTTATTAGATTTGTAAATTTACGAGAATATACTCACTGTGTCATTTCGTGTGTAACCCTCCTGCTACACCTTCCATAATTATGTAGACATAAAGCAACAAACACACACAAAACAACAACAACAAACATACATTTATTATAGTTTTGTGTGTGTGTTTGTTGCTTTATGTTTGCATAATTATGGAAGGTGTAGCTGGAGGGTAACACATCGATGTACACTAGGGTTACTCGTTTTTGGGCTTTTCTCTCTGATCAAATTCTAATACCCGCCAAAAGTGTCGGTCTCCTAACGATAACTCACATGCAAAATATCCCTCCGAACGGAGTTTATCTTCTGTCTCCACTTTGAGCCTCAAAATTGGGATTTTGGCAAAAAAGGACTTTTCAAAAAAAATTTTAATTTAAAGTTTTTTATTAAAATAATTAAAAAATTATTTTTATTTAATATTCGATCGTAAATTCTTAAATATGAAATTTAAAGATTTTTGGGTATCATTAACCCGTTCAGACTTGATACCAAAAAATAGTATGAGGTGGTTAGAGCACAAGGGGTTCAAGTGCCTTATATTTAATAATGAGAAAAAAGAGGTTAAAGTTAAATTGCAATAAAAAATGTTAGGTGCTATCTAGAATATTATTTTTTAGTTAATAGAGATCCGGAGATATATTTTAATCTAACAATTTAAAAAAATACCATATTTTGCGAATACAAGCACCCAAAAATTGCCCTTAAAGTAAGTAAGTCGCACTTATACCCCTTGTGCTCTAACTTTTTTTATAAATTTCTAAATTTATGAAAATAATGTCGGTTATACGTAAATGAAAAAGAACATTTTGTTACGAAAATCTTTAATGGTTCTTTGTTTCATTTTTAAGTCGTCACAATCAAGTTCCAAAGACATCATCGGGCTCATCTTCATCTTCATTAGAGCGTCCCGTCCAATCTAAACTTTCAAATTTCGTTCCGTAATACCTGCAGAACGATGGCCACGGAGTAGCTAATTGTGGGAAAATTTATGAAAAATTTTTGCAAGGTCATCTTTAGTTTAGTCGGCAACCAGTGGCCAAAATTTAAAAAAAACTGACGTTTTTGGACCAAAATTCATATCCGAATTATTTAATCAAATCTGGGCCAAAAATATGGAACTTTTGGGTACTTTATTAGAAAAATATTTAGAAAATTCCAAAATAGCGAGTTTGGTCCACAGATGCTGATTTTCAAACATAAAAAATATTTTTTAACCAAATTTTTCTTAAAAGTCGAAAAATTTTGAATATTATGTGTAAAAAATAAAAAAACACGATTTTGGTCCAAAAATGCTAATTAGCATCTGTGGACCAAAATCTTTGATCAGCACTTTTGAACTAAAATCGTGTTTTTTAATTTTTTTAATATTTTATAGATAACAACTTTTTTCCAACTTTTGGGACCAATGGGAAAAAAAAATATTTTTTAAGCATCTCATCAGCATCTGTTGACCAACATTTATTTTTTGTATTTTTTTTTTTATTTTACGTATAAAGTAACAACATTTCTTAATTTTTGAGCCGGATTTGGTGAAAAAATTTGGGCATGAATTTTGGTCGAAAAACGCAATTTTTTCATACTTTGACCGCTGGTTGCCGACTTAAGATGTTCTTGCAAAATTTTATTTCTATTAATACACGAACTTCTCGGAATTTAACCACTTTGTCCACGTAAAAAATTAAATTTTAATAATTGCTTGGAGCACAAGGGGTTTAAGTGCTTATTTAAGCACTTAAACCCCTTGTGCTCCAAGCAAAACAGGTATTTTAATAACAAGAATTAAAAATGGTCGCCATATCTCGATAACGGATGAGAATTTCACATTCACCTCTTGTGCTCTGAACTTCTGTGAACTTCACCTACTAATTCCATATGTTAACTCAATTTTTTTAAAAAAGTCACTTGAACCCCTTGTGCTTTGAGCCCCTCGTATGATATTGAGGGCGTTTTCAAAACTTGGAAATTTTATAAAAAAAAAACATTAAAATATGTAATTGTTTCTTTCTGAATTCATTAAGAACACCTTGGAGAAGAAAAACGTTAAATATGGGGGTTATCCGTCGAACCAATTTTCGGGAATTGCGGGGGAATTTAGCGGATTTCGAGGAATTGTTGGTTTTATCAATAATTTGGCTTAATAAAATCTTATAGACTACATTTTTTTTTTGGAAAATTAACGGGTTTATGGTGTCGTGGCATACTATTAAGCAACTGTAAATCTTTCATGAAATCTATGACGTCTTTAATCCACATTTGCTGGGGGACAAATTTGGTCCCCGCAGAAAATTTGAAGTTTAAAGCTTGAATTTTGTGCTATAAACAAGTATCAAATGGCACCTATGTTTTTTCCCTTGGTAGGGGTTCAAAACTTACCCATTCAGTAAAAAATATATATTTTGATGATATCAAAAAATTCAAGCAAAGTTTTTGCCGGGGTCATTTTTGACCCCGGGACAACATTGCTTAAAGATATCTAAATTAGGTAAGATTTTAGGGTCGACTTAAAGTTATCTAAAAGATTTACACAAATTAATTTTCTGTAAAAAATATATATTTTTTTATTGAATGGGTCATCTTTGACACCCTACCAAGAAGGGTTAACGATTTTTTAAATATAATATATTAATACGAAATAATAGTTGGGGTATAAAACACAAAAGCCGTTTGTACTTGTTTATACCACAAAATTTAAGCTCTAAACTTCAAATTTTCTGCGGGGGTCATTTTTGACCCCCTGCCAATGTGAGTAAACGACGCCTAGATCGGTAAGATTTCATGACAGACTTAAAGTTATTTAATAGAATGCCACGACACCAAAAAACCGTTAATTTGTTAAAAAATTAAATTTATAAGATTTTATTAATCGAAATTATTGATAAAACCAACATTTCTTTGAAATCCGCTAACTTCCACCCGCGATTCCCGAAAAGTGTCCCGACGGATATCAGCCATAATTCACATTTTTCTTCTCCAAGGTGTTCTTAATGAATTTAGAATGAAACAAGTAGAAAAATTAAATTCGACTTGGTCGAATCTATGAATACCCTCCACAATGTTATCTGATAGTAATTTTCTAAAAAAAATTAAAAAAAATTGCATTCAAAATTTTTTATTAGAAATAAATTAATTTGAGTAAAACTTTTTTTTAATCTATCAAATTTTTTGAGTGTAACATTTTTTTGACTGTCAACATTTTTTGAGTGTGACATTTAATTAAAAAAAAAAAAATATATGTACATTTTTTTTTGCGTGTAACATTTTTTTTTGAGTGTAAAAATTTTTTGCAGTGTACAATTTGAGTAACAAGATTACTTTGTAAAATATTTTTGTTTTTTTATATACATATGTAATGCAAAAAAAACTATTTCACATTTTCCCTGTTTTTATTTTACCAACCTCTTCCTTAAAAACCAAAAACAACCTAACATTCAATCATATAAGTCCCACTATTTTTGATTTTTTTCCAAAAATACTTACTTTACACCGTTACTTACAGTTACAAAAACAATAACAACACAATAACAAATATTTACTTGTCTAACAACTAAATTGCACGCCACGGCAAGAAAACTAACAACAACAAGTTTTAAGAAAACTGGTATTTCACCATGTTGTTAAAACTTGTTTAACGAGTTTTCAACAGTTTAAGGTGAAACCAATATGAAATTTAGGGCTTTGCTTATAACTTCTTAACCACTGGACCGATTTTGCTGAAACTCAAAACCAAGCAGGCTTGGGGAACTACAAATATATGTGCTAAGCTTCAGCACCCTCAGAATTGTCTTTCGAAAGTTAAAGTGGTTTTAATCTCGTAAATTCGTAAAATACCCTTGCCGAAATTTACTCTTTTGCTCATAACTTTTGAACCACTTGACCGATTTCGCTGGATTCCAATACCAACCTGACCCGGTAAATGGTCAACATATATGTCAAACTTCAGGAGCCTCCGTAAAGTCTTTCAAAAGTTAGCGTGTTTTCAACGGACTGACAGACAGACAGACGGACGGACGGACGGAAGGACGGACGGACGGACATCGCTAGATCGACTTAAAATCGATCAAGGATCATGAATATATATACTTTATGGGGTCCTAGACCAATATTTCGATGTGTTACAAATGGAATGACAAACTTATATATACCCTCTATCACTAGAGTGGAGGGTATAAAAATTATATATTTTAAATTTTTTTTTAAATAAAATTTTCAAATTTTAAAAAAAGGTGTTTTGAGAACGCCCCCAAAGTCATGCCATTTTTTTTTTTTGGTATCAAGTTTGAACGGGTTAGTGATATCGTAAAATCTTTAGATTTCATATTTAAGTATTTACAATCGAATATTATACAAAAATAATTTTTAATTATTTTAATAAAAAAAAAAATAATTTTATTTATTTTTTTTTTAAAGTCCTTTTTTGCAAAAACCCCAATTTTGAGGCTCAAAGTGGAGACAGAAGATAAACTCTGATCGGAGTAATATTTTGCAAGTGAGTTACCCTTAGGGGACCGACACTTTTGACGGGTATTAAAATTTGATCAGAGAGAAAAGCCCAAAAACGAGCCACCCTAGTGTGTACCCTATTGAATCAAAAAATTCAAATTCTGGGAAATTTTAAAATGTTAATATTTTGGTAACTACGATAAAAAGTTTCGAAGCAATTTTGTAGCTCTTGGGTCGTAGAGCAAGACCACCGAAAACCGAAATGCAATTCGAGCAATAGTTTTAACACATTTGAAACGTAAATAACTCAAAAACTATTGCTCGAGGGGCTTGCGGATATTCGGTGGTCTTGTTTTAGATCCAAGAGCTACAAAATTTCTTCGCAATTTTTGTCGTATCGGCGGTAGTTACAGAGATATTAGAATTTTACAATTTCCCGGAATTTGAATTTTGGAATTCAATGTTAACTCCAACTTTTCCTATTGGGTTACCGTCGTTTTTGATCCGAAATTTTGCTGTGTTTTGCTCTATCTTGCTTAGTTTTCGAGATATCGACATTTTAGTTTTGGGACTTTTTTTTTGGACCCAATAGGTTCAACGCATTTTTTTTTGTGTATATGTTTCATTAAAAGCAACATCTCAGATAAAATTCTTTTAAGTCAAAACTAAAAAAAAACAAATTAAAAATTTTTAGAGTATGCCCCCAAACGACCCTTAATTTTTTTTCGAAGTCAATTTTGAAGCCGAAGGGTTTATCCCACCAAAATGAAAATTTTGTTCGTTAATAAGCTAATCAAGTAAAATAATAAAAATAAATTTGGTTTGTATAGGAAAAACATTTTTTGGGGGCAAAGTTTAACCCCCAAAGGCACGGGTTAGTTTTGTCCGATTTGGCTAAAAATTTAAATATAGAGTTTTTAAACCAAAATGAACCATAATTTGCCCGGCGATCGACGAAATTCGAAATTCAAAACGCCGACACACGTATATTATTAGTTGGTCTCCTCTACCAGAATCAATCGTCGGTATCCCATAATTTTTTTAGTGTTGTTGTTAGGGTTGCCAGAAATTTATTTCCAAAAAGCGGGACAAACACAAACAAATTACAAAAATGGCGGGATTTTAAACATTTTCGCGGGACAAAAAAGTGTGAATTCATCTGCCGATTGAAAATTCAGAAGAGTTTTTTTTTCAAGTATTCTAAATTTCTGAAACATATTTTTCTTCAAACCATTTTAACTCTAGTGTAAAACTGAAAATTTTTCGGACAAAATAATATATTTTTACATTCAGAAAATTATTGCAGTTTCTGTATGTAGTAGTTGTTGTTTTCAACTACGATTTCCGTTTCTTTGTATGAAAAATTTCAAACAACTTCTTTTTGTAGTTGTTTTAAAAAAATAAATACAAAAAATATACTACATTATAGTAGCAGTTATTGTTATAATGTTTAATAAATCAGTAGATTTTTCTGCTTATTAATAATTGGTAAGACCAGTAAATTGCTACTTATTTGTTTGACGCTTAAAAAAGGCGGGAACTTGGAATCCCGCGCGGGACGCTGGAATCGTTGAACCAAAGCGGGACAATCCCGTCAAATGCGGGACGTCTGGCAACCCTAGTTGTTGTGTAATTTCTTTAAAACTGTATAAGTGGCGTATGCTTAATTTTGTAATTGCCTTTTAATAACAATCATACTGAATGGTGCACAGTGGTTTATTTTTAATAATTTGGCTATTCAGTAAGTAGGTACTGAACCGATTGCAACGAAATTCATACCGGTTAAACCTTATGTAATTTCGAGCTTAAGTTTGGGCGCTGGACCTCGCATGTCCAATAAGGGCACCACCTGGGGCCCCTAAAGTAGGACATGGTAAGTACACCGAAACTTTAAATGCTTTAAAATCTCCAACTTTAAATGTGTGTAAAAAAATCTAGCACTGAACTATCAAAAAAAGTCTTGAGTTGAGAGTTTTTCTAAAAAATATCAACTTTCATTTGCTTTTGGTTTAATCCAATTCCAATTCGGAAATTTAAATTTTGTATTACTGTGTAATTAAATCGAATTAAGTAGCTTTTAACATTTCATAATTTCATATACATAAGGATAGTTCAAAAATTTGACAACATGAAATATTGTTGCGAAAAAATATTAAACTTTAAAACTTTCTTGCGGTTAAACTAATAATACAAATGCACCAACCAACCAACCAATCAGTGGGTGCTGTCAAAAACACTGGAAGTTTTCCATGAAAAAATAAAATAAAATGGAAAAAACGAAAACTGAAAACTTATTTTCAGATGCCATAAAATAAATGAGTTTAATTTTTGTAAAATAACATCAGAAAATAAGGAATAATTTATTTTGCAACAAACAAACAAAATTTGTTAATATTTGTTGTTGTTGGTCCATTATTGTTTGCTGTTTGTTTTCTACTGTCAAAACTAACAACATCAAACTAGACAAAAAAAATGACATGCTGTGTAACAACTAACAACAAACAACTTACAACAACTACAATGACGACGGCGAATAACAATAAAATTAATGTTCATGTAACATTAAAATCGAAGTACAGTAGAGGGCAAAAAATAGCAGTGCGAGTTTCGAAATGGATTGGATCTGTTTTGATGATCTTATTTTATTTTATCTAAGCAGATCTGTAAATCTCAAGTTTGGTTCCCAATTTCGATTATATATGGTTTGAATTGCGAAAGGTGTGAAAGAAAAAATTATTTTTCTAAAAATTTTGAGACATCCTGGTTCGTTTTTTACTAGTTTCATATAATCCAGTTATTATAATCATCAGAAAAACTTTTAATGTCAAATTTATTCAGTTAATAATCAATTATATTCTATATGTGAAACTTATTAACAGATCGCAGCCGCCAAGGATTGAACCCATGATCTGTAATGTTTTTGCTATTAACTGCCTCTTAGATACGATCACTCTAGACCGATACGCTAAGTTGGCTGTTAAGCAATTATCAACTAAATCATGGTTTTTCAATTCTTGTGTGGTTGTTGCTGTTGTTTTGATCGAGATCTGATCAAAATTGTAGCTCATCTGATCGAAAAATCGGGGACCAAATTTAAGATCTGATCAGATACAGAAATATAAAAATAATTGTTAATTTACAACTGACTTGCACTTAAATTTGATATTGAGAATCGTCTTTGACAGTTTCTAAAAAAAAACTGCACCAGCAACATTTTTTTAAAAATAAACTAGTAAATGCCGAATAATGAAAAATACCATTTTCAAGCCAACCAGATCGGTTGGGTCAAATATACTGAGATCACTGCTACTATTACTCACAGTTCTATAGCAACATCAAAAACAACGAAATATGCATAACGAAAAGTCCCTATAAATTGTTATTAGTTTTAGTAGTTTTATTTGGTACTTTTTTTTTTTTTTTTTTTTGTTATTCCAACAACCAAAAATGTAATGACTCTATTCCTGATACAATAAAAAGACAGACAAGGAGTCCAATAGACTGAAATACAGACATGCCGAATGAAATGTAGATAGACAGTCAGAAGGACGGATAGACGGACGGACAGACAGACAACAAAAGTTAGTGAACACACTCACAAAAAGCTAACGTCATCAACAACAATGGCTTATTGTCACCAAACACTAAAAATGTTGTTGCCACTACTGTTGCTGCTGTCATTGGATTGGTGGATTGGTATGTTTGTAAGCAGCAACGCAATGGGCTGGGAAATATTTCTGATAAGCCAATATAATCTGAGACTCTGATTTCGGTGGAAAAATTTAAAAATATGCTAAGATCTGAGACTTTTTTTAATATGAAAAAATGTATGAAAGTCTAAGCCTTTTTACTATATAAAACAATCTTTCAACATCCTAAACTTTTTTCTATACGGAAAAATGTCTCAGAATACAGAAAAATGTCCTAGAATCTAAGACGTCTTTCGGTACGGAAAAGTGTCTGAGACTTTTTTAATTCAGAAAAATGTCTCAGAATTTAATAATCTGATACGTTTTTCCGTACGGATAAATGTTTAAAGATCCGAGACTTTTCTCAGAATCTAAGACTTTTTCTATATAAAAAAATGTCGCAGAATCTCAGTCTTTTTTAGATAGAAAAAATGTCTCAGAATCTGAGACTTTTTTTATATAGAAAAAATGTCTCAGAATCTGAGACTTTTTTTATATAGAAAAAATTTCTCAGAATCGGAGACTTTTTTATATAAAAAAAATGTTTCAGAATCTGAGACTTTTTTTATATAAAAAAAATGTCTCAGAATCTGAGACTTTTTTTTATATAGAAAAAATGTTAGAAAAAATGTCTCAGAATCTGAGATTTTTTCTATATAGAAAAAATGTCTCAGAATCTGAGATTTTTTCTATATAGAAAAAATGTCTCAGAATCTGAGATTTTTTCTATATAGAAAAAATGTCTTAGAATCTGAGATTTTTTCTATATAGAAAAAATGTCTCAGAATCTGAGATTTTTTCTATATAGAAAAAATGTCTCAGAATCTGAGATTTTTTCTATATAGAAAAAATGTCTCAGAATCTGAGATTTTTTCTATATAGAAAAAATGTCTCAGAATCTGAGATTTTTTCTATATAGAAAAAATGTCTCAGAATCTGAGATTTTTTCTATATAGAAAAAATGTCGCAGAATCTGAGATTTTTTCTATGTAGAAAAAATGTCTCAGAATCTGAGATTTTTTCTATATAGAAAAAATGTCTCAGAATCTGAGATTTTTTCTATATAGATAAAATGTATCAGAATCTGAGATTTTTTCTATATAGAAAAAATGTCTCAGAATCTGAGATTTTTTCTATATAGATAAAATGTATCAGAATCTAATCTAAAAAATGCTCAGAATCTGAGACTTTTTTTATGTAGAAAAAAATGTTTCAGAAACTGAGATTTTTTCTATATAGAAAAAATGTCTCAAAATCTGAGACTTTTTCTATATAGAAAAAATGTCTCAGAATCTGAGATTTTTTCTTTATAGAAAAAATGTCTTAGAATCTGAGATAAAATGTATCAGAATCTAAGACTTCTTTGATATAAAATGTCTCAGAGAATTTCTTTACACAGAAAAATTGTCTCAGAGACTTTTTTATATAAAAAAAATGTCTCAGAGACTTTTTTTATAAAAAAATGTCTCAGGGACTTTTTCTATATAGAAATATGTCTCAGAATCTAAGACTTCTTTAATATAGAAAAATGTCTCAGAGACTTTTTTTTAAAGAAAAATTGTCTCAGAGACTTTTTTACATAAAAAAAAATGTCTAAGAGACTTTTTATATAGAAAAAATATCTCAGAGACTTTTTATATAGAGAAAATGTCTGAGAGACTCTTTTATATGGAAAAATGTCTCAGAGTCTTTTTATATAGAAAAAATATCTCAGAGACTTTCTTATATAGAGAAAATGTCTGAGAGACCCTTTTATATGGAAAAATGTCTCAGAGACTTTTTTTTCTATAAAAAATGTGTCAGAGACTTTTTTATATATAAAAAATGTCTCAGAAACTTTTTATATATAAAAAATGTCTCAGTGACTTTTTATATAGAAAAAATGTCTCGAAGACTTTTTCTATGTAGAAAAGTGTCTCGGAGACTTTTTCTATATAGAAAATATGTCTCAGAATCTATGAATTTTTCTATATAGAATAAGAATAAATGTCTCAGAATCTGAGACTTTTTCTATATAGAAAAAATGTCTCAAAATCTGAGACTTTTTCTATAAGCAAATATTTTCTGTATAGAAAAAGTCTCAAATTCAGAATCTGAGACATTTTTTCTATATTGAAAAATATTTTCTCAGATTCTGAGAAATTTGACTGAGACTTTTTCTATATATAGAAAAAGTCTCAGAATCTAAGACTTTTTTATACCCTACACTCTAGTGATAGAGGTTATATAAGTTTGTCATTCCGTTTGTAACACCTCGAAATATTGGTCTAGGACCCTATAAAGTATATGGGGCATTCCATGTGAAATCGGACACTTTGAAAAACTTTTTTTTTAGATTTTCCCAATTTGTTTACAGTTTTTAGTACCCTTCGAAAACTCCTTCGTGGTAAATTTTCAGATTTTTTTGATGACCCGTTCAAAAGATATCGAATTTTTAAAAATTGGTAGTTTGTTCCTTTACTCAAACTTCTTTTAATCATAACTTGTTCAATAATGGTCCAAATTTCAATTTTTTTTTTTCAAAATTTTTGTTTTTTTACGAACTTTCTAAAAAAAAATCCCAAAAAATTCTTAAAAGCGCTCTAGTATGCGATTTTTAAGTTTTAAAATTTAAATCTCATTTTTGAAAATGTTTGTACTCTTCGATTTTTTTGAAATTTGTTTGTGTAAAACTTCTTTCAATTCTAAAAATTTTTTGCCCAGGAAGATCGTGGGATAACGATTATTACTATTTTTTAAAATTCTTTGAAAAAATTTTATTGTAATTTTCCAATCTTAAAATCATTTCTACTGCTCCAATGGTGCGTCATAGAGGGGTCCTTTATAAGACCGACCCCCATTAATTTTTACGTCTTAACATTTCTTTGGAACAAACTAATACCCTATCTCCAATTTCTAAGGGGGCTCCCACACAAAACGACATTTTTTAAATTTTGTTCCAACCGCTCTAACTGCCCTAATAGTGCCCTTAGAGCAACAATATGTATGACCGACTCACAATATTATTTTAGTCCAAACATTTTCTCTGAACACACCTACCCTCTATCTTTAAATGTTGAGGCGGTCCCCATACAATTTTTTTTATTTTTTGTAAATTTGTTTTATTTAATCAGCTTCTACCGGTCCAATGGTGCGTCCGAGAGGGGTCATTCGTGAGACCGATCCCCATTTATTTTTACCCTACAAGATTTTTTCAAAACATACCTACGCCCTATATGCACTCCCTAAGTAGGCTCCCATACAAATAACAGTTGGAGCAAATTTTATAAAAATTTAATTTTGTATGGGAGCCTACTTAGGGAGTGGAGATAGGGCGTAGGCATGTTTAGAAAAAATGTTGAATGGTAAAAATAAATGGAGGTCGGTCTCACTAATGACCCCTCTCGGACGCACCATTGGACCGCTAGAAGCTGATTAAATAAAACAAATTTACAAAAAATAAAAAAAATTGTATGGGGACCGCCTTAACAGTTAAAGATAGAGGGTAGGTGTGTTCAGAGAAAATGTTTGAACTAAAATAATATTGTGAGTCGGTTATACATTTTGTTGCTCTAAGGGCACTATTAGGGCAGTTAGAGTGGTTGGAACAAAATTTAAAAAATGTCGTTTTGTGTGGGAGCCCCCTTAGAAATTGAAGATAGGGTATTAGTTTGTTCCAAAGAAATGTTAAGACGTAAAAATTAATGGGGGTCGGTCTTATAAAGGACCCCTCTATGACGCACCATTGGAGCAGTAGAAATGATTTTAAGATTGGAAAATTACAATAAAATTTTTTCAAAAAATTTTAAAAAATAGTAATAATCGTTATCCCACGATCTTCCTGGGCAAAAAATTTTTAGAATTGAAAGAAGTTTTACACAAACAAATTTCAAAAAAATCGAAGAGTACAAACATTTTCAAAAATGAGATTTAAATTTTAAAACTTAAAAATCGCATACTAGAGCGCTTTTAAGAATTTTTTGGGATTTTTTTTTAGAAAGTTCGTAAAACAACAAAAATTTTGAAAAAAAAAAATTGAAATTTGGACCATTATTGAACAAGTTATGATTAAAAGAAGTTTGAGTAAAGGAACAAACTACCAATTTTTAAAAATTCGATATCTTTTGAACGGGTCATCAAAAAAATCTGAAAATTTACCACGAAGGAGTTTTTGAAGGGTACTAAAAACTGTAAACAAATTTGGAAAATCTAAAAAAAAAGTTTTTCAAAGTGTCCGATTTCACATGGAATGCCCCATATATATATTTATGATCCTCGATCGATTTTAAGACGATCTAGCGATGTCCGTCCGTCAGTTTGTCCATCTGTCTGTTGAAAACACGCTAACTTTTGAAAGACTTTACGGAGGCTCCTGAAGTTTGGTATTTATGTTGGGCATTTACCTGGTCAGGTTTGTACTGCAACCCAGCGAAATCGGTTTAGTGGTTCAAACATTATAAGCAAAAGATTGAATTTCGGTAAGGGTTTTTCGCGAAATTACGAGATAAAACACACTTTCCAACTACAATTTTGAGGATGGTAAAGTGTGGCACATATATTTGTCGTTTCTCTGGTCCGGTTGATTTTCAATTTCAGGCAAATCGGTTCAGTGGTTCAAAAATTATAAGCAAAACCCTGAATTTCAGATTGGTTTCACCTAAAATTCATGTGTTGAAAAACCCGAGTTTCAAAAAAACAAGCTTTAAAACAATGATAAGCCACAAAAAAAAAAAAAAACTTACAGAGTATTTTTGTCGCTCAGAAATACTTTTCACTAAAAAAAAAATTACACTCGAAAAATTTTACACTCAAAAAAAAATGGTAAATTATTTTCTTTTACAAAAATGACAAAAAAGAAGGTTTTTACTCAAAATAAAATATTTCTAATCATAATACTTAATTTTTTTCACATTAAAAAATTTACTATCTTTTAAAAAGAGCATTTTGGAGGGTATTCATAGATTCGACCTAGTCGAATTTAACTTGTATACTTGTTGTATACTAAAAAATTCTTAGAATCTGAAACGTTTCTCTATACCGAAAAAAATTTTAGAATCTAACACTTTTTTCAATACGAAAAAATGTTTCAGAATCTGAGACTTTTTTCTATACGAAAAAATGTCTTTAATTCTGAAATTTTTTGTTGTGCGGAAAAATGTTTCAGAATTAGAGACGGAATTTTACTTCAGAATCTGAGACTTTTTTCTATACGAAAAAATGTCTCGGTGAGATTTTTCAATACGGTTTTTCTGTTCGGAAAAGTGTCGTAGAAAATGAGATTATTTGAAAATCTAAGAACAAAGTTCTTATTTTTAGCCACATTTTTTGGCTTTTTATCCCCATGGTGACATTTCGTTTAGACCAACCAGTCAGTGGCATTTGTTGGTAAGTTTTATTTTTTTAAAAAAAAAATATCATTAGTATTGTGTCTAAATAATAAAAGGAAAAACTTTTTTGTTGTCGGTTTTATTACTGTTATTGAAAAGAATATGTTGTTTGTGTTGCAAAAAAAAAGCAGCAGGAATAATAAATATAGAAAAAAATAAAATTATAAAACTAAAAAATGCAAAACAATACAATTTGCATAAAATCAACATTGTTGAAATTTTTATATTCAAACAAGCCAACCCATAGTTGGTGTTGAACACATGTAGTAAAAATTCAGAAATCTAGCATTTGAATGAATTACAGAAACGGTTTTTCACTGTGAGATTAAACAGTGTTTAAAATTATGCAAAAAAATATGCAGTTTTAGAAAACTTGATTCAAAAATATTTAAAAATCAATTTTAAACGAAAACAAAATGCATAAAAAAATACAATACTGAAGTTTTCGAATAACTATACAGATATATGCATTTTAAAATATTTAAACCATTTTGGGAAAAAATGACTTAAATGAAAAACGTTTACAAATTTAATATTTTTTAATATCAATTGCAGCAAGAGAGCGAGGACGGAAAAAACATAATTTTCCAGTTCCAAGTACAGGTTTTCGAGACGGATATTCAAATAATGTCTTTGAATCTATCAGAATCTTTTTGGGTTTCCCGATCGATATTTCAATGCGTTACCCACGGAATGACAAAGTGATTATACCCATACTGCTGTTGGAGAGTATAAAAAAAATAATACCATAACTGCATTTTTAGCAAATTATGCATTATTTTTTTTTTTTTTTTGCGGAAAAAATGCTTACAATTTTTTTTTCAATTTTTTTTCGATTTTAGTAAAGCAAATAAATAAAATATTAAAAAAATGGATTATTTTAAAAAAATGTGCAAAAAAATGCATTTTGAAAAACTTTGTAATAATATTTTTTTGAAACTAAAAAAAATATGCAAAATTTTTTTGAAGTGCATAAAAATATATTTTCACTTAATTTACAAACTGGCAGTTTTAAAAAATGTCACATTTATTTTTCTAGTATAATCCCAGTTTATTTCTATATTGCGAAACTGCGCCTTCAAGTTTATATATATTTTTATACCCTCCAACCACAGTATGGGGGTATACTCACTTTGTCATTCCGTGTGTAACACATCGAAAAATCGGTCGGGGACCCCACAAAGTATATATAATATTGATCCCTGATAGAATCTAAGACATTCTAGCGATGTCCGTCCGTCCGTCCGTCCGTCTGTAGAAATAACGATGCAGCCCAAACCAAAAGAGCTAGACCCCTGAAATTTTGCAATAATATCTCTTATTTTACTGGTAAGGTTAAGTTCAAAGATGGGCAATATCGGACCAGGGGGGAAAAAGTTCCCCCTTGAAGAACTAAAACGACCCCTAAAAAATACTATATTTTTACGATTTTTTTTTATTTTTCACTCAACAAATGTAAAATTTGTGTGCCATATTATGTTCATAGACCTGCGCTTGGACCAAGGGGGTTAGAAAATTCGATTTTTTTAGGCCGCCCCCCTTTAGGGGCGTGGTTATAGAAATTAATTAAAAATAACGATAAAAATGTATTATTTAAGCGTCAATATCATAAACAAATAATTTGTAAACATATATAGCGGGGGTACAGGTGTCCCCCACAAACTTCGCCGACCCCCCCCCCCCCATCCGCCCCCACCAAAAAAACAGACGCCCCTGCAATTTTTTTTTTTAATTTGAAACGTGTTGGAGGGTATAAAAGATTCGGCACAGCCGAATTTAACACTCTTACTTGTTTCTTTTAATTTTTTATCTTTTCAACACCAGAGTTTTATTTTATACCTTATTGTTGCAAGTGTTCAAAACTGAAATACATAATTAAATTGTGTCTTTTTATTGCAATTGTTTTTTTTTTTTTTTGTATTTTTATTTTCAACAACTTTTCTACATTGACATTCATTCAAATCCAAGTTAACTCAACTCTATGGCATTTATTAATTTCTTTTTAATATTCAAACTTGTAAAACAATAAATTATTAAAACACCAGCAGAGAGAATGACAGTATTAAAATTAGACAATAAACAAGAGAAAAATCATGTTCGGTATCATATTGTTTTGAATATAGAAAATAAATGTTTTTTAATTTAAACAAGACTTGCGTTAGATATTGTTATTTGAATATTTATGTGAATATTTTTTGTACCCTACACCACTTTGTGGTACAGGGTATAATGAGTTTGTGCTGATGTTTATAACTATCGGAAAAGTTGGTCCTAGACTAACCTTCATGTAAACCGATCGACTAAGAATAAATGTCAGAGACGATTTAGCGAAGCCTTTAGTCCCTCCGTCTGTCCATGTAAACGTTGTGAGCACGATACAGGTCGCAATTACACTACTCTACACGGTTTTTGCACAGACATGTTGAATACATTTCTAAAGTATTTTGGCATCCTAAACACGAATTTGGACTTCCAAAAATGGAAAATTATTGTTATTTTTACTTTTTAACAGCAAATATCTCAAAAACGGTTCGAGCTAGAAAAAATTGGATGACAGATATGGATTCAGGAGAGCAAGTCTTATAAGAATCAGTTAGATATTCCACTGGGAGGTTTTTGTTGTCGAACAGTGTAATTATTTAGCAATAACTTGAAAACAGCATCAGCTAGGACTTTCGTGTTAACCATTTTAAAAGTTAAAAAAAGAGGAGTGAAATGCCATTAACCGATTTTGTCACCATTTTAACACAACCTAAACTTGCTTGAAGAGGGATGTGATAGGTGATCCTTAGCAGAGCTTCGAACGAATTAATTCTATTGAGAATTAATTCACCAAAAGTTTAATTCTGTTTTAATAAGTTTTGAATTATCATACCTTACCAGCATTCAACACGAATTAATTCAAAGGCTTAAATCTCAAAGCTTAAATCAAATTGAATTATTTCCCAAGAGAATTAATTCCTTCCAAGCAATCATTCGATTGAATGATCAAAATTTTTCATCATTCAAATCTATTACAAATTGAATGATGATTTTTTTATTTAATTCCCTTTGGATTTTCAAAAATGTGTTGCTTGTGTGCATTTTAAGCATCTTTGTGTGTAAACGATCGGTTGTTGTTTTGTCGACGTCTCGTCCGCTGCTTCCCAGTGGGAAGTTCCCACACAAGCATAAATGTGTGTGTATGTGTGTTGCGCTTCACTGTTTTAAATTGAATGATAAGAAAATTTCACCATTCAATTTGTAGTAGATTGATTTGGATAAAAAAAATAGTTCATTCCTTACACAGAAAAAAACGAATTGTTATATTGACCCCCATATTTGTTAATACAATTAAATTTTTCACTGAAAGTGCTCCTATACGGAAATTTGTAATATCAACTAACGTTTGTAAATATTAATTGTTGAAAAAACAATTGATAAACGAGTTTTTAATAGTTCTCCTAAATTATTATTTGTATTGACAAACGTACAAAATCATAATTTTTTTTTTTCAACAAAGAAATTCAACAAACACAAAACGTAATTTGTTGATCTAAGAGAATAATCACAATTGGAGCGGGAAGCGTTTTTCCGCAACTGTTTACACACGTTTTGTATTAAAACAAAAAACCGCCGCGTTTTTCCGCCAAACTAGATTCAATTCTATTTGTATGAGGACAATTGCGGAAAACCGCTTGCCGCTCCAATTGTGATTATTGTCTAACAAAAGAAAAAAAAATAAATTTTGTTTTCAACAAAAAAAATTCAACAAACACAAACGTCATTTGTTGATATGGTAAAGGAATTCAACAAACGAATTTGTGATATCAACCAACAGTATTAGTTGTATTGACAAATTAAAACTTTTTTTATAGGAAAAAAAATTAAAAATAAATTGATTAAAAATCGAGATAAATGAAAGAGAATATTAATATTGAAATTAAACAAAAGTATTTTGTTAGTCAATATTCTTTTTTATAACACTTAAGAATGTATTTTACTTTTATCGTTTTAACGTTTTTGTCTTATGTTGAAAATTCTTTTTTTTTCGTTTGTTCTTTATTTCTTTCTTTTTTATATACACATGTTTTAGTTTCGTTTTAGACAAACATAGCAATCGGTAAAAACTTGGAAAACAAATTCTGTAAAAAAATTATTCCAAAAATATAAAGGCAAACACAAAACAATAGTTAACAAAACAAAATGTTTATATAAAAAGATTAATTTGTTTTCGAAATACATTTTTTAATAATATTTTCTATGAAATAATTTCAATTGCTGCCGTACCTTTTGCTAGCTCAGATAAAACTAAATTCATAATCTATCTATATTTTTGTTGTTTGGCCAATGTAGTTGTTTATTATATTTATATTTATTTTAGCTAATAGGGCCTAAAGTTCTTTATGTAATTAAAAATGCATTTAATCCATATTTTCCCAACGTTTCGTGAATGTTATGTTCACTTTATCAAGGGATTCGTCTATTTGAATTAAAGAAAAATATATTTAACAATATTGCAAAAACTTTTACCACAAACAATTATGACTTACAGTAAGAAAAAATATTTTTATTACATTGAACAATAATTTGTTGTAGACAAACATAAAACAGTAAACATGAAAATTTATATTAAACACAAACTTAAAAATTATATCACAGTTTAATTATAATATTGCAACACAGTAACTGGCATTAATGTTTTGTGTGTCTTCTTTTAAGTTCATCGTCTTTTTTATTTTCTGTTGTATCCTTAACGTCTCTATTGTGAATCTTTTCTTTTCTATTTTTTCTCGATCTAATATTCGTATTTTGTCAAAATCTGCCGTATGATTTGTATTTTTTATGTGTTGTGCTAATGCAGTACTTTCCTTTGATTTGTTTATGTCCATTTTATGTTCTGTTATTCTTGTTTCTAACGTTCGTTTTGTAGTACCAATATAAACCAAATCGCAGCTTTGATCGTTTTTTCCCTTACATGGTATTTCATAAACAACGTTGCTTTGTTGTTGTTTGTTTATTGGTGTTTTTATGTTTGTAAATATAGAGCTTAAAGTTTTATTAGGCTTGTAGGCAAAACATATGTTTTTCTCCTCTATTGTTTCTTTGATGTTCTGTTTGTCAGTAAGGCCAGGGATGTATTTTACACTGTAAAAATGTTTTTTCTCCTTGTCGATATTAGGGTGGCCAGATGTTTTGTTTTCTATTTTCTTCACTGCATTTGTTATTAAAGTTTTTATAAGATTTTTTGGAAAGCTATTATTTGCTAAAATTTTGGATATCGTTTCTATGTTTTTAGAGTGATATTGTGTGTCACTAATGTTGAGTACTCTGTCAATAAAATTTCTGGCAGTATTAATTATTTGGCTCCGTGGTTGTGTTGCATTAAAATTCATGATCCTTCCCGATGAAGTTTCTTTTGCATACCAGTCGAAATCTATTTTATTTCCACTAATACGTAGTTTCGTATCAAGGTATGCAATACCTGTGTTAGTTTGTATTTCGATTGTGAACTGGATTTTGCTATGATATTTGTTTAAAGTCTTCAGGATTTCATCTTTATCGTCAAATTTTATTATGGCTAAAATATCATCTACATATTTTGCTATGTATTTTATGTGAATGTTTTTAGTTTCCAATTCCTTAATTGCTTCGTCAAGTAGAGTATCTAAGACTATATCAGCGATGGTTGGTGAAAGGGGATTACCCATCGGCATACCGAATATTTGATTAAAAATTTTTTTATCGTATATAAAATAATTATTGTCTGTAAGACAGAATTTGAGTATATTTAAAAATTTAGAACTGGGAATTCTGGTAAAATCTTTTAAAACGTTCCATTTTGCCATTATGTTCTTTATCGCGGTATGAACTGGGATGTTTGTGAACAGTGATATGACATCGAAAGATACCAAAATTTCCCCGGGGCAGATGTTTACGCTTTTTAACTGTGATTTTAATTGTGATGAATTTTTTATATTGTAGCTAACCGAAATTAAGTTTTTTAAAATTTGTCCCAAGTATTTAGAAAGTTGATAATCGTTTTTTTTTTAATTGTCTTCTTTTTTCATTGTCTGCTTTTTTAAGAAGAAGTACAGGCACAAATAAAAAAACAAACTACACGACGAGAGAGAGCATGTTGTCGTTATAGTATGTTTGTGTTTTTGTTTTATACTTTACAAAAGCTACCAAACTCTTTATAGACAGCAATTCGTCGCTGGCCCAAAAATGGAGTCATGTGTAGTTTTTTAATTTTTTTTTTATTTCATCGTTATGATCCCCTATTGGTCATACGTTTACTCACTAAACCGTTTTTTGATATCTTAATTGGTTCAAAAGTTAGTAAAAGGAGCTATGTGTTCGTCATACTAACAAAAAGGTCTGAAAAGGAGTTATGTGTTAAGCTACACATAACTTTTTTTGATAAAAAAACTAACAGAACGTGACAAAATGGACCATTATTTTAGTAATATGAGATTCACATATTGCATCTAAGTATTTTGAATGAATTTGTTAAGATTTTTGGAAAATACTTGCATATTCGCATGTTGTTATCTAAATCCTAAATGGCAGGTAATCAAGCCTTGTGAAAGCAATTCAATCATTTGACGGCGGAAAATTTTAGTATCTAAAGCACAGAATCTTTCGCAGATGTCAATTTATGTCAAAGCTCTTAAATATTTACAAGAAAAAATAAAAAATCAGCACCAGTTTTGCGAAAAATCTGTTGTTCGCTGTTTAGTGAAGAGCTTTTAAATATCAAAATTTTAAGGACCTTGTCTAACTAATGTCGCTTTAAACCGCCAACAAACTACATTTAATCTTTGTCCCTCTCGAAAAGAAATTAACAATAAGAATGGTTTCAAAAGCAAAAGGAGTTATGTGTAAAAAATATTTCCATTTATTTAAATTTTGTTCCAAAAAGTACTTAAAAAAGGAGTTATGTGTATGTTTTTTGAAAATTTTTGCACCACTGGAAAACCGCTAAATGTTTTATAATTTTTTTTTTAGTATGTGGATAGCATATCGGTACAATAATTTTCTGTAGAACAAACTTTTAAAAAATATCGCGAATGGACGAAAATAAACAGTTTTTTTGCTCTCCTGTACACTTGCCCCAAAACACATGACTCCATTTTTAGGCGCAGCGACGAATTGTTAAAAAAAAAAATTACGATTTGTTAGATTGACAAAGTTCTGTATATTTATTGATTTAAATTGTTGAAAATATGACTTTTATTTGACAAAGTCGTTTATTGACATAAATAGTTGAAAAAAATCTGTTTTATTTACAAATTATTGAACATTAATAACAAACGGGTTATTTGAAAGTTAAAAAAATATTTTTCTTTGCCTTATTGACAAACTGCCACTAATGATTTGTTGAAATTTTAATTTTATTTTGAAATAAAATTATTTGACGTAGTTTGTTGAAAACAAAATCGAATTTTTGTATTATTGGCTAACGGGATGTTAGTAATAATAATAATAATAATAATAATAATAATAATAATAATAATAATAATAATAATAATAATAATAATAATAATAATAATAATAATAATAATAATAATAATAATAATAATATTAAACTAATTTTAAGTATATTTAGTCACTTTGTCATATATGACTGTGTTTTTATGTACTTTAAATGTAAACCAATGTAAAATTGAGACTCAATAAAATAATAATAATAATAATAATAATAATAATAATAATAATAATAATAATAATAATAATAATAATAATAATAATAATAATAATAATAATAATAATAATAATAATAATAATAATAATAATAATAATAATAATAATAATAATAATAATAATAATAATAATAATAATAATAATAATAATAATAATAATAATAATAATAATAATAATAATAATAATAATAATAATAATAATAATAATAATAATAATAATAATAATAATAATAATAATAATAATAATAATAATAATAATAATAATAATAATAATAATAATAATAATAATAATAATAATAATAATAATAATAATAATAATAATAATAATAATAATAATAATAATAATAATAATAAAAAAAATAATAATAATAATAATAATAATAATAATAATAATAATAATAATAATAATAATAATAATAATAATAATAATAATAATAATAATAATAATAATAATAATAATAATAATAATAATAATAATAATAATAATAATAATAATAATAATAATAATAATAATAATAATAATAATAACAATAATAATATTTTAAATAATATAACAAGATCACGGTTAAAAGGGGAACAACATTTTTGTTGTGTTTTTTTTTTTTTTTTTTTCCCCCCCTTTTATATACTAGTGAGCGAAATGTAAAATGTCTCTTTCAGATAATGGATGCCAAATTGAAAACCGATGCCGCTTTAGAGGAAGAGCTCCTGCTTTCCCCACCACCGGCAGAAACGGCTAAAACAGATGTGGCACCAACTTCTCAAGGAGGACGAAAACATATGCGCCAATACAAAGCCGCTCTATTAATAAAAAAACGTTTGGATTCAATTGAAATTTCTCAGCAGACTCCCAAAGAGATTGAAGATCTTAAATGGGCTACTAAGGTAATCGAATCGAACCGCAAACATTTCGAGAAAATAAAAAAGTACCAAAATGCCAATTCTCATTTTGCTAATGCCGTGGAAGAAGAAGTTCTAGGTGCAGGTATCCTCAAAAGGCAAAGGTCGTCAGATGAAAATGCTGATGACCAGAAGTCTAAAAAGGGTCGGCAGATAGAGCTTCAACCAACAACGAGCAAGACAGCAAGTGAGGTTGTGAAAAACGATCTTCTGGTCGCGTTGGTAGACCATGGCCACCCTCTTGGTCAAATTGTCCTTGAGAATTGGTTAAAGGTGCAGGCCAAGCTCATTCAGATGATGATCGAGTACATGGAAGTAAACCCGAATAAGCCGATGCCCAGTTTTGATGGTGCTGGCTGGATGAGTAATATAAAACTGTTGTGTTGTGATGATATGCATTCTCTCATATGGGTAAAAGATGCTGTTAAGGCACTTGAGCCTTTATGGGAGGGTGCAGATCTTGAAATCGTACCGAGAAACAGAATACCAACTGCCCCGAAGGCAAAAGTGGTATTCCCAGCACTATTCTCCCAAACTTCTGCCTTACAGCTGCTTCAACGCCAAAACCCGGATATACCTACCGATGACTGGCGCGTTTTGAAGGTTTTACCAAAGACTGACAAGGATAAAGGGTATACCTTCATCCTGCAAATAAACAAGCAGGCTGAGGATATCCTTTATCCGAGGTTTGGAAAAATGCGTTGGGGTATGTCGGTAGTGTATCTGCGACTCAAACGAAGAAGTCCAAGTGACAACAATCCACACGCATTGGAAAATGGTGAGGTTGAACGAGATCTGGATCTTCTCTTGGAAGCCACTACAAACATCACGCTAGAAGAGTTTGATCTAGAGGTGGGCAAGCCACCCACCAACGAAACTATACCACCCACCAATGATGAAGCTGATCCAGATCAACTTGCATCACAGTAGAGCAGCTTCGGCGGCACTACTTATGACCCTAGTGGAAGGGTCATTTGATGTAGCGCTCATCCAAGAGCCATGGGTGGACGCTACGGGTGAAATTAAAGGGCTCACGACAACAGACTATGATCTATTTTTCTCGCAAGCTGAAGGTAGGAAACGCTCAGCCATTTTGGCAAGAAAGTCACTAAAAGCACTTCTTCTACAGCAATACAGTACCAACGATTTGACTACAACTCTATGCAAAATTGGGCGAAGGACCATCTATCTAGTGTCCTCGTATATGGCGCATGACAAAGAATCACCTCCGCTAGATCTACAAGTTTTACTTCGCGAAAAAATGGGTGAGTACATTATCATAGGTTGTGACGCAAATGCGCATAACACTTTATGGGGCTCCTCAGATACTAACGAAAGGGGGGAAGACTTATTCCAATACATAAAGGATACTGATATTAACATTGCGAATAATGGTTCAGAACCTACTTTTATAGGTCCTACAAGTAAAAATGTTTTAGACCTAACACTATTCACTAATAAACCTGATTTGAACATAGTCGAGTGGGGAATCCTTGAAAAGGCTTCTTGCTCGGATCACAAATATTTAAGTTTTAAGGTAAAGCTGGAAAATTTAATGACGAATAAACCGTATAGAAACCCTGAGAAAACAAACTGGGGTAAATATAGTAGTTTAGTAAACAAGAAAATGGGTGCTCTACCAAAACGAGAAATTTTAGATGATAATACTATAGAACTAGTAAATGATAATCTTACGTCAATTTTACGCGAATCCTTTGAAAAATCTTGCCCCTTAAGGTATAGTCGCAAGAAACCCCAACCTCCGTGGTGGTCTAGAGAACTATCAAACGCTCGTAGTTTAGTGCAGGACTTATTTAAGCACGCTAGACGGGGCAACACAGATGACAGATGGGCGCAATATAGAAGTGAACTAAAAAGCTTCAAAAAGCTAATACGGAAATCGAAAAAAATTAGCTGGGAAAACCTGTGTAGCAATATTGAACATACCACTGAGGCTGCAAGGCTAAGAAAAATTTTATCGAAGAAGAACATTCCACCAATCCTACTGAAAAAAAGTGATGATACATGGACAGAAAGTGCAGATGAAACACTTGATGTTCTACTTACGACACACTTTCCGGGATGTAGGATAAATCCAATTGCAGTGAATGTAATCCGCGATAATCCCTCAATTATTCCAGAAAATTGTTTAACTGCGGACCGAATAAAATGGGCTCTAGCTTCATTCAAACCATACAAATCACCTGGACCTGACGGCATTATTCCGGCAATGCTTCAGAACGTCTCCAGTATTTTAATTCCGCATCTATTATCGATTTTTACTGCATGCCTGAAATTTTGCTATATACCAAAAGGATGGAGGAAAGCAAGTATTATATACTTGCCCAAAAGCGGTAAACTTAACCACGCGACGGCAAAAGATTACAGACCAATCAGTTTGACATCTTTTCTTTTAAAAACACTGGAAAGGATAATTGATCTATATATACGAGAGCATTTAGGTACGAATTTTCTATCGGATGCACAGCATGCTTACCAGCAGGGTAAATCCATAGAGACTGCGCTTCATTCACTTGTACAGAAGGTAGAAGCATCCCTGGAGTATAAGGAATTTGCTCTTGCAGCATTTCTGGATATAGAAGGGGCTTTTAACAATGTAAATACGGAAACGATCGTTGATGCTTTGAACAAGGCTTCAACTAACAGCTGTTTGAGTAAATGGATAGAGCAAATGCTTTCATGTCGGGAAATAACGGCCGAATGGGGTCATGCAAAAACATCCCGTTACGCTACTAGAGGAACACCACAAGGTGGGGTTCTGTCACCACTGCTCTGGCTTCTGGTGTTGGACCCCATTTTAAAGGAACTAAAGACTTTAGGAACCACAACAATAGCATACGCTGATGATGTGGTTATTCTATCATGTGGCAAATATCTGGATACTATATCCGAGATTTTAGAGGGCTCACTTAAGGCTATGTGGAAGTGGGCTTCAGGAAATGGACTTAATGTCAACCCGCAGAAAACGGAAATGGTCCTTTTTACTAGAAAATACAAAATCCCAGAATTTAGAAGGGTTCGAGTGGGAGGAGTTGAAATTCCAATATCACCGCATGCCAAATTTCTTGGAGTGTTCTTGGACAGTAAGCTGTTCTGGAACAAGAACTCTGAAGAAAGGGTAAAAAAGGCAAACAACGCGTATTACGCGTGTAAGAAAATGTTCGGCAGTACCTGGGGTCTAGAACCTAAAGTCACTTACTGGATTTATACTTCAATCGTAAGACCAATCTTACTCTATGGAGTTTTAGTCTGGCATAAGGCACTCGAAAAGGATGTGACGCTTAAAATGTTTCAGAAGCTTCAACGGCAAATGGGACGGAGTATCACTGGCGCTTTGAGAACAACATCAGCCGACTCTATCGACACTTTATTGCACTTATTACCAATTGATCTCTTTGCTAAGGGCGAGGCTTACAAGGCTTGCCTCAGACTCAAAGAGTCAAATTGGTTCAAGTATCGCAACTTTGGACACAGTAACATTGCTAATATGGACCGTATTGACTCTGATTACACAGTGCCCAAACTAGTTTTCGACCGGAAATATGAAGTCAGATTTCCGGATCGAGAATTCTGGTCGATCTGGCAGGGCCCTCCTGCGAACTCAATAAATATCTTTACTGATGGATCGAAGCAATCGCATGGTGTGGGAGCTGGTTTCACAATATTGGAACTAGACCAACACTTATCTTTTAAATTACCCGCAGACTCGAGCATCTTTCAGGCTGAGATAGCTGCTATATCAAAAGCTGTGGAATTTATGGCAAAGGAAAAAGGTGCAACCCTTAATTTCTACGTGGATAGTCAAGCTGCTCTAAAAGCACTCTTGAGCTACCAAATTAAATCGAAAACGGTTTTAAAGTGTTACGAGAATTTAAAACAACTTTGCTTGAATAATGAAGTTACCTTATTATGGGTACCAGGGCACGAAGGAATAGAAGGAAACGAGAAAGCAGATGAACTCGCGAAACTTGGAGCAGATGGCATAGGTACCACCATAATGCTTTCACCGCCACTCCAGCATTACAAACTAAAACGAAATACCCTTACTGTCGCCAAGGCAAATCGAAGATGGAAGGAACTTAGGACAAGTCGTATAAGCAGAATTTTATGGCCACGCTATGATTTAGGAAGAACAAAATTCTTACTAACACTTACGAGAATAGAATGTCGTATGTTGACAGGTCTAATAACGGGACACTGTCTTGTCGGAAAACATGCCAAGAACATGAATCTTATTACGGACGCAAGCTGTAAAAGGTGCGAGACACCAGACGTCGAGGAGACCATTGAACACATCCTGTGTCACTGCCCGGCTTTGGCACGAACTCGACTATCAATTATGGGAAGTTCACAGTTCGAGACTTTGGAGGAAATTACGAGGATAGATCTGAAGAGTTTGAAACAGTTCGCGATGAAGGTCAATGTATTTAGTTTACATCGATAAGCGGAAAGAGTTTTGTGGTATCGCTATGGACCAACTGGTCTATGCGGAGTGCCCATCTGGCACCGCCACCCTAACCTAACCTAACCTAACGGGATGTCGTTTTTACTAAATGTTTGGTTGATATCAGTATAAGACATTCACAATTGATGTTTGTTGACTTGAATTTTATGATTTTATTTTCTGTGCAAGAATGATCATTCTTAAGGAATGAATTCTTGAAAGAATTAATTCAATGATTATGAAAGTTGAATGATTTTAGGGAATGCCAAATTATATTTTTTTAATTCGAATTAGGAAATTGAATTAAAGAATTAATTCTTTCGAACCTTTGATCCTTAGTAACATATTTTTTTACAAAATTTTAAAAATATCTTTTTTTGAGATTACCTTTGACCTTTTTCGAAAATAAATCTTGGTTAATGTCATTTTAAAGGCTGTCTCATTACCTATTTTTTGAAACCCGATGCACAGTGTTGCGGCTTCATGTAATGAGTGGCCAAAAATAGAAGGAGTTAAGTTATAGCGTTAAAATTTGAAACACTTGTTAAGATCGATAAGATCAAGAAAAATTTTGAATTTGGTCAATATCAGCCCAAGGCTTCGTATCCTTCCTATATATCCTGAAATTAAAATATGGCATAAAACGAAAACTAACGCTTTAATCTTCATGTTATTTATTGTAGTTATTATCTATAATGCCATTAATTATTCTACAAAATTTTGTCCAATTCGGAGCAAGGATACGCCTAGCTCAAAAATGTCCTTTTTAAAATAACGTTCAGAAAAAAGGTAAAAATTGAAGTTATTTCATGAAATTTTGAAAATCCAACTGTTATAATATGCTCAATGTATTTTCTAAAATTTGTGCAAATCGGAACAAGGATACGCCCTCCTCAAAAATGTCCTTTTTTAAAAAAGTCAAGAAAAAGTTCAAAATTCAAATTCCTTCATGAATTTTTGCATCCGCAACACTTAGAATATACCTTAAATCTTAATCAAATTAAAAAATTGAAGCAAGAATGTGATACATATATCAAAAATGTCCTTAAAAAATTTAAAAAAAGTTTAAAAAATCCTTCGTACTTCATGAAATTCTGTTCTGATAATGTTGAAAATACCTTATTTTAGTATAATTGAAGCAAGGATTATCCTTAACCTATCCTTAGGATATTCTTAGCGCATAAATATCCTTTTTTAAAGACTTGAGAAAATTCCGAAAATCCTTTGACCTTAAAACTATCAATAATTCACAAAATTTTTGCACGTAGTATTTACAATACGTTGAATATTGTTTTTAAGTTTAACCAGGGATATGCCTATTTCAAAAAGACCGTTTTAAAATAAGCAAGTAAAAATATAGTACAACGTACTTCCTCAACAAAATCTTTCTAAATAAAAGTCTGCATCTGTCAATGTACAACTGGTGTCTAGCCAAGCATTTAATTTGTGTCAGGCCTGGATGACAAATAATGGTTCTTGGACCAATTTAAATAAAATTTAAATTTTACCGACCAATTCATTTTGAATTCCGATTTATTATATGTGTTCCATAACTATTTTTCGCAATACATTTCAAATTATCAACGACAACTGCTGTATCTTGGTGTTTTCGTTAAAAAAAATTCCAAATTTATATTCGGGTTCCCACAAAAAAAATTGATTAAAAAAAAAAGTGGAAAAACGTGGACGAGTTCTTTTGTTATTTGTAATCTACATACTTATACCAATATTTTCGGCAAAGAACTAAGCGCGCCAATGAGGGCCACAAAAATGGCTGACTATCAAATATTAAATTTGCAAAATAAATTAGTATTTTCTTTGGAACTCACTTTATAACAGCGTTACTTGCCATATGATTAACTTATGTCGACCAAAACAGCATTATCATACAAGCAACATATCTAACTTAAAACTTCATTACCAATAAGGTCGAATTTTAAATGCAATATAAATTTTTAACCGTTACAAGTACATGTGGATTTCAAAGATTTTAAAACCAAAATATGATATATTTCAAAAAGTTCAACTTTAGGGACATGTAACTTAAAAACTATTAAAGATATCTATAAACTGTTTTGGATTTGTTTTATTTATGATGTTTTCTTAAAATAAAATTCATATAACCTTAAGTTTTAAGACATTTAGTTTGACCATTTATGGCCAAGGTCACAACACTGTGCGATGGAGACCTATATTATTATTACTTTTTGAGATATCTTATGTCAGAACACTTTTGTCACAAGTATACGATTTTCCCCAATTTTCAAGACCCCAGATCTCGGGAAGAAAAACTACCATATGTCCAAAACTTTGAAAGTAATAAGGTCAAAAATGCTACGTTTTTCGGTTGAACGGAGGTGTTTTAACTCAAACAGAGCTTAATTGTTGGGTATAAACATTTAGAAAATGTTTTTCTAAACCGAAACCGTCAACCGCTCCCACATTGTTGGGCGGGGACTCTTAAGCCGACAAGGAAAAACAATAAAAATTAAAATTCGTTATTGATTAAATTCAATTTTGAATTTTTCAAAAAATTCAAGAAAGAAAATTAATAAAAAAAATATTTTTTTTTTCAAACAAACAAATATATTTATACCAAGTAAATATTTTAAAAATGTTTGAAAATTTATTTTTGGAAAAATAAAATTCTATTTTTTTGAGAATTTTATTTGGAAATAATAAAATTTATATGTTTTTGAGAAATTTATTTAAACAAAAATTTTTTTTAGAAAAATTATTATTACTAAGAAAAATTATGAAAAATTCAGGGAAATTTAAAAAAAAAATTTGGAAAAATCAAGAAAGTATAAGAAAAGTTCAAACAATTAAAAAAAGAATAAGGAAATTTTAAAAAAATATATAAGAAAATCAAGACAATTATGAGAAATAGAGAGAAGTAAAAAAGCGAAAAGTGTGGAGGGTATTTTTGATTTAGTACAGCTGAAATATAGCAAAATGTCAATAGCAAAATGTTAATAAACATTTGAAAAATATCTATTGAAGATTTGAATAACTCAATTAAAATTAGAAGATATACATTTAAGTGTAAATTTTGTTTTTTTAATATAATTGGATATTAGAGTATCCAATAGTATTTTTCTATATTAACATTTTCTTATTTATCTTTTAAATAATTTAAATTTTCCCACATTTGCGATAAAAAAATATTGTGTTTTTTGAAAAAACAATAAGTTCATTAAAAAATACGTTTATTTTTTTGCATATGTAAATTTAATAAAACAATAAACCCAATTTAAACAAAATAAAGTTATTGTTTAGAAAACTCAATAAAAATATATTTGGCAAAAAAAACTAATAAAAAAAACTTTAAAACAACACATGTTTAGACAATTTACCATATATAGCAACAATTTATAAAGTTTAAATATTATTTAAAAACAACTTTAAAACAGGACTTTAAGGAATTGATTCGTTAAAAGTTAAATTCATTAAATAAACTAGGTAACTTATTTCAAAATCTATAATAATATTCAATTTTATTTGACAAAAAAGTTAATTAAATGTTTGAATAAAATTTATTTAGTTTATTTTGATTTTTTTTTTAAGGAAATAATTCAATAGTGAATGATTTAATCAGGCATTAATTTATATGAACTAATTTAAGTGTGAACTATTTCACAATTTAATGTAGTTTAAATGAAAAATACACTAAAAAAACCTTGTAAAATTACAAGAAAAGTTTGTAACTTTTTTTTGCTACAAGAATTTCTTGTTATTTTACAAGCTTTTTACCAATAATTTTGAAATTTAACAAGCTTTTTACTAAAAAAAGTGTAAATTTACAATTTTTTTGGCGCGATAAATCTAACAAGGAGGTTTCTTGATTTTAATAGATTTTTTGCTTCCTTCTATTTTACGAGAATTCCTAGAAAAAATTACGAACTTTTTTGTAATTTTACAAGATTTTTACAAATAAAATTGTAAATTTACAACTTTTTTTGGCGAAATAAAACTTACAAAAAATTTTCGTAAATTTACTAGATTTATTTGTAAAAATCTAGAAAATTTGTAAAGTTACAAGAAAAACTCTGATTAATTGTTATTGAACAATAAAAATTTTTTTATTCGACTTTTTAAAGATTATATTTTGAGGATGTTTTTTCTTGACAATGGAATCTGACAAATTCCGAAACACGTGTCGATTAAGTCTTGCAAAAATGACCAACATAAATAAATATAAAAGAAAAAAATAATTTTCTTGAAAATTATGCTATGAGAATATCATGGTTTTAATTAGTAAAGAAAATAATGACCTCGAGCCAGAATAAACATCCTCAAAATATAATATTTTAAAGGTCGAATAAAACAATTTCTATTATTTAATAAAAATTAATCAGGAATAGAAACGATTTACTACAAAGTAGCAAACGAGTCTAATGACAAATGGTTTGTGAACAGACTAAAATATTAATTAGAAAGACGAGAAAATGTTTTAATTATTTTTGTTGGTTATTGACAATCGTTGCCTTACTAGTATAGTACAATTTCTTCGTCTTTCTAATTCCCATTGTGGATAGAGTCGAAAATGTATTAATATTTTAGTTTGTGCACAAACGATTTGTCATTAGACTCGTTTGCTACTTTGTAGTAAATCGTTTCTATTTTTGCTAAATAATCTTGACAATAATTTTTTTTTTTTTTTAATAATAATTTGATCCAATGATCAGTTTTTATTTATTTTTCCAATTTTTATTTACAACTCATTTTAAATAATTTTAACCTAACCGAGAACTGGTAACAATGACCGTCGTCTCGTTGTAGCGAAATCGACCAAGGGTTTTGGTGGGAATCGAACCAACTAGCCTACAGGGCCCCCCTGTAGGCTAGTTGACAATGGAATCTGACAAATTCCGAAGCACGTGTCGATTAAGTCTTGCAAAAATGACCAACATAAATAAATTTAAAACAAAAAAATAATTTTATTGAAAATTATGCTATGAGAATATCATGGTTTTAATTAGTAAAGAAAATAATGACCTCGAGCCAGAACAAACATCCTGAAAATTACAAGAAAAACTATAAAATTACAAAAAAAAAATGTAAATTTCAATCGAAAATTATTTGTTAAAAAACAACGAAAACTGTCAAATACTGATAAAATGGGATTACGCGACTTTTTCTAGTAATTTGACAAGGTTTTTTTTAGTGTAAGAAAATTTCATAAGTTTTTGGTTGGATTTAAAAGTCAGCACTTAAGACCACACTCACATATGCTTCGTCATAAACGACTTTGACCTTAAGTTGTGAACACTGTCACTACTATGTTTCGACGAAAATCTAAATTTTCGGTTTTGAAAAAATTTTGAATTCGGTTTTTTAGACAAAAATTATTCCTTAGAGAAAATGCAATAAAACTGCCTATTTATGTACATTTTGCAATTGCAATATTTGTACCCTAAACCACTCTGTGGTACAGGGTATAATGAGTTTGTGCTGATGGTTGTAACTACCCGAAATATTGGTCTTATTGTTAGACCTACCTTCAAGCATACCGATCAACTCAGAATTACTTTTTGAATCGATTTAGCGATGTACGTCCGTCCGTCAGTCCATTTAACGGTTTAAACATGATACAGGTCGCAATTTTCAATTGACTTGAAATTTGAAACTAAAGACAATGCCTGTTGAAATTAGAAAAAATCGGTCTATGTTAAGACCTAGCCCCCATACAAACGCCCCCTTTGAATTTAGCTTTAATGACTCTAATAACCGTATTATAATAGATATCGTTTTGACATTTAACAGGTAATCAAATATTGTATGTACAAATCATCATTCCAAATTTCAAAGGAATCAGGTTAGTCCTTCTCGTAGTCTCCATACAAAAGCTCCACAATTGCCTAATAGTCGTTCAAAGAGGGGTACAATATAATCAACCCCAATTAGCTTTTCCCTTCAAATATTTTTTCCCAACATACCTTCCATCTTTCACCACTCCCTAAGTGAGCTCCTATAGAAAAGTGGCATTTTTATTTACTGATTTGCAGAGTTTTTATTTCTCAATTAGCTCTGAATAAAAACTTTTAGAATTGATTGAATAACTAGCTTTCAAAATAGAAATTAATGAATTATTTTTTTTAAAGACCTGCCAGCAACAAGTACCGACTGGTAAGTAAATTAACAAACACTTTTAGCCAAAAATATCTATAGTTTACAACAAAAGTATTAACCCATTAAATGTGTTATTACAAAATTTCCTAAACCGCACCATTGGACCGGTAATAGCTGACTAAAAAAAGAAATTTATAAAAAAAAATAAAAATAAATTGTATGGGGTCTTAAGTATGATCTCAGAAAATGTTTGGATAAAAAAAAATATTGTGGGTCGGTCATACATATGACCCCTTTAGGGGCAGTATTTTGGCAGTTAGAGCGGTTAGATCAAATTTAAAGAAATATCATGGCAGCACCCTTAGGAATTAGAGATAGAGTATAAGTTAATTCCGAAAAAATGTTTAGGTGTAACAATTAATAAGGGTCGGTCTTAGTATTGACAACACCATTGTAGCAATACATCTAATATTTAGATTGGAAAACTGGAAAAAATTGTTTTACAAAAATCGAAAAATTGTAATAATCTGTAATAATAAACGATCTTACTGGTCAAACAACCCAGGAAAATTTTTCAGAACCGATTCTGACAACACTTGTTCTAGAACAGGTTCTTCGGTAACCATACACTATTACATTTTAATTATTCAGAACAAGTTAAGTGAAAATTATTGTGAAGCTTGTTCTCTGCAATCAAAGTTTCATAACATTTTGGTTCTCAGGAATTAAAAAAAAATTATGTGTCAAAAAAATTAAAAAATAAATATAATTTTTTTTTTGTGTTCACCAAGAAAAAACACGAAATTCTATGAAAATATCAGAATATTATCGTGAAAATTGTTGATACGAAGGTAAGTAAATTAAATTTTGATTGTCTGGGTCGGGACAAATACTAATAAAATAATGTTTTTCATTTTTGTTTGCAGAAAATTCATGCTCTGGTGTATCTTTATTGTAAGGCCCAAAATGCAATTTTGGAGGCGAAACAGGATGTATGTGTGTTAAAAAAAATTAATATACGATGTCATATAGGATTATCTTTATCTTTTTTTAATAAATTAATGCAATTCAAAATATTTCTTTAATTCTCATTTCTGTTCTAAATTTTACTTCTAGAACCGGTTCCGAAGAACAAAAATGTGTTCCAATTTTGCTTACAAACACCTGTTGCTTTTGGGACAATCCCTTTGTAAAAAGAATCGGTGTTGCACAAGAATTAGAATAGGTTCTAGGGAAGTATAAGTTGTTCCACCATCGGTTCTTTGCAACCGAAAATTTTGCTGGGAATTGCAAACAGACGTTTTTCACAAAAAAAAAAAATAAAAAGTACTTTTTCAAAAAAATTTACATGGAATGCCCCAAATACACGTTTTTTAAATATTAATGTTATATCTACGTTTTGCATCTAATTTAAATAAATACTCTGTTTCAAAAATATTTAAGCCGCCATTAAGATGTTTTAAACAATATGCAGTACGGTCAAAAGGGCGAATGTGCACTTTTTTTGAAGTGCTGTAAAACCTAAACCATTAGACTTTTTTCCTAAATTCTTTTTAATTTAAAAATCTATATATCTTAGCTTTAAAATGTATAGTCTTAATGGAATTTATCGTGTTGGCTTCTATTTTTGTAACATTTTTATAGCAAACCCCAATCCGTGAAACTGCCTCATTCATGGGGCACATACGCTAAGATGGTGGGGCACAATCGCCAAGAAATAAAATTTCCTGAAATTCGTTAACAATATAATTTTTTGGAAGAATGGTTATTAAAAACATAATTTTTATTAAAAAAAAAAACATAAAAACGAATGTGCCCCTCTCTATCCCACAAAGCAAATTTTTGCGATTAAATTGCATAGGTAAAAAACAAAGCCCTTTTTCGGAAAGCTGATAAAACTGAAAAAAAAAAATTCGTACAAAAAATACATTAAAAATTGGAAAATTTAATAAAATATATTAGCATTTTTCTTTGAAACATTTAAATAAAATAAAAATCTTTTATATTCCTTTATATTTTTACCGGCAGGGGTTAAATAGTTTTAAAAACATTGTTGTAACAACATAAAACCCTTGACATATGAAACATGTATTTTTTTGGTTTTTCACAGTGGTTGGTGGTCGGCATTTTATAAAAAGGTTTTAAATACAAGAAAAAAAAAATCTTAAAATAATGTATAAAAAATTACTCTGAACATAAGAAAACAAAATCTTAAGCGGTAAATGCTGTTTTATCTTGAGTAGAATACAAAAACAAAAATAATAAACGACAACAAAAAAAATTTATAAAATTTTTAACTTTTTATGCAAATATTTATTGTATGAAAAATATACACTTATACTATGTATTATACGAAATATATAAGAGTTACGGATAAAATGTTGCAGACACATTGTTACTAAGTTTGGGTATTAGAGAGAAACTTATTTGTTAAGAATGTATCTTGATTGCAAAATTTTGGGAATTTGTTTATATAAAAACTGTCTCAAAATTATTCAATAAAAACATTTTTTCAAAATATGTGAATTTTTCTTTTACACACAAAAAAAACCTTGTCAAATTACTAGGAAAAGTCTCGTAATCCCATGTTACCAATATTTGACAGTTTTCCTTGTTTTTTAACAAATAAATTTGGATCGAAATTTAAATTTCTTTTTGTAATTTTCCATTTTTTTTGTAATTTTACATTTTTTTGTAATTTTACAAATTTCCAAGATAATTTTACAAAAAATCTAGTAAATTCACGAGAATTCCATGTTATTGCGCAAAAAAACTGTAAACTTACAATTTTATTGTTAAAAAGTATGTAAAATTACAAAATTATTAGTAAAAAGCTTGAAAAATTACTAGGAATTCTCGTAAAATAGTAGGTAACAAAAAATCTAGTAAAGTTACGAAACCTTCTTGTAAATTTTATCGTGTCAAAAAATTTGTAAATTTACAATTTTATTGGTAAAAAAACTTGTAAAATTACGAAACTATTGGAAAAAAGCTTGTTAAATTACTAGGAATTTTTGTCAAATAGGAGGTAGAAAAAAAAATTACAAGTTTTTCTTGTAATTTTACAAGGCTTTTTTTTGAGTGTAGAAAAATGTCCTAGAATCTGAGAATTTTTCTATACGAAAAATGTCTCTGACAATTTTTCTACACGAAAAATGTCTCAGAATCTGAGAATTTTTCTATACGAATTTTTCTATACGACAAATGTCGCCGAATCTGAGAAATTTTTTATAGGAAAAATGTGTAAGAATCTGAAAATTTTTCTATACGAAAAATATTTCAGAATCTGGGAAATTTTCTATACAAGAAATATTAAAAAAAAAAAACGAAACAGAATCTGAGAATTTTTCTAAACAAAAAACGTCTCAGAATCTGAGGATTTTTCTATACGAAAAATGTCGTTGAATCTGAGAATTTTTTTATACAAAAAATGTTTCAGAATCTGAGAACTTTTCTATAAGAAAAATGTCTCAGTATCTAAGAATTTTGCTATACGAAAAATGTCTCATAATCTGAGCATTTTTCTATAAGAAAAATGTTTCAGGATCTAAGAATTTTTCTATACAAAAAAGTCTCAGAATCTGAAAATTTTTCTATACGAAAAATGTTTCAGAATCTGGGAAATTTTCTATACAAAAAATATCAAAAAAAAAACAAGTAAGAAAATTATAGTCGGTCAAGACCGACCATATAATACCCTACACCAAGGTTTCCCGGAAAATGGGTCCCATGGATCGATTAGATCTATATGTTGTAAAACCTTTAATAAGTGAAGAAAACACTCACAAATCAAATTTGAGTGAAATAGGCTTCTATTTATTGACAATAAACCGCTTTAACTAAATATCGGGCGAAATTTTCACAAGGGGCCTGAGTCCAAAAGTGGTCCGATGATTATCAGGTTTGATAAGGTTATTTAAGTACGCGTTTAACATACACAAACAAAATTTTAATTAAATATTTTATATTTTCATGAAATTTGAGACATTTATGTGAAAATCGGGAAGGTGGTTTGTATGGGGGCTACAAGAAGAACTGGTCCGATTTCTTTGAAATTCGGAATGATGATATGTGAAGACAAAACATGTTTACCATCCAAATTTCAAAGCGATACCTTCTACAATACGGTTATTAGAGTCATTTGAGCCAAAACTAAAGAGGACCTTTGTATGGGGGCTAGGTCTAAATATGGACCGATTTTTTCCAATTTCAATAGTCTTCGTCATTGGGCCAAGAGAGACTTAAGTTTCAAATTTCAAGTCAATTGATTAAAAATTGCGACCTGTATCGTGTTTACACCGTTTACATGGACAGACAGACAGACAGACAGACAGACGGACGGACAGACGGACGGACGGACGGACATCGCTAAATCGACTCAAAAAGTGATTCTGAGTCGATCGGTATACTTAAAGGTGGGTCTAGGACCAATATTTCGGGTAGTTACAAACATCAGCACAAACTCATTATACCCTGTACCACAGTGTGGTGTAGGGTATATGAATCTGAGAAAATATGAATCTGAGACATATGAATGAGACATTTTACATAAATAAAATTTCTCAAATTCTGATTTCGTATAAAAAAAATTCTCTAGTTCTAAAACATTTTTCGTATCGAAAAATTCTCAGATTCTGAGACATTTTTCGTATAGAAAAATTTTTAGATTCTGACATATATTTCGTATAGAAAAATTTGTAGATTCTTAGACATTTTTCTTATAGAAAAATGATAAGATTCTAAGACATTTTTTGTAAAGAAAAATTCTCAGATTCTGAGAAATTTTTTCGTATAGAAAAATTCTGAGATTCTGAAATATTTTGCGTATAGAAAAATTCTCAGTTTCTGACACATTTCCGTATCAAAAAAATTGCCAGATTCTGAAACATTTTTCGTAAAAACTTTCCGATTCGGAGAGATTTTTTGTATAAGAAATTCTCAGACATTTGAGACATTTTTGTACACTGAAAAATTTGTTTACCATTTTTAAAGCATGTTGAACTTAATTTAAAACAAGTAAAAAAGTTAAATTCGGCCTTGCCGAATGTAGTGATACCCTCCACAATTTCAAAAAGATTATTGCAAAAAACTTTATTTAAAAGGAAATTACTTTAAAAAAAAATTTTTTTGAAAAAAAAAATTCCGCAAAAAAAATTTTGGTAAAAAAAATCCGCGATTTTTTTCTTTTTTTGTCAAAAAATATGTTCGTGCTTGTTTAAATACCATTTGGTGTTCAATAATGTTCACATATGGCAACCAGAAGCCGAATTAAAGCATTTTGTATTTTTAGGTTATGTTGAATGTACTGAAATTTTTGAGGTGTGCTTACATTTTCGTTCATAACTTTTGAACCGCTGAACCGATATCGCTCAAATGCAATACCAAACTTCTCGGCAGAACTTCCAATAAATATGTTAAGTTTCAGTCATATCTGTGCAATATTTTGTCCGCGACAGCATTTTCCACAGACAGACAGACGGACAGACGGACATCGCTAGAATGTCTTAAAATCGATCGGGCATCATGAATATATATACTTTATGGTGTCCCAGATCGATATTTCGATGAGTTACAAACAGAATGACAAACTTATATATATATACCCTCTATCACTAAGTGGAGGGTATAAAAAGAAGGGGATGCGAGGGCTCCAAAGATATTAATTCTTCTTCCAAGTATATTTTTTCCTAAAACATAAGTAAAAATTTCCTTAATGGAGTCCCAATGTGAGGACACTACGGGACCCCAATATATAGGGCCCACCCATGAGTATGTGCGTACACTATTATATGGTCACTATTGAGTTTGATCCAAAATTTTGGTCAGAATCGTTCTATCTTGCTTAGTTATCGAGATATGGGAATGGGGACTTGAGAAATTTGATCATGAAATAACTCGAAAACTATAACTCGGAGAGCTTTCGGGTCCTTGAACGTCATATTCTACAAGTTAAGGACTACAAAAACGCCCTCAGAATTATTTTCGTATCTGCTGTATCTCCAGAGTTATACACAGAAAAAAATAAAAAAAAAATTTTGAGTAAATTTTTAATACTATTGAGTAAAAAATTACTCAATTTTGCACCAGTAAACGATTTAATAGTATTGAGTAAACTTTTAATAAAAAAATATTAAATTCTTAATAAAAAATTTGAGTAAATTATTAATTCAAAAAACTATAAACTAAATGAGAATTCAAGATACGAAGAGAATAAAAAAATATTAATTTTGTATTAAATTATTTACTCAAATTTTATTTTCAATTTTTGAGTAAATTTTTAATTGCGTTAATTAAAAAATTACTCAAATTTGTTTTTAAAATTTAAACAAGTGATTAATCAAATTGTTTTTCTCAATATTATTTTCTGTGTTGTCATTTGAAAATTCCGCGAAAATCGAAATTTGGATTTAAAGTTAGGGTCTCATGGGGTCTCCAGATGTGGCTCCCAGATGGGGTCCCCAAAATACCTAAAGTATTTTTTCCTTAAGTTAAGTAAATTCTTTCCTAAACTGATGAAGATATGGATTCAAATAAAGTCAATGAAATCAATAAAATAAAGATTACTTTTTCTTAAATTTAAACGAAAATTGATTAAATTAAGAAAATGCATTTTGGAATTAAAGATTAGTACTTATTTGATTTAAGGTCTTGAAAATGTCTATACTATTTTTAAGTAAGTTACGTACTTATTTATTTTTTTTTGCACACAATTTAATTTTTTTTCTTTTAAGTAAAACAAAATTTTTTGATAAACCCTTTTTTTCTTCTTTGCAATCAATTCGCCATAAATGTAAAAAATATTTAACTTAATTTAAAAAAACAAATTAAGGAAAACTCTTGTGCTTTTTTAAGTATTTGCATGTACTATTTTCAAGTTTGTTTTCTTTGTTTTAAGTAAAACCACATTATATTAAGATAAGTTGAAGTAAATTCAAAAATTTTTTTTTACTTAAATTAATAACAGTATTTATTTAATTTCAGTATAGTTATTTTTTTTTCAGTGTATAGAAAAATTGTCAGACTCTGAGAGATTTTTCTATATAAAACATTTTTTGTATAGAAAAATGCTCAGAAAAATTTCTCAGATTCTGACCCATTCTCAGATTCTGATAGATTTTCGTATACAAAAATTCATAGACATTTTTCCTATAGAAAAATTCTCAGAACCTGATTCATTAAAACAAAATTACAAAACTACAATTATAAATGTAATATTTAGTATTTTCGTAATCAATTTAATTAAAAAGTAATTGTTTGTTTTCTTTTTCACAATTAAAATTTTTATTAAAGGAATTTTTGTTCATTTGTTGTTGTCAGTCAAAGGAAATCTAAAAAGATGTTGAAATTATTTCAAACGAAATTAAGTTGCCGCCTTACAAAGAGACATCCATTCATATTTAGATTATTGTTAGCAAAAGTAAAGTGCATCATCATCATCATCATGCAACAAACATAAAAATATGTGTTAAAAGCAAAAGCATTTTAAAATCATAATAAAAATTTACCGACTGTAAAGATTAACAAAAAAAATACAAAAAATAATAAAAAATAAAATATATTAGGAAGAATACATTAGGTCTGTTTGATTACTTTTTTTGTAGTAAATGTAGTAAATGAGAAATATTGTCAAACTTTACTCATTGAGCGAAAAATCAAAAAAAGTAAAAAAACGAAAAGTAGTAAAAGTAGTAAAAATATATTTATCATTCAATTTTTTTTTAAATTTATTTGAAAAATTTATTTAGACATTTACTTTTGTTTAATTTATGAACATAAAAAAAAATCATTTGGACAATCACCAAAACTTTATGGAAATAGACAAGAACAAGGAGTTTTGATAATTTTAGGATAATATTCTACAGAACCTTCCAAAGAATTTAATTATGGATCTTTTTTTACAGAAAACCCGTAAAATCTTTTAAGGTTTTTCGTTTTAGTATGTTAGGACACATCTGATTTTTTCTTTAAGAGGTATTTTAAAAGCCTATAAGCAAATACTCTCAGAATCTGAGGAGTTTTCCTCATTATCTTGGGACTGTCCTTCAAAAAATCATTGAGACATACATATATGTACATACATATAGACAAAACATGAAAGGCTTTTTTCTGAAGAAAGTGGACTTAACTGTGATGTCTTCTCAATAGAAAAACTTTTAAAATGTATAAACTTTTTTATAGGGAACACTCCTCAGTATCTTAAAAATCTGGAGGATTTGTTGAAGAAAACAGGAAAATGATTTTTTTATAACTGAAAGTCTTGGGGAAAGACCATATTTTTAAAATAATCCATACCCCTTACTAATACTTTAATTTTCTATAGTTATTCCCTTAGGACACATGCTTCCATTGTATTTAAATAGTTTTTGATATCGAATTTCCAGGCACATTTTAAATTTTTGTAATTTATGTATTAAAAGTTTTTGGTTTTTTGTAAATATAAAAATTTGTCAATAATTTTTTTGACATAATTTTCATACTTACGCATTGAAATTTGTCCGGTAAATTGTAGTAAAGTTTAAGCAAAAGAGAAATATATTTTCTCTTAAATTGATTACTACATTTACTATTTTTGTGTGTACTCGAACGGTTTTTGAGCAAAAGTAGTAAATTGAGTAAAACATAGTAAATTGTAGTAGGTAAACAAACAAAGCTATTATGTTTCATAGTTACATGGATGATAGTTGACTCAAGAACATGATACAAAAGTTGTTTTTATAAGAATTGTGCATACAATTTTTCTTTGTTTTAAATTTCGTAGTATCTGCATATGTTTAGTAATTTTCAATTGTAATTTTAATTAAAATTTACAATGAAGGATAGAAATTTGACTTAAATTTGATGAAATTCTTTAGGTAGAAGGAGACCGTTCATAAGTAATTATTGTTGCCAAAATTTCTAAGACATTGTAGGTCGTGACCCAGGGTTTATAAAGCATTAGTTCCAGCGATTGTTTTACAATTAAGTTAATTTTTATTTAAATTTTTAATAATACATCATCATTACATCAGCGTACACTTAATAATAATAATACTTATACGCCATGGTTTACTTAGGAACTTCAATCAATATAAAAAAGAGCACAATATAAATCTTTCCAAATCGACCGCTCTCTTGTTTTTAAGTGATGGGAATCAAAAGTTACAACCAAATCCACACACTAAAAAAATTATTGTTCATAATATCTATGAACAAATTTCATAAAACCAAATTCATTGAATCTATGAAACAATTCATTGGCTAAATGAATTTTCATTAGTATTGTTAAATATTTCATAGAATTTTATTCATAGATTTTATTAAATTCATAAAATTAATGAATGCCATTCATAAAAAAAATGTCATCAATATGCCTTTTAATTTTTTTAATAATTAAAATAATGTTACACTCAAAATAATACATTAGTAGATTTACTAATTTTTTTTTTTTGCTAATGCTAGTTAGCTAACTTTTAGCAAATTTTTAGTTGAGATTAGCATGTTAGCAAAAAATTCTTGTAAACTTCATTTAGCACATTAGCAATTTTAAACAAACTTTGAACTAATTTCTTTTGCTAAATTTTAAATTGAGTTGACAACATTTTTACAAGATTTTTTGCTAATACAGGGTGGTCCAATAACTGGTATCTTTTTAAAACATGCAATGAAATGAACAATACTCAATAGTTTTGAAACCTTATGGCTTTATTTGAAAGAGCATATATTCCCATTATTTATGGCAAACGACTTCATTCATGCGGTTGCCTGGGTTAGCTCCGCAGTAGCTCATTCTCGGCACCCATTTTTCTAATGTTTCTGGTTCTATCTCACGAATGGCTTGAACGATATTCGTCGAATGGGCCTAGAACATTTCTGGATTTCCCATGTTGCATGAATCTTTAACGAGACCCCTCAAAAAAATTTTTAAAGTTTTTAATCGGCAGCTCTGAAGTGATCAATTGTCACCGCGAATATGGCGAAAAACACGATTTCCGAACTAAGTGCGCAAAATATCGATTGTTTGATGGACTGTGGGACATATTGCGACATCCTTCAGAAAATAAATGTCATCCAAGTTGGTATATTCTATTACGGCCAACAAAAAGTCGGTAATCATGGCTATGTAGCGCTCATCTTTGACGAAAATTGGAGTTTCAGCTGTATTTTTGAAAATATTGTGTAATGATGCTGATACTCAAATCTATTGCTTTCTATAGATGAATTGGATTCTTTACAATACCTTGAGAGTTTTACGATCCCAAGATGTACCAATTTGTTTGTTAACATAACCTCATTTGAGTGCCTTATTTCGGTTAAAAACTTTTTTTCGAAAAACGTGCAGTTTGGCAGCGCAGTACTGCGCTACAACGCGATACAGCGGAGCAAGCCGAAGACGCATCAATGAATTCGTTTGCCATAAAAAACGGGAATGTTTGCTCTTTCAAATAAAGCCATAAGGTTTCAAAACTATTGAGTATTGTTCATTTCATTGCATGTTTTAAAAAGATACCAGTTATTGGACAACCCCTTATTAGCAAAAATAAATGGTAATTTTTTTTTTTATTTTCAGAAAACTTAAAATGGCGCTATCTCGGAAACTAAGCAAGATAGAGCAAAATGGAGGCCATTTTTAGTTCTCGGGCTCTCCAAAGTATCGCCGGTCCTCTTCATATGTGTGGACCCTATTGGGCTCTAACTTTGGATCCAAAAAATTTAGCATTCCCGAAAATTATAAAATGCTCATATCTCGGTAAATATTGCCGACACAACAAAAAGTCCAAACGCATTTTTGTAGCTCTCAACACGTAGAACAAGACCGCAAAATAGTCAAAAGCTCTCTGAGTAATATTTTTGAAGTTATCGAGTTTTTTAATTCTCAAGACCCCAGTGGTCCCCTATAATCACGTATCTCAAAAACTAAGCAGGGTAGAGCGAAACGGACACAAATTTTGGATCAAAAACTATGACGATTTCTAAGGAATCCAACTAGGTCTAGGCCCATCGGGGTCTGGACATATCGGGTCCGAACCCAATGGGGTCCTCAGATGTTTATGAAATAAGTTTAAAAAAACAAAAATTTATTTAACTTATTATTGGCAAAACATTTTTGCTAACTTTAGCAAAAAAATTGTGGGTTCAAAATCAGCAAATTTTCTTGTAGGTTTACAAGCTTTTTTTGCTAACATTACAGTTTTTTTTTTGAGTGTACAATAACATTAGAAGGAAAATCTCGCCAACTAACACTTACAAGGGAAGTATCTCAACCCTTATGATCCGATTTGCATGAACCATAAAATATATATAAAAGAGACGATTCTAAGGTTGGGGTATATCGCGGATTTAGAGGTTCAAAACATGGGTCAAAAAATGGCGGAAAAATCGTTTTTTGGATTTTCAGCCATTTCTTTCTAAGAAACTATATGATGTTTACATATGAAAAGAAAGGGTTTTTTTATTGCCCATCCAACGGCGACATAACCTTGTAAATATTTGGCTTCGTTAAATACTTTTTTCATGAAAACGTGTAAATTTTGGGGGGTATTTATATCAAGACATTGATCTACGATGCCCATATGAATACGAAATAATCTTTATTAAATTTAAGTCGACACGTATTTTTGCTCTAGAGGATATTACTATTTGTTCGGGAGTTATCGAAATGTTCCCGGAGGTCCACATTGTTTCATAAGGGGACAACGAAATTTTGAATCACTGATATGGCCTAAAAGCCGAGACACCCCAACCTTAAAATCGTCTCTTTTAAATATATATTAAGTTTCAGGCATATCGGTTCATAAGGGTTGAGATACTTTCCTTGTTAGTTTTATAACGTTTCTTTTTTGTAAATACACAACTTTTGGCAGAGCATTGTGACAGAGCATAGATACAAACTCAATATGTTAAAGCAGAACATTAAACAAAATGGATTTTAAGTGTTATTATTTGTTTATATACTTTAACAAAGTGGCTAGAGACTAAGCTTCACGAACAACTGTTTCTGTGTTCGAATCTCGAAAAATAGAAAATTGTAAATAATTAAAATAATAATAAAAAAAAATAGAATTAATAAAATAAATAAAAAAAGAATTAAATAATATTTTTTCTTTCATAGCCTATGAACTTTTTCACAGGTTTCTGGTTTCTATGAATTTGTTTCATAGATTTTATGAAGGGCATCATTGGCTGACTTCTAATGATTTTTTTCATCGAATCAATGTACGTTTTCATAGCCGTAATGAACAAAATTCTTTCAGTGCAAGGCCGCCAAAAAGTGGCCTTATGCATTAGATGGTTAAATAATATAGAGATTATGTAGAGGGCAAATTTCAAAAACTGGGATTCAAATCCCGGGAAAGAAGTTCTAGGCGGGCATACTAGTAGAGCATAAAATGAACTTTCATTTCAGCTTAAGTTGAAATAAATCGGATTATTTTAATCCAAGGCAAAGTTTTTGATTTTGAAATCTTCTTATTTAGATTCAGGTCCGCAGTAGATATCTTCACCGGGAATGATATAACTGACCGTCTCCTAAGAAAATGTCTCAACCCCCACCATCAATAGTCCTTAACAAACATTCAAGTCATCTACCCTTACCATTCTAAAGTTTCTTTTTCCAATCTAATGTAAATAAATTTTCACATTATATGCATGATTTTAATCAAAAAGCACATATTTTTCTATTAAAGACTTACATCTTAAATCACTTTAAATAAAATCTACATATCATACCAGTAAAAATGATAAAATATTGTCTTTTTCCTTTCATGTTGCAAGCAAATGTGGTTACATCAATTTAAAACCAGAAAGAAAGAAAAAAACTTAAAAGCAATAGAATTTCCCTTCTTCCTGCCATTCTCTCCCGAACAGAAAAAAAGGAAAGTGAAAATGCAACATATTTCTTAGATAAAATATTATTTAACCTCATACTTTCCTTTTGACTTCCGTAAAATGTCCTACTTCCTATAAGGCACATTCGCACGTTCACTCAAGAAACAATGAAAAACAAAAACTCAAATCAAACATCTTAAAAAACATTTTCATGCTCGCAAGGGAAGTATCCCAACCTTTATGAACCGATTTGCCTGAAACTTAAAACATATATAAAAGAGAAGATTTTAAGGTTGGGGTAGCTTGGCTTATCGGTCATATTAATGTTTAAAAACGGAAAAGTACTAAAACCTTTATGAACCGATTTGTCTGAAAATTTTAAATAAACATAACAGAAACTATTTTAAGGTTGGGGTGTCTCGGCTTATCGGTCATATCAGTGCTTAAAAATGAAATAATATGGACCTTCGGAAAAATTCCGATAACTCCCGAACTAACAGAAATATCGTCTTGAGCAAAAATACGTGTCGACTTAAATTTAATCGTATTCATATGGATATCGTAGGTCTATGTCTTCACATAAATACCCCCCAAACATTGACACATTTCTGAAAAAAAAAATTTAACAAAGCCGAATTTTCACAGGGTTATAGCACCGTTGGATAGCTATTACAAAAACTTTTCTACCCACATAAAACGTCATATAGATTCTGTAGAAGAAATGGCTCAAAAATCACAAAAAAATTTTGCCATTTTTTGAACCTCCAAATCCACGATATGGCCGATCTGCCAAGACACCCCAACATTACAATTGACTTTTTTATATATATTTTAAGTTTAGGGAAATCGGTGTATAACAGTTGGGGGAATTCCCTTATCACAAGTAGCAGCATTTGCATTTCCATTCTCAAATTCTATTTTTCCCCATTATAGTATGCAAATAATTTTTATTATTTTATAGAGTTTATTACATTTATGTGGCAAAATTGTAAAATATGTTAAGACAACATGGCCGAAAAAACCGGTTTCTTGTTAGTCTTAACTGGTATTCCAGACATTAACAGGTATTTATTAAAATTTTGAACTTAAAGTAATTTTGATCAGGAGCTCCATTCCATTCGCCATAAGTATTTTTAAATTAGTTTAAAAAGATAAGTACTAGCCAGCTCGTACGGTATTTTTTAAACGTTGTATTTAACCAGTGCACTATGGCCGAAGGACCCCAAGACACGGCAAAAAATATTTCCCGACAAGTTCAACCTTTGAAAAAATCAACTTAAAAATATCTTTAAAAAATGTTCTAAAAAATGTCTATAAATAATTTCATTTCCAGATCGACCTTCGTAGCACATTTACTATTTACTCAATATGGACGATTTCAAGCTGAAATTAAAGCTTTGAAAATTATATACATAACATTTTTTATAATAATACTCGTTTGATAATAATAACGTTTAGTATTGTTATACCCTCCACTTAGTGATAGAGGGTATATATAAGTTTGTCATTCCGTTTGTAACTATCCGAAATATCGATCTGGGACCCCATAAAGTATATATATTCATGATGCCCGATCGATTTTAAGACATTCTAGCGATATCCGTCTGTTAGTCTGTCCATCTGTCTCTCTGTCTGTCTGTCTGTGGAAAATGCTGTCGCGGACAAAATATTGCACAGAGATGACTGAAACTTAACATATTTATTGGAAGTTCTCCCGAGAAGTTTGGAATTGCATTTGAGCGATATCGGTTCAGCGGTTCAAAAGTTATGAACGAAAATGTAAGCACACCTCAAAAATTTCAGTACATTCAACATAACCTAAAAATTCAAAATGCTTTAATTCGGCTTCTGGTTGACATATGTGAACATAATTGAACACCAAATGGTATTTAAACAGGTACGAACATATTTTTTTACAAAAAAATAAAAAAATCGCGGATTTTTTTTAAACAAAATTTTTTTCGCGGAAATTTTTTTTTTTTTCAAAAAAATTTTTTTTTTCAAAAGTAATTTCCTTATAAATAAAGTTTTTTGCAATATTTTTTTTGAAATTGTGGAGGGTATTACTACATTCGGCAAGGCCGAATTTAACTTTTTTACTTATTAAGTTTGTCTTCAGCAAATTGAATCTACTATAAAAAAGGTTCTAATGTATTGTCGCCCACTGTATTTTAAGTTTCATTCAAATCGGTTCATAAGGGTTGAGCTACTTCCCTTGTAGGCGATATCTTGTTTTAGTCAGGTAAAAGGTTTCGTTCAGGACATGCTGATTATTTTTAGTAGTTTGAAAGGTAACATCTCGTAAATGAGTTTAAAATAAAAACGGAGACCAAATATTGCGGCCACCATCCCCATTTAAAATTGGCCTATTTTTGACCTGAAAATCGAATTTACGAAAAAAATCGCATTTTTTTATATTTTTTTATTTTTAACTTTAGAATGTGTAACTTCTGACTAAAACAAGATATCGCTTAGTTTTTTGTTTTGAAAAAAAAAAATCAGAAATCTATCTCGTTTTCAAATGAAATTGGTTTGAAATAAATCGGAATAAATGCGACCGTGCTATTGGCGATAACAAACAAAAAAATGGCAAGCGTTTAAGCAAAAGCAAAAGGTACCCTGTTTTGAGGGGATCATCTGCCTCCCCTGTTTAACCGCTGGGCAGCAACTTCCAAACTTATGCTCAAAAATACGCTAGCTATGACTATTTTAAATTTAATGGCAATCGGTCTAGTACAATGGTTCTCAAACAGTGGGTCGCGACCCCCTAGGGGGTCGCGGAAGCATTTCTATGGGGTCGCGAAAAGTTTAGAAAATGTCATGTAAAATTTTTAAAATTAAAATGTCTAAAATATAAAAGCAAAGCATACACAGAAAAAAACACGGAGGAAACAAATTTGAGTAATCACTTGTTTAAATTTAAAAACAAAAATTGAGTAATTTTTTAATTGACGCAATTAAAAATTTACTTAAATATTTTAAAAACAATTTAAGTAAATAATTTAATAAAAATTAATTTTTTTTTTATTTTTTTTTAACTCTCATAGTTTTTTAAATTCTCGTTTAGTTTATATTTTTTTGTGTATGTATATGAAAGTTTGTAAAAATTTAACAGGTAAAAGTATTTACAAGGAATCATTCCAAATTTTAAAGAAATCGGACCAGTTCTACTTGTAGTCTTCATACAAACCACCCTTCCGATGTTCGTAAAAATATCTCAAAAGTCATGAAAAGGAAATATTTGACAAAATGTTGGTCGTGTTTGTTAAACGTGTTCTTTGGTAACTTTATCAAATCTGATCGTAATTGGACCATTTTTAGACTTACAATTAGTTCTCATTTAAAAATTTCGCTCGATATTTAGCAAAAGCGGTCCATTGGCAGTAAAAAAGCCTATTTCCATACGGTTTCCCTGTTTTCTACACTAATTAAAGATCTCAAAAGCTAGGGATCTAATAAGTCCATGTTTGGACTTGAGACCCATTTTTGAGAAAACCTGGTGTAGAGTATAATATAGTTGGTCTTGACCGACTTTAATTTTCTCACTAGTTTTTTTATGTGGGGGTCGCGAGAAAATTGAAATATTGAAAAAGGGTCGCGAAGCAAAAGTTAGTGAGAGGCTCTGGTCTAGTACTTACACAAAAAATAATACTGAGAAAAACAATTTGAGTAATCACTTTTTTAATTTAAAAAAAAAAAATCTAGTAATTTTTAATTGACGCAATTAAAAATCTACTCAAAAATTAAAAAAAAAAAATTGAGTATATATCACCGCTCTACAAATCTGAGGTTTGTCGCTGTGTTTTGAATGAACCCAAAAAAAATTTATAGGTTTTGGTCTCCCGAGTCCAAAACCGTCACTCAAATTTTTCTATCACGTCACAATTTTGAGAAAATCGCGGTTAAAGTGTCAAACAAGTAAAAAAGTTAAATTTGGCCTTGCCGAATGTAGTGATACCCTCCGAAGGTTTCGGACTTTTTCAAAAAGTCGATTTTAATTTTTATACGATAAAAAACAAGTGATAATTACTTCGAATAATTTTTCATATTTTTTTTTTCTAAAACTACATTTAACTACCAACAAAATGTTGTCCATCTTTTTTTAATATATCTATATTTTTTACTGGTCAAAATTGATTGAAAATTTAAATTTTTTCATTTTTTTGGAAAAAATCGCCATTTTGAAAAATTGATTACTCAACACCACCTTGGTATAAAAGGCTGAAAATTTGGCTGGAAGTTGCATTTAATACGTACTAAAACATATCCAAAAATAAAATTAATCGAAGGGGGTCGGGTAGGGTTACCAGATTTGAAATATGGAACAGTACATTTGGTCTCAAAAAACAGTACATTGCAAATAAAAACAGTACTTTTTTAAAAGTCTTATTTTATATCAAACTACAAAAACTTAGCCCTTTTACCATGATTTCAAACAGATCTCAGCCAAAACGAGCATAAAAGGTTGTTAACAGAACGGTCGAACATTTTAGGTAAACCGTCTCAAATTTATTAAATTTTGTTATCAGTGTTGAAAAAATTGCGATTGACTTTTTGGAGCATTTGTCTTAGTTGCCGCGATATCTTCCTTGAAAAGCTTTTGTAGTATATGCTTTCACTTAACTAAAACACCGATCTTCCTATCAAAAACATATGAAAAAATCCATAAAACAGTGTTTTAATTAAAACACGGCTTTAAAAAGCAAACGCGAAAACGGTAATATTGCACTCAAACAAAGGCCTAACTAAATTTTGTGATTTTTTTTTTTTTGTACAATTTAGTAAAATTTAATAAAAATTTTGAATTTTCTTTTACATAATTTGCAATCAATTAGTTCATCATATTTATCTTCTTAGAATTGATAGTTTTTTCTTCAGGTTTAATAAATTTTATGCAATTTAAGGAATTTTTTTTTTTTTTTTAAATGTTTCAAAAATTTCAAAAACTAAGCCAGAAAGAGCAAAAAACTGTTCATGTTCGATTCTAAAAATCTCTAAAGAATCTTCGGTCCTCTTTCAATGAGCGTGTTCAGCAGAGAAACCTGCTACTCAACAGTTGAGATGTGGCATGTTTTGATTAGTTGATTCTGCTGAACGCAATTTTTTATGAATGTTTTAAAATATTGGAATAAACGATTGTTCTTTTTATATTTTCATTTATTTTATCTGTGGAAATTACTTTTTTTATGATATTTTTGTTTATTTCCTTAAATAACGTAAAAAAAAGAAATAATTTCAATATAACAGCTTATTTATCAGTTTGTGATCAAATGTAGCATAATTTTTTAACGCTACCAGTGATGAGTAGCGCTCACTCAACATGTTGACTGAAATGTCAAAAATTAAACCGTTCAGCAGAATGTTGTGGAGCAGCTGGGTAGCAGCTTTCTCTGCTGAACGTACCCAATGTATGGACTCCTCAATTTGAATCTAAAAATTTGGGCGTTCCTCATTTCTCAGAAAATATTGCCGAAACAAAAAAAATGCCAAATACATTTTTTTAGTTCTTTACACGACTGTTTTAATCCCTCCATGTAATAGTTTTTAGTTATCCCGTTAAGATTCTAAAGACCCTTTTGGGCCCTTAAATTCCCGTATCCTAAAAACTAAGCAAGGTAGAGCGAAAAGGGCAAAGATGTTGACTCAAAATCTATGACGATCCTTAATAGACCCAATGGGACTGGGCCTAAGATGGGTTCCGAACCTAATGGGGTCTACCCGCAATCGGAACTTTAAATGAGATGTACTCAATAAAATAAATTTTTTTCCCATTTTCTAGTTTTTCTTTTTCTTACTTTTCAGAAAAATTTAGATAAAAAAAAGAAGGAAAACATGGCAATGGAGCTAAATCATTATTGAATTTAGTTAAGTTTTCCACTTTTTAAATAATTTTTCTTTTTAAGTGTTGCATAAAATTAAATTGCATTTAGCTCCTTTTTAAAAATTGAATTAAAATTTTGTCAAATATGAAACATTTTTCGAAAAATGTTACAGTTTGATGATGAGTATAAAAAAACAGTACAAAAACAGTACACGCTTTAAAAAACAGTACTTTTGCGTACTGTTTTAGGTGCTGTGCATAAAACAGTACTATTTATAAAAAACAGTACATGTACTGTTTAAAACAGTACGAATGGCAACCCTAGGGTCGGGCCTAAAAGTGAGTGATTTGGCATGGAATGCCCCATATACTTTATGGGGTCCCAGATCGATATTTCGATGAGTTATAAACGGAATGACAAACTTATACATACCCTCTATCACTAAGTGGAGGGTATAAAAAGGCCCATTTTGGCCATTTTTGAGCGCCTATAAGATAAGATTCTGACATGCGAATGACTTGATATTAAGCTCATTCGAAAGTGCGTGATTTTCTCTTTAAGACAAAATCAAATTTTCTTGAAATTTAATTTTTTATAATGGGGAAAAAATCATTAGCCACAAGTGTTTTAAATCTAATATTTACTTATGTATTTACATGGAAATTTGTTAAAAAACACTGTGAATAAACTAAATATTTAAAAAATGGAAGGTTTTTTGTAAATGATTTTTTTACTATTTTAAAAAATTAAATTCCAAGAACATTTTATCTTGTCTTATAGAGAAAATTATATACTTTTGAATGAGCTTGATACCAAGTCAATCGCATGTCAGTATCTTATATTATAAGCTTTCAAAAAGGGTCCAAAATGGCCTATATCTATCCTGATGTGATAGAAATATTTGGGTCGCAGATTTGGAATCAGCGCAACAAACACTACCTAATCCACTTACCAGAATCCAATACGCATTTTCATGTTGAGCTGTGTTATTTAATACAAATTTATTAATTTTTTATATTTTTTTCTTAATTCTCTTGGTGTTTAAATTCTCATTTAGTTTATAGTTTTTTGTATCTTATGTAATGGGTGATTCAAGTAGAGATACTTTTTTCAATAGCCATTTTTTGACAGATCACGTGTGAGTCGTGTCATGCTGTCATGTTATTTTTGTTTAGTATTGTTTGGCATTTCATAATGGAAAGACTTACGCCTGAACAACGTTCACAAATCTTTCAACTTTATTACGAAAATTCACGTTCTGTGAGGAATGTGTTTCGTGCAAATTTTTTTCAGCGATGAGGCCCATTTCTGGCTCAATGGGTATGTAAACAAACAAAATTGCCGCATTTGGGACGAAGAGCAGCCTGAAGAGATTCAAGAACTGCCACTTTATCCAGAAAAAACAACGGTTTGGTGTGGTTTGTGGGCCGGTGAAATCATCGGTCCATATTTCTTTAAAAATGATGCCGGTGCGAACGTAACCCTCAATGGCGACCGTTATCGTGCCTTGATAACCGATTATTTGATGCCTGAAATTGGAGCTCGTGATCTCGGCGACATTTGGTTTCAGCAAGACGGCGTCACTTCCCACACATCGCATCAATCAATGGATTTATTGAGAGAACACTTCGGTGAGCACATAATTTCACGTTTTGGGCCGGTCGATTGGCCGGCAAGATTGTGTGCTATAACACCGTTAGACTTTTTCCTGTGGGGATATGTAAAGTCTAAAGTTTATGCGGACAAACCCGCTTCGATTCAGGCCTAGGAGAAAAACATCACGCGTGTCATTCGCCAGTTACCAGTCGAAATGCTTGAACGAGTCATCGAAAATTGGACTCAACGGATGGACCATCTGCGACGTAGCAACGGCCAACATTTGATAGACATAATCTTCAAAAAATAAATGCCAAAGAATATTGTTTCAAATGATAATAAACATTCCGCATTAAATTTGAATTTTCTGTGTTTTTTTCTTTAAAAAAGTTGGGAACCTCGAAATGGATCACGCTTTATATGAAATTTTCAAATCATCGTTATAAAACGTTTTTATGTCTTAAGACATAAATTTATAAGACATACAAAGGAGAAATTTTTTTAAACTTTTTAAAAAATAAATTGATAAATTTTGAGTAAATTTTTACTTGATACAATTAAAAAGTTACTTAAAAAATCGAAAAATTTTAAGTAAATTTTAGTTGTATCAATTAAAAATTTACTCAAATTTTTTAGTTAGAATTCAATTTTTTTTCTGTGTATGTATACTGAATGGCTGAATTATTAATATATTAAAAAATTAGTCAAATTTCCCACTGCACACTGGGACACAGAAGGTATTTTCCGGCCAAAAGTTTTTCCACTTGTTGTAGCATGCCAAAAATTGGTATCTGAAAGTTTTCGGTGCCAATGGTTTCAAAACTGAGCTCAAAAATACAAAATTCGAAATGGCGGATCCAATATGGCGTAGAAATTTTTTAAAAGTGGTGTTTTTGTTCAATGTGTGAGCGCATGTAGTTGTGAGAGCACACTTCATTTGTATGAGAGCATTCGCACATGTGCGGTGTTTTGAAGATCTCTGGTCCAGAAGGTTTTATAGCTGCTAAATCAAATTCAATGCTTAAAATTACCAAATTAAAAATGGCGAATACAACATGGCGGCGAAAAAATTTAACAAATTGTAAGATTGTACTGAATTTAAGTTTTCTGAATTTTTCCTAATTTTTGACATCTTCAAAACTTATTATCACAAAGATTCATTGCAGTTTCTAGTATCCTGTGTGTAGTGTTGTTGAAGCAAAAACAAATAGAATGCTGCACAAATACAAATAAATGGATGAACGAAATCCTTTAAATATGCAATTGTATAAATCAACATATTTCATCCTTTTTGGTTTACCCTCCTTCCTTAACACCCCTTTCCATAACTTCCTCGATTTGACTCCTCTATTCGTCCTCATCCTCTATTTGTACACTTAAATTTCTTGAATTTCGTTTCCTTTTGTTAGAAAGTGGTTTATTGTAAGTACGTACAGATTTAACTGGTGCTAGGACAATAGAAAGAGTTTGAGTTTTAGTAGTCTGTCGTACGTGTTTAAGTGTTAAAATCGGATTTTGTGTTAAACATTTATTTTGTTTTTTTGTTAGTGTTGTTTTTTATACCCTCCACTCTAGTGATAGAGGGTATATATAAGTTTGTCATTCCGTTTGTAACACCTCGAAATATTGGTCTAGGACCCCATAAAGTATATATATTTATGATCCTCGATCGATTTTAAGTCGATCTAGCGATGTCCGTCCGTCCGTCTGTCTGTCTGTCTGTCCGTAGAAAACACGTTAACTTTTGAAAGACTTTATCATTTACCTGGTCAGGTTGGTATTGCAATCCAGCCAAATCGGTCCAGTGGTTCAAAAGTTATGAGCAAAAGAGTAAATTTCGGCAAGGGTGTTTCGAGAATTTACGAGATAAAAAACACGATAACTTTTGAAAGACAATAATGAGACTACTGAAGCTTGGCACGTATCTTTGCCGTTCCCCGGGTCTATTATGTTTTAAATCTCAGCTCAATCGGTCCAGTGGTTCAAAAGTTATAAGCAAAACCCTGAATTTCAAATTAGTTTCATCTAAAATGCCACGTGTTTTAACAAGTTTTAAAAGCATTGGTGGTAACTAAACAATGATTTTCAAACTTGTTTAAATTTTAAGCAATGCTTTTTAAACTTGTTTAGTTTTAAAAGCATTGGTAACTTAAAAACCACAAGCGAAAAAAATTTTACACTCAAAAAAAAATTTACACTCAAAAAAAAATTTTACACTCAAAAAAAATGTATACAATAAAAAACACAATATTTGTGTACATACGTACGTGCATTCACTTAGAAATATTTTTAAAGTAAAAAAACATTACACTCGAAAAAAATTTTACACTCAAAAAAAAAAATACATAGTAATTTTTTTTTTTTTTTTTTTTTTTAAATGACAAAAAAAGAGTTTTTTACTCAAAATAAAATATTTCTTATCCAAATTGTTAATTTTTTCACGTTAAAAAATGTACTACACTTTAAAAAAATGCATTGTGGAGGGTATTCATAGATTCGTCAAAGTCGAATTTAACTTTTCTACTTGTTCTTTTATTCTTTTTTTTGTATATGAATTTATTTATGTGAACAAAAAAATATGTACACATGATTTCCGAAGTTGTAAAGTTAACTAACCATTTATAGGGAAAACTAAGATGTTTAAAAAGTCTTACAAGCAGAAGAGTAAAGGAGTTAATAAATTGTCTGGAGTTAAAAACAAAAATAATAAAATTTTATCATTACCAGGGGTTTTTTTACCCATTTACACTAGCTTTGCTCCCATTTACCCCACAATTCCATCGGAATCGCTCCTAGAGTGGTGCAATGCACAGTGGTTTATTATCGATTATTTTGGAAATAATTCGTCCATTCAGTAAGTACTCGACAGATTGCAGTAAAATTTATACCAGTTATAGCTACCGTAATTTCTTTGGACGGAGGACCCCACATGTCCAATAGGGGCGCCTCCAGGGGCCCCTAAGGTAGGACACCTTTTGCAAACAAAGGCTTAAAGAACTTGCCAATTTGTTGTTTATTATCCGATTTTTTTAAAAAAAATTTAAAGCGATAGTAAATACCTAAAAAAACATGCTTGAAGTAGTCTTTATCTTTTTATACCCTACACCACACTGTGGTACAGGGTATAATGAGTTTGTGCTGATGTTTGTAACTACCCGAAATATTGGTCCTAGACCCACTTTTAAGTATACCGATCGACTAAGAATTACTTTTTGAGTCGATTTAGCGATGTCCGTCCGTCCGTCTGTCTGTCAATGTAAACGGTGTAAACACGATACAGGTCGCAATTTTTAATCTATTGACTTGAAATTTGAAACTTAAGCCTCTTTTGGCCCAAGGACATTCCCTATTGAAATTGGAAAAAATCGGTCCATAGTTAGACCTAGCCCCCATACAAAGGTCCTCTTTAGTTTTGGCTCAAATGACTCTAATAACCGTATTATAATAGCTATCTCTTCGAAATTTGTCAGGTAAAGGTGTTTTGTCTTCACAAATCACCATTCCGAATTTTATAGAAATCGGACAAGTTGTTCTTGTTGCCCCCATACACTCAAAAAAAAAGTGAACTAAAATCTGGGAAAATTAACTCAATTTTGAGAAAAAGAGGGAATGATTTGGCTCCAAAGATTTTTTTACTTAGTTTTAGTTCATAATTTTCTTAAAAATAAGGAAAACAAAGTTATTTAATTTTAAGCCAGTTTTAAATAGAAAATGGGAAAAATTATACTTCACATTTTAGAAATAGATTGGGTCTAGACCCTGGACCCATGGGTTCGGACCCCATTTAACTCGGTACCCCGTTGGGTCCTTTAAGGTTCCCCAAAGATTTTGAACCAAAACTTGTGTCCGTTTCGCTGTAACTTGCTTAGTTTTTGAGATACGGTAATAAGAAGCCTGATAGGGTCTTGAGAATCTTTAAATCCGGATAACTTAAAAACTATTAATCGGAGGGCTTTCGGGTATTTTGCGGAAGTGTTCTACGAGTCAAGAGCTACAAAAATGTCGTTGGACCTTTTCTCGTGTTGGCAGTATTTACCGAGATATGTGCATATATAAAATCTCGGGAATTTTAAAATTTAGATCTAAAATTAGGGTCTTGAGACCCCGACAGATATGCAGAGCTAGGCTATTCCATATTTTTCTTTTGAAAATTTCATCCGTTTTGCTCTATCTCGCTTAGTTTTCGAGATATCGCCATTTTGAATTTTTAACTAAATTCTAAGAAGTTATTTACTAAATTCTCAGAAGTCATTAACTAAATTCTAAGAAGTACACTTCCTCAATTCAAAGAAGAGAAAAACGATGATGTTTTTTTTAGTAAATTTTAACTAAACTTGAACTAAATTATTTTTTAAGAAATAAGTCTTAAAAATCAAGATACGATTCTTAGATTTGTGGAAAATTTCTTTGGCAGTAAGAATTGTTTTTCCTAATATTAAAAAAATCCATTTAAAGAAAACTATGAACTAATTATAAGTAAATGAACTAAAATTTTTTCCTCATAGTTAAGAAAATTTCTCATTTTTAAGTTAAATTTAACTAAATTTTAGGAAAATTCATGATAAATTTTCAAAGACATTTTTTCCTTAATTTTAGTTATGTCTTTTTTTTTCAGTGTACAAACCACATTCCCGATTTTCACATAAATCTCTCAAATTTCATGAAAACAGAAAATATTTAATTAAAATTTTGTTTGTGTATGTTAAACGCGTACTTTAATAACCCTATCAAATCTGATTATCATTGGACCATTTTTGGACTTAGGTCCCATGTGAAAATTTCGCCAATATTCAGTTGAAGCGGTTTATTGTCAACAAAAAGAAGCCTATTCCACTATAATTGGACTTGTGAGTGCTTTTTACACTTATTAAAGATTTGACAAAATATATGTAGATCTAATCAGTCCATGTTTCAACTTGGGACCCATTTCCCGGGAAACTCTGGTGTAGGGTATTATATCGACTATAATTTTCTTACTTGTTTACGTTTCTATTTACAGCCATTTGAATGGGGAACATTTTAATTTTTTTCCGATCCTGGTCCAGCAGGCGCGGATCCAGGGGGGGAGAATGGGATTTCTCCCCCCCCCCAAAATGATTTCAGAAAAAAAAAGAAAGGAAAGGAAAGGAAAAAAAAGAAGGGAAAAGGAAAAGGAAGGAAAAACAAGTAAAAAAGTTAAATTCGGCCTTGCCAAATGTAGTGATACCCTCCACAATTTTAAAAAGATTATTGCAAAAAACTTTATTTAAAAGGAAATTACTTTTGAAAAAAAAATTTTTTTTTGAAAAAAAATTTCCGCGAAAAAAAATTTTGGTAAAAAAAATCCGCGATTTTTTTCTTTTTTTGGCAAAAAATATGTTCGTACTTGTTTAAATACCATTTGGTGTTCAATTATGTTCACATATGCCAACCAGAAGCCGAATTAAAGCATTTTGTATTTTTAGGTTATGTTGAATGTACTGAAATTTTAGAGGTGTGCTTACATTTTCGTTCATAACTTTTGAACCGCTGAACCGATATCGCTCAAATGCAATACCAAACTTCTCGGGAGAACTTCCAATAAATATGTTAAGCTTCAGTCATCTCTGTGCAATATTTTGTCCGCGACAGCATTTTCCACAGACAGACAGACAGACGGACAGACGGACAGACGGACAGACGGACAGACGGACAGACGGACAGACGGACATCGCTAGAATGTCTTAAAATCGATCGGGCATCATGAATATATATACTTTATGGGGTCCCAGATCGATATTTCGATGAGTTACAAACAGAATGACAAACTTATATATACCCTCTATCACTAGAGTGGAGGGTATAAAAAAGAAAAAAAAAAGAAAGGAAAAGAAAAAGGAAAAGGAAAAAGGGAGAGGAACAAAGATAGAAGGGAACTGACCATTATGTAAACAAATAGAGGCTATTTATACTGAAATTTTTTTTACATCCTTAAAATGTTTCAGAATTAAAGAAATTGCATATGAAAAACTTAAATGGCAATAGAGTCGTAGACATTTTCTAACCGAATAACTTTCCTTATTATTCTCTAAGAAAAAAGTATTGTCTCAAATATTTTTATAGAAAAATGTTTCGAAATTCCAGACATTATTTTTAGAAACCGTTTTGATACTTATTTGACTCTAAATGTAAGAATTTTTTTATTGACAAATTATGTATCTTAAATTTTAGAAAAAATTTCTTAAAACTTTTCTATAGAAAAAAAATCCCACAGAAACTTAGAATTTTTCTGAAGATTTTTCTGCAAAAAATACCTTAGAATCGAATAACATTTCTAACGGAAAAACATCTTAGAATCTGAGTTTTTCTATGAGAAAATATATTTCCGAATCTTAGATTTTTTTATGGAAAAATTTTTAAGAACATGAGAATTTCTCTGTTTGAAAAATCTTTTAGCGTCTGAGATTTTTCTATAGGAAAAGTAAATCAAAATCAATGATTTTTTTAAGGGACTTTTTAGAACTTTTCGGTAGAAAACTATGTATATTAGAAATTACGATTTTTTTGTATGATAAGTCTCTCAAGATCTGAAAATTTGTCTGTTGGAAGGTTCTAAGAATATTTCTATAGGAAATGTGGCTCGGAATATGTAAATTTTTCTTTTGAAATGTGTCTAATAATAAATTTTTTTCTATATTAACATTATTCGTATTTTTTAGAAAATTGTTTCAAAATTTCTTCATAAAATGTTTTAAAAACTGATAATTTTTTAGTATCTGATAATTTTCTTTTACGAATTATGTTTCAGGATCTGAGAATTTTTTTATTCGAAAAGTTCTTAGAATCTGAGAATAACTTTGAAATGTGAGAACTATTTTAGAGGTTTTTTATAAGAAAAATATATCAGAATTTGAAAATTTTTTTATAGAAAATATTAAAAATCTGAGACATTTTCTATAAGAAAGGGTTTCAGAATCTGAACCTATATTTTAGAATCTAAGAGTTTTTCTGTAGTAAAATTGTTTCAACATCTGAGAAATTTTGTGAAAATCTAATACTTTATTATTTTTTTCGGAATATAAGACTTTTAGTATAAAAAAGTTTTCGAAAACTAAGAATTTTTATATAAAATTTTGCGTGTCTATTCACAGTTATGACTAGCATTGACTGTCATAAGTCAATTTTTATGACTAAAAAGTCATAATATCAATCTTAAAATTTACGAATTAAATTTAAAATGTTTTAATTTTTTTTGTTGGTTTGTATAGAAAAATATTTGATGTTATGACTGTTCAATCATAAACATTGGCTTATGGCAGTCATAGTCTGTCATAACTGTGAATAAGCACGTTTGAAAGACTATAAATGGTCCTATTTTGGAAGTAAATGGGACTGACAGGGTCCCCTTGTGAAAAAAAATTTTTTGAGTAAAAAAAGTTCACCCCAAATCCAAATGCTCGAAAAAAATATTTTTCTTGGTTGGTAATTTGTTACGCAATATAAAAAATATTAACAAAAATTAACACAATACCCACCCCCCCCCCCCCCCCCCCCCGTCAAACCAAACTTTATTGCTTTCCGATTTTTTGGTAAAAAAAAATCTCCCCCCCCCAAATAAAATTCCTGGATCCGCGCCTGTGGTCCAGTCACCTAACGTACGAAGCCTTAATTTTTAGTTAGCTAGATAAATTTGTGATATCTTAAAATCAAAACGAATAAAAAATCTTTTTTTGTTAAAAAGTTACATTATTTTAAACTTAAAACCAAAATAAAAAAAAAATTAGGATTTTTTGCCCAAAAACTACCAACACTCTCTTGCTTCCAGCTTAAAAGTTTCCTTTAGAATATGTAAATTTTTTCGATTGATCTGAAAGGCAACACCATGTAGTTGAGTATAAAAAAATAGCGTGTTAAAATTTTTTATTTTGTGCTCCCCAGCTTCATCGAAAGTTGACCCATTTTTAACACATATTTAAAATTTACTCCTTGGGGAAAAAATTGGATGCATCTGGTGTCCCTACTAAAGCAAACACAGATTTTTTAATATGTAAGATGTTTAGTAGGCATTGTTTACTACATGAATAGCTAATAATCCCCGCCTTTAATATAGGCGTGGCTGCAAAAATTGAAAAAAATAAGTTTTTTTTGGAAATTGTTAACAAATAAATTGGGAATTGTGGGATTCCTTTTATCAAATCTTTATATTTTGTTTTGTGTTAACATTTCCTATACACAGAAAAAAATATGGAGGAAACAAATTTGAGTAATCACATGTTTAAATTTAAAAACCAAAATTGAGTAATTTTTTAATTGACGCAATTAAAAATTTGCGTCAAAATTTTAAAAACAATTTAAGTAAAAAATCTTTGGTCGGAAAAGGTAATCGGGGTCAGTTATACATTTCACCCCTCTAGGGGAACCATGTGAGCGATATGAGCTGATGTCCGATGAAAACAAAATTTTAACTTAAGGGTTGAAAATTGAGGGTAGGTATGTTCAGAAAAAATGTTAGTATTGAAAAAATTTTGAAGGTCTGTCATACGCTTGACTAGTCTGGGGGAAACCCAAGGGCAGTTAGAGAGGTGGGAGCAAATTTCATAAAATGTCATTTGTATGGGAGCCCACTTAATGGTTGGAGATAGGGATTAGGTTTGTTCAGAAAAAAATGTTGGAGTGTAAAAATTAATGGGAGTCGGTCTAACATTGCAGCCCTCTAGAAGTGACTACGAGGCAATTGTGGGACAGATGTCTCCTCATCGTAGCAAAGGTGGCGTTGAAAATCACAAAAATCCTTCCTCAGAGTCGCTTCTGGATGGGTGTAATGAAGACCACTCCCAACTTTAAAATTGTTAGATTTTTACTAAGAACATCCACAAAAATCATTGAAGGTGCCTTCAACAATGTCAGTATGGAGGCAATAATTAACGCAATGGAGACGGCATTGATCAACCCATGTATCACAAAATGGATAGGTCGACTGCTATCATGTCGTGAGGTGACAGCAGAATGGGGACCAGCAAAGGTTACAAGATACGCGTCAAAAGGGACGCCACAGGGTGGTGTGTTGTCACCACTACTTTTAGTAGTGGACCCCATTTTAAAGAAGTTGAACTCGCAAGGGACATCAGTGGTAGCTTATGCAGACGACGTTGTCATTATGTCGTGTGGAAAGTCACAGTATCGGAACTTTTGGAAGTGTCACTGAGGCAAATGTGGAAATGGGCTAATAATAATGGCCTAAACGTTAACCCGGAAAAACGGAAATGGTACTTTTTACAAACAGGTACAAAATAGAGACGTTTAAGGTCGAGATAAACGGAGTTAGAATTCCTTTATCAAACCAAGCGAAGTTTTTAGGAATCATTTTAGACAGTAAACTGTCATGGAAACAAAACACCGAAGAAAGGGTCAAGAAAGCATACAGCGCCTTCTACGCATGCAAGAAAATGTTTGGCGCAACTTGGGGACTGGAACCAAGGATCACTTACTGGATTTATACTTCTGTAGTAAGACCAATATTACTGTATGGTGTTATGGTCTGGTATAACGCACTGGAGCGTAATGTGACGCTCTTAAAATTTCAGAGAATTCAACGTCTCATGGGTTTATGCATCACAAGCGTTCTGAGAACAACATCAGCTGAATCTATTGACACGCTACAGCACCTGATACCAATTGACATCTTTGCAGAGGGGGAGGCCTATAAGTCCTGCCTTCGTCTCAAAGAGCCAAATTTATTCAGGCAACGCAATTTTGGACACAGTAACATGGACAATTTAAATGATATTGCCACCGATTACAGAATGCCCAAACTTATTTTCGACCGGAAATACGACGTAGAATTTCCGACTCGAGAATTTTGGTCAAACTGGCAAAACCCCCCAATGAACGCTATTAACATATTCACAGACGGCTCCAAACAATCCATGTGAGTTGGTGCAGGTTTTTCAACGAGTTTGCGAGATTTAGAGAAGATTTTTATCCTTCCATTGGACTCTAGCATTTTCCAGGCCGAAATAGTTGCCATAAGCAGGGCAGCGTTACAGTTCGGTGATGAGACAAACGGAGAATTTAACATTTACGTTGAGAGCCAAGCTGCTCTAAAAGCTCTTAAAAGCTTTCACATCAAGTCGAAAGTAGTTATGTGACCTGGTCCCCATTGGGTACCAGGTCACATAGGTATTCAAGGGAACGAGAGAGCGGACGAGCTCGCGAAACAAGGTGCTGATGGTATTGGAATTTCTGTACATATTGATCCAGCACTTCAGATCGCTACGCGACATTCAAAACACTGCAATGGCTAATAGAAAGTGGAGAGAGCTAACAACAAGTGCGATCAGTAGAAGATTGTGGGCATGCTACAATCTAAGAAAAACTGAATACTTACTCTCACTCACCAGATGGAACTGCCGTGTACTTACTGGAGTGATCACCGGGCACTGCCTAATAGTAGAGTTGTGTCGTTCACGAACGAACTAGTTCAATTGAACTATTCACTTAACTGAGCGGTTTATCTAGTTCGTTTATTTCCGCTCTTTTAGGTCTTTTCGATCATTTAGCTCAATTGGTCATTATTTCATTTTGATCTTTCAGTTCGGTCGTTCAATTTTTTTTTGTTAATTTTGTCATTAGGCGTAAGTTTTCTCTTCTCTTTTGGCACACTTTCTCAGCATTTATGTTATATTTTTTACAAAAATTGTATATGTTTTTTTTTAATTCATGTTTTTATTCAACATTTTTGTATTTTTTTTAACGAAAGCCAAAACAACAGACATGATCAAAATGATTCGTTCACGAACTGTTGAACGAAGACCACAAAAGAGCAATTGAACTAGATGAACGAACTAGGTCTTTTATCTGAAATGAACGAAAACGAGCGCTCACTCAATTGAACGATTTAGCACAAGTCTACCTAATAGGTTATCATAGAAAGAAGATAGGACTTATTTCTGATGCAAGCTGTAGAAGGTGCGATTAACCTAACAATGAAGAAACGGTCGAACATATCGCTCATTTACTTGTATAGTGTCATAACTCAAAATGTTTCATTTTGCAGAAAACGCGTTTAAAGTTTACAATTGAAACAGGTTGTTCATTGAAAATGGCCGGTACATAGAAAATGTAATAATTACGTATTTTCTTCTCAAATGATGAGTTTTAAAGATATAAATACGAATTTTTGACACAATATAAAGCATGATATAACGAAAAATGCTGCATTGTTAACTCAAAAATCACATTTTTTGAGTTATGACACTATACAAGTAAATGAGCGATATTCTTTGCCAATGTCCTGCTTTGGCCAGAACCCGACTGCACATATTAGGCAGACATGACTTCGAGAGCTTGGAAAGGGTTTCGAATGTCGACCTAAGGCAAATAGTACAATTCGCGATGAGGTCAAACGCGTTCTATCAGCGTCGCTGAGGAATTATTGTGGTTTCGCTATGGACCATCCGGTCTGTGTGAGGAGTCTAATAAAATAATAAAAAGGAATTCGTCACCACGGATTGTCTAGTTTGCAAACTAGACAGCCCGAGTATAGGATTTTATTACCTTTTGGTAATTGGATCGAACCTATTTAAGTAGTCAAGATCGTGTGTTTTTCAAAAAGTCTTTATTTGTTGCTTAGTGTATAAACTTTAAATGCTTTAAAATCCCAACTTAAAATGAGTGTAAAAAAAAATTTGGCGCTGAACTAAAAAACCCTCTTGAGGGTTTTGTTATGTAAAATGTCAACTGCTTTTGGTTTCATCCTATTCCGATTCAAAAAGTTCGATTTTGTATCACTTTTTTATTAAATAGAATTTTTGGTAGTTTTTGGATTTTTTCCACAGTCTTTTCTTGCAAGTTCTCAAATTGTTTTATATTTTTTTTTTGTATTGATCTGATAAAAATAAAATTTTCATTCAATTTTTTGACTTTTTTGATTCCTTGGCAAGTTTTGATTTCAATATTCTCTGATTGTGATAAAGAAAAAACGCTATATAATACTGTTGTCAATAGCTTATAACGATTATGCTGCGTGTCATCTAAGTGTACGTTACTGCATGTTCAATATTTTTTGTAACCGTAACCTAACGAAAATTAAATTGTTAATGGTAATTTAATGTTTTTTTTTTTTTTTTGTTACCATGTTCATGTTAAAAATGTCACTTAACGGAACATGCATAAATTTAACTCTGGTACGTGTGTGCATTACGAAAAAATCACGTTTTTCAAAAAAAAAAACAACAAGGAATAACAAGGTGGTGAAGGAGCAAGCAACGTAAGGAAGAGCAGAGGGTGAAGGAAATAACTTAAATTTTTTGTTGTTAAAATTCGAAGAGAAAATAAGTGAGTGTATTTTTTAAGACTGTGCCGAATTTGCAATACCCTTTATCATTCTGAAATAATGGTCTTATAATTTTGAAATGGGAATTGTAGGATCCTCCAACGAAAAACAAAATTTTTGAAAAAGTACTACCATTATGTCGTGATTTTGGATTTTTAGTTGAAAAAATATTTCAGTGAAAAAAGAAATTGGAATAAAAAAAAAATAAGTTTGAGTGAAAAAATATATAGAGGGAAAAAATATGGAGTAAAAAAAGTTAAACACAAAAAATTTGAGTAAAAAAATATCATTCCATATTGTTCCCTGCTCTATTTCATTTCGTTCCCCGTTCTACTCCATTTGATGTCCAATTCCATCTCCTTCTTCTAAGGTCATTATTATAGGAACAAAAAAGGACCAAAAGTACACTTTATTACCCCTATTAGAAACGAAATTTCCAAAAAGTACCTCTCATAGAATGTTTTTTCTTCACCGAAGGATCCTATCCATATTTCAATTATCTAGGATCATTGTTTCAGCAAATATTAAAAGTACAAAAAGTATACTTTTTATCCCCATTAAGACACGGCATTTCCAAAAAGTACTTTTCCCAATCATTTTTTCACCGAAGGATTTTACATACCAAATTTCAAGTTTCTGTGACCATTATATCAGGAAATAAATACGTACACTTTTTTACCCCCTTTTAGCCCCTTTATTTTCCGAGAGGCGAACCTTTTCAAATTTCAAGTTTCTATGATTATTATTTCAGAAAATAAAAAACTACCAAAAAGTGCACTTTCGGTACTTTTAAGGTACTTTTTATAAAAGGTATTTTTTATAAAAGGTATTTTTTATAGAAGGTAATTTTTATAAAAGGTACTTTTTATAAAATGTACTTTTTATAAAAGGTAATTTTTATAAAAGGTACTTTTTATAAATGGTTCTTTTTATAAAAGGTACTTTTTATAAAAGGTACTTTTTATAATAGGTACTTTTTATAAAAGGTACTTTTTATAAAAGGTACTTTTTATAAAAGGTACTTTTTATAAAAGTTACGTTTTATAAAAGGTACTTTTTATAAAATGTACTTTTTATTAAAGGTAATTTTTATAAAAAGTAATTTTTATAAAAGGTTCTTTTTATAAAAGGTACTTTTTATAAAAGGTACTTTTTATAAAAGGTACTTTTTATAAAATGTACTTTTTATAAAATGTACCTTTTATAAAATGTACTTTTTATAAAATGTACTTTTTATTAAAGGTCCTTTTTATAAAAGGTCCTTTTTATAAACGGTACTTTTTATAAACGGTACTTTTTATTAAAGTTACTTTTTATGAAAAGTACTTTTTATTAAAGGTTAATAAAAGGTACTTTTTATAACAGCTACTTTTAATAAAAGATACATTTTGCAAAAGGTACTTTTTTTAAAAGGTACTTTTTGTAAAAGGAACTTTTTATAAAAGGTACTCTTTATAAAAGGTACTTTTTATAAAAGGTACTTTTTATAAAAGGTACTTTTTTTAAAAGGTACTTTTTATAAAAGGTACTTTTTATAAAAGGTACTTTTTATAAAAGGTACTTTTTATAAAAGGTACTTTTTATAAAAGGTACTTTTTATAACAGGTACATTTTATAAAAGGTACATTTTATAAAAGGTACATTTTTTAAAAGGTACTTTTTATAAAAGATACTTTTTAAAAAAGTACCTTTTACAAAAAGAAAAATTAAAAACTTCAGTGGGCCAAAAAAAAAATAACTCGAGCTAAGTTTTTAAAACACTCGGCGACCCCAAATTAGTTGCACAGTGTATTTTAAAATTAGTACATGGTTTAAACTGTTAAACCAACGACCCCAGAACTTTTAAATTTGTCATGTTGGATCCTTCTTCTTATCCAAGAGATGGGCATATTCAAAAATTTAAATTTTTTAAGGTGGCAAAAAATGGGAAAAAGTGGATAAAATAGTACTTTAAAAATATGTATATTTGGATACAAATTAGATTTTTTATACCCTCCAACCACAGTACGGGGGTATACTCACTTTGTCATTCCGTTTGTAACGCATAGAAATAAAGTTCCCCTTGAAAGAAGCAATAAAACCTCTATAAAAGCGCCATTTTTTACAGCTTTTATTGCATTTTTGTTAAACAAATGAAACCTTTTTATGTCAGAAAGAGTTAAAAGTCACACACTTAGACTCCGGGGGGCTACATAATATTGCTTTTTTTGCCCCGCCCCCTTTTGTAAGCGTGGATTAAAAAAAAAACATCAAAATTATGAGAAAATGGTATACATAAAGTTCAAAAAGCATAATAAATAATTTAGTAAACATTTATCGCTTTGGGTATCCCCCAGCACCCCCACAGAGCCCTCTCCCCAAAAACGCCTCTGAAATTGTTTTATATGTGTTTTAAGTTAAAATTTTTAACATTTTGTAGGGTATCAAAGATTCGGCACAGCCAAATTTCACACTCTCACTTGTTTTTTATTATTATAACAAAGTCTCCCCCAAATCCAAAAACGTGAAGCGCGCCTGTTATAAGAAAATATACCAAGCTAAATTTTCTGTTCCAAAAAAATGTTTCTGGATAGATTTCTTAAGAGAGAATTCCAGATATTTGGACTCAAATTCGGATCCATCTATTTTCTCAAATTTCAATTCTCTCGCTCATTTCGTTAAGGACCTATCGTGCCTTCAACAGGCCGGCAAACAAAGAGACATCACCAGATCGACTAAAAATTTATCAATGATCAAGAATGTAATTCGAGATGTTACGTACGCAATGCTATAGTGAGTATACCCAAACTTTTGTGAGAGAGATGTTTAGAAAGCAACAGTATGGTAATTGTTTTTGTAAACAACTAATTTAAAAAAATAAATATTTGAAAATGCAAAAATCTTGACATAAATCATTAACTTACCATAAAATATATAAAAAGACAAATTTCTGGAAATAGAAAATGAGAAATTTATTAAAGTTAGTTGTAAAGTTATATTAAAATTTTGAGTAGGTTTATTCTAGCTCGAGGTCATTATTTACTTTACTAATTAGAACTATGATATTCTAATAAAATCATTTTCAAGAAAATTATTTTTCTGTTTTAAATTTATTTATGTTGGTAATTTTTGCAAGACTTAATCGACACGTGTTTCGGAATTTGTCAGATTCCATTGTCAAGATTATTTAGCAAATATAAAATAATAATATAGGGTTTTTATATTTGCTAAATAATCTTGACAATGGAATCTGACAAATTTCGAAACACGTGTTGATTTAGTCTTGCAAAAATGACCAACATAAACAAATTTAAAACAGAAATATAATTTTCTTGAAAGTTATTCTCTGAGAATATCATAGTTTTAATTAGTTAAGGAAATAATGACCTCGAGCTAGAATAAACCTACTCAAAATAAAATATTTTAAAGGTCGAATAAACCAATTTTTATTTTTTTAATAAAAATTAATCTGGAGTTATATTTTTTAAAGGATAATTCGTGTTTTAATAAATTTGAATTGATTTTTTTTCATAAACAAAGACTTTCACTCCAACCTTAAAACTGTTGGCAAAAAAATGTTATTTTTCATCAAATAGTTTAATTTTTACCAAAAAGAAAAAACAATGTTTTCTCAACCCCAATATGTTTTTTTAATCACTTTTAAAAGTTCACATTTGTTATTTTACATTTTTGTTTTTTGTTACATGCCCGGCTAAAAATAAATGTGTATGTTCATATATGCTTATGTATAGATCTTTATATGATCATATATGACATATGTGGAAACATATATGTAACCATATATGCAAGAAACGATCCCATATATGTGGTCGTATATAAAATATGTGGCATATATGATATCATATATGGAACCATATATGTATGTTATCATAAAATGTTAAATCATAGTACATGTGTATGCAAATTTGAACCAGAATTACACAATAAAAGTTTTTTACGAAAAAAATTTTGGAAACGGTAAGTTTTCATTAACATGTACTTAGAATTTTAAAATCATATGTGTTAATTTTTTCCAGTTCATCGTCATAACAAGTATAAGCGTGGACTTTTTTTATCCAAAACAAGATCATGTTTAAATTGACCACCATTATGTTTTCACTACGATTGAAATACTGCAAACTATTTTGAAATCCCTTAATGTCGCCATAGCAAATTGGAAATGAAAAGACCATATAAGCAGTTTTGAGGCCGAGTTACGTTAATCTTTCTCAACTTGGAGAAGAGGACATTTGCACCACCAGAACGGAGAGGGCATATGCACCACCCTAACGTTATCACTACGGTTCCAACACTACAAACTATTTTGAAAACGCTTACTTTCGCCATAGCAAATCGAAATGAAATTACCTTCTTTTCAGTCAGATCAGTTTTAAGGTTGAGTAACGATTTGGGAAGGACAACGTTTTTACTAACAATTACAAGAAATCTGTCAATACGCGAAAGTGACAACCTGGCACATTCTCGCCATGATGTAAATTTACATAAAAAAATTTGGAAAAGTTAAGCTTTCATTAATATGTATTTGAATTTTAAAATCATGTTTTAATTTTTTCCAGTTCATCGTCATAACAAGTATTAGCGTGGACATTTTATTCCAAAACAAGATCATATTCAAAATGAGTAAATGTAAATATGTCGCAAACACAATATTATTAATTAATTTGATGTTGAAGAAAATTAAACTACACAGCTTCGTTAATCTCGTGCAACTTGTAGAGAGGTCATATGCACCACCATAATGTTATCACTACGATTGCAATACTGCAAACTATTTTAAAAACCATTAATGTCACCATAGCAAATTAGAAAGATCGTGTAAGCAGTTTTAAGGCCAAGTTAAGTTAAGCTCACTCAATTTGGAGAAGAGGACATATGCACCAGAATGTTATCACTACGATTCCAACACTATAAATTATTTTGAAATCCCATACTGTCGCAATAGTAAATTGGAAATGGAAAGAACGTATAAGTTTTGAGGTCGAGTTACTATTTAAAGAAAATTCAACCATGAGGAGCTACGTTAAGCTCGCTCAAGAAGGAGGAGAGGGCATATGCACCACCATAACGTTATCACTACGGTTCCAACACTACAAACTATTTTAAAATCGCTTACTGTCGCTTACGATTTCGAAAGGACAACGTTTTTACTTACAATCACAAGAAAGCTGTCAATTAGCGAAAGTGACAACCTGGCACATTGTTGCCCTGATGTAAGTAAAAATAGTATTTTATCCCTATCCTTCAAATATCGTTACACACATAACCCAGAAAGATAAAATACATACTTCTAAATATATTGCTTTTAATGGAAGTCTTAAGTAATTATGGGCCTACTAAAAATTTTGAGTAAAAAAATGCATTTAGTAGTAGCAAGTTCTTTTTTCTGGAATAAAAAAGGAATATGGAATAATTTTTAATATTTTATCAGATGGAGTTCAATATATCTTTTCGTAAAAAGCATTCATGGCCTTAAGCATCCCATGGTTCTTACAAAATATACTCCATTAACATGTATGTATCTAGCAGTATTAAGACAATCTTTAAAGGTACATGGTTGTTTCGTTAAATGATAACCCATTAGCACCAAATGCTGTTGTTGGTAATAATTCAATACAATAAAAATTCTAGAAATATCTTATATACATACTAATATTATTTTATATCTATTTTTTTAGATTTTGACTTTTTTAACAAAAACGCTAAGTCTGAAGATAATCGAAATTAACACTAAAACAAGAAAACATAAAGGAAATCATCGTTCCTGTAATAAGCCTTTGTTCCCATCTTTCGTAATTGATATCAATCGAAAGACTTGATATATTAGATCTTTTATGTTCAATTTATTTTTTTGAATATCAAAATGTATTCTCGTATCTATAAGTTTAATTATATATTTTTATATGGTCACCAAAAATGCGAACGATAGTAACTAAATAATCAAAATCATCAAACTAAAGGTGTCCATTAAACTATATGAAAAACACCAGTAATGAATAAAAAAATAGTTTTTATTTTTAATTATACTTGCGTACATCGTTTGCAATTCTGGTGAATATATACATAATAATCTATTACATATAGTTTAAGATGAAAAAATAAATAAAAAATATTAAAAATAATGTAAAACAAATTAAAAACAACATCATATATGATCCAATATATGATTCAATATATGATTCAATATATGACCTAATATATGATCACATATATTGGATCATATATGATCGTGTCTTATATAAGCGCCAATTTTGGAATATGTTCATATATGAGACCATATTTGATACTATATATGATACTGTATATGGTCTCATATATGATATCATATATGATGATATACAACATTTTTAGCCGGGTGTTGCCCCAATTTCTAACCTCATTATCAACTGATGCTGCTAATACATAACCTAACTTTTAGCTTTTAATACAGATATTGTACATGTAAGTAGTAGTCGTGCTTATGTGAAGGAGGGTTTAAAAACATTATAATGCCACCAAAATTGAGTAGGAAAATGCAATTTGCACCGCTTAATACTGGGACTTTAGGCATTAACAAACCATTATTCCTGTTTAAATATTTCAGCAGACAAAACATTCCTGCATTAAAAAATGTGTTGAAAAAGTATGCAGAATAAAAAAAAATTTAGCAACTACACAATTTGCAGATGCAATTCGAAAATTATCAATTGTAATTCAAGACTTCTACTTGTAGTTCGAAGATTCCATTTGTAAAATGAAAATTCCATTTGTAATTCGGAGATTCGAATTGCAATTCTAAATCGAAAAAGATCAATTGTTATTCGAAGATTTCATTTGTAATTCAGAAAATATCAACCGAATTTGCATTTATCTCTTTTGAATTACAATTGATCTATTTCGACTAACAATTGATCTTTTTTGAAATAGAAAAAATCATTTTGGAATAACAATTGATCTTTTTCGAATTACAATTGATCTTTTTTGAATTAAAACTGATCTTTTTCAAATTACAATTCAAATAATAAATCAATTTTTTTAATTGTAATTCAACTCTTTCACATTCCAATTTATCTTTTTAAAATTACTGTTGATCTTTTTCGAATTACAATTAATATTTTCATACCCTACACCACTCTGTGGTACAGGGTATATTGAGTTTGTGCTGATGTTTGTAACTACCCGAAATATTGGTCCTAGACCTACTTTCAAGCATACCGATCGACTCAGAATTCCGTCGGTCTGTCCATCTATCGGTTTAAGCACGATACAGGTCGCAATCTTCAATCAATTGACTTGAAATTTGAAACTTAAGCATCTTTTGGCCCAAGGACGAAGCCTATTGAAATTGGAGAAAATCGGTCCATGTTAAGACCTAGCCCCCATACAAACGCCCCCTTTGGATTCAACTTAAATGACTCTTATAACCGTAGTATAATAGATATCGCTTTGAAATTTATTAGGTAATCAAATTTTGAATGCACAAATTCCAAATTTCAAAGGGATCGGGTCAGTTCTTCTGGTAGACCCCATACAAACCACCCTCCCGATATTCACATAGTTTCCTCAAAATTTATAAAAATGGAAATATTTGATAAAAATTGTATTTTTAGGTGTTAAACGTGTACTTTAGTAATCTTATCAAATCGGAATATTATTGGACCATTTTTGGGCTTAGTCCCCCATACACAAATTTCGACCGATATTCAGTAAAATTGGTCTATTGACAAAAACATAAACCAATTCCACTAAAATTTGATCTCTGTGTGTGCTTTCTACACTAAATAAAGATCTAACAAAAGACAGATACAATCGGAACATGTTTGGACTTGGAACCCATTTTCCGGAAAACACTGGTGTAGGGTATCATATGGTCGGTCTTGACCGGCTATAACTTTCTTACTTTTTTAAATTACAATTGATCTTTTTCGAATAATAATTGGATTTTTCAAATAACAAATGGAATCTTCGAATTGCAAATGGAATCTTCGAATTACAAATGAAATCTTCGAATTACAAATGAAAGTTATGAATTACAAATGAAAGTTATGAATTTCAATTGATATTTTTCTAATTACAACTGTGAAATGTAGTTAAAAAATTTTTAATTAACAACTGTATTTTTTTTAGGATTTCGTAACTGTATTTTGTACCGTATTTTTTAGGGTTTCGTAATTTTGGTTATTTTTTGGGGGCATCCGAAAAAATTCCCTGAAATGTTGGTTTGTTTCCCAGCTAAAAGTTAAAATATAGCCCCTTTTTCTAGTTTTACAAGAGAAGAGAAAAACCAAGGTTCGAATTTACTCTTTCATTTTCATTCTCACCAAACATTGAAAATGAAATAATGCGAAATAATGTAAGAGACAAAAAAGTTGAAAGAAAGTATGAAGTGAGGTTGAGATTGCTAGAAATAGAATTGTAGTGTTGGAAACTGTCAAAATTTATTCTGCAGAAACTATAAATATTCACATATATAAAAAACAGTTTTCATTAACAAGACAAACCGACATTTAAAATCCTACTGATGATAACACTAACTGGGGTGTTTGAAACCAGTATGGGAAATACCAGAAATGTCTATAATTTTTAGAAATTCAATTTTTCTTCTGCATTTTTTTCAACTTGAACCCTTATAACATATATAATTAGAGCCCGTGCTCGATCTGTACTCACAGAAAGAATCAAACAAACAGTTTCATTTGTATGCTATTAAAGAAGCAGATTTATTTCTTGCTTCACTGCTTGTGTATGAGAAATACAAAAATAAAAAATTTCACGTGCTGTTGAATGAATGGAAATTCTCATGAGAATGCTTGAGCATGAGCATCTCTTATTTTCACTCACTCACCGAATTTAGAATATTAAAATTTAATATGCTAATATCTTGAAAACTAAGGAAGATAGAGCAAAATTTCAGATCAAAATCAATGGCGACCCTAAAAGAAAAGTCGACATCTACACATGTGTGGACCCTATTGGGTCCTAACTTAGAAAAAATTAAAAAATTCGAATTTCGGGAAATGTTAAAATGCAAATATCTCGGTAACTACAGACAAAAAGTTTCGTAGCAATTTTGTAGCTCTTGGGTCTTAGAACAAGACCACCGAACTCCCTAAAGCAATTCGAGCAATAGTTTTTGAGTTATTAACCTTTTTAAATGTGTTGAGCCTATTGGGTCTTAAAAAAAGGTCCCAAAACTAAAACTCCGCTATCTCGATACTTCGGATCAAAATCGATGGCGACCCTATAGTAAAAGTTAACGTCATCTTAGGACTCTTGGGTCCTAACTTAGAATCAAAAAATTCGAATTTCGGGAGATTTTAAAATACTAATATCTCTGTAACTACTGGCGATATGACAAAGAATTGCAAAGCAATTTTGTAGCCCCTGGATCGCAAAACAACGCCACGGAACACCCTAAAGCAATTCGAGAAATGGTTTTTGAGTTATTTACGTTTCAAATGTGTTGAACCTATTGGGTCCTAAAAATAACGTAAATAACTCAAAAACTATTTCTCGAATTGCTTTCGGGTTTTCGGTGGTCTTGCTCTACGACCCAAGAGCTATAAAATTGCTTCGAAACTTTTTGTAGTATTGCCATTTGTTGAAATTTTTCCCGGAATTTGAAATTTTTGATTCAAAGTTAGTACCCTATAGGTCGCCATTGATTTTGATCCGAAATATTGCTCTGTTTTGCTCTATCTTGCTTAGTTTTGAGATATCGGCATTTTAGTTTTGAAACCTTTTTTTTTACGTTGCCCCTACTAATGCAGTGCATTGTGTTGATATCAGGAAAATAGGTTGCGAAGAGGAGGAATGATGGAGTAGTGCTTGTGGATATTTGACTTGAATTTATCTACATTGAAAGAAGCTGGGAAGACCTCCGCTGGACGATTAGTCCAGTACGACTGATAAACGAACCTTCTCTGCAATACGATGTGCGATCAACTGGATGTGATCTACTGGACAACCGAGTGTTGCGAACAAAAACTCGGGGTCTAGGGATAAGTTCACTTATCTCAGCGGAACACTTTCCATGGTAGTATCGATAGAACAGTCACACAACCCACATTCCGACAATGCTCCAGTGAGTCAATAGAGTTGGATACCCTATTGTCATTGATAAGCAATTCCTTTTCACACGTTCCAAAAGCAAAAATAGACTTTGAATCCCCTGCCCATATATGGGAGTTGTATTCCATCTTCGGTCGGATGTATAAAAATAGTTGGAAGATCGGATGAGGTGAAGTACTTCTTACACCGGTTTAAAAAACCGAGACACTTAAATGCTTCTTTCCGGAATTCGAATAGGTTTCACACATGTGTAGATTTCAACTTTTCCTACAAGCTCGCCACCGATTTTGATCCGAAATTTTGCTCCGTTTTGCTCTACCTTGCTTAGTTTTTGAAATATTAGCATATTCAAAACTTTTTAATCCTAGTGTTCCATACTACTTACGTTGGCTTAATGTAGAAAGGACGTAACCTATTTATTTACGAAATCGGGTTTAAGATAGAACTTCAATAACACTGTGCAACAAACAATAACACTGTGCAACAAATTTGAGTTCGCAGAGTGTAAATTAAATAGGACCAAAAAATTTAAGTATTCTGTTAGTAGACAAAACCTCCCGAAGGGTTTTCGAAACTTAGCTCGAGTCCTTTTTAATGGCCCACTTATGTTTTTAATGTTTTTTCTAAGGCGTTTGAAATACGTAAAACAAAATTAATAAAACTTTTGCTGACAAGGAAAAAAACTTAAAACTTCTAAGTTTGGTATGCCTCGGCTTATCGGCCATATCAATATTTAGGGGTTTGAAAAATGGCGAAAATCGTCTTTTTGATTTTTAAGGCTTTTCTTTTTAAGAAATTATATGATGTTTTCATATGAGAAGATTTTTTTTTTTTAATACCTATTGAACGTTGCAAAACCTTGTACAAGCTCGGCTTCGTTCAATGTTTTTTTGTCGCCAAAATGTGTACATTTGGGGGATATAGACCTACGATATCTATATGAATACGAAATAATATTTATGAAATTTGAGTCGACACATATTTTTGCTCTAGACGATATTCCTGTTAGTTCAGGAGTTATCGGAATTTTCCCGAAGGTCCACATTGTTTAAAGTAAAAATATTAAAAAAATATTTTATTAATGTAATCCTTGTATACTTTGAAAAGGAAACATGATCACGAAATGAACAACTTTAAATGGAGTTTTACTATATTTGATCTCTACATTCAGAAGTTTTTCATCCGGTTCTTGTTTAATGGTGGATGTCGGACGGTAAAAGAGTAGGGTTTTCCCTACCGACCCCTTCTAACCATCAGATTGTGCTGCAAAAACACATGGATAACAACTTTTGATCTCCAACACTAATGTGTTGGAAACGCCAAATATTCCGAATTTAAAAAAACCCCAAAGGAGTTTTTTTTTTGCTACTCCTCTAAAGTAATGAAAATGTCACATGCGTCCTTTCTACATTAAGCTATCGATATTCATATACTTTCGGGTATTCCATATATACCACATACCTATGATAATGAATATTGTTAAGCTCGGACTATGGACTATAAAGTATGTTTAAGTATGTGTTCATTGTTCATATTATATGTATGTGGAATTCACCAAAAAATAAAACACAACAGCAGCAACTTGGGCAGTAGTGGGGGGAACAAAAATGCCACATGTACTTAGGCTTATGAATGTTTTATTGGGCGCCAAATTGATTACGTTGCCACATGCATGTTAAAAACAAAAAAAAAAATATATATTTAAAAAAGCACACCAAACGAAAGGACGGCAACATAAAGAAGTATTCAATAAAAGGAGGTGCAAAATTATTAAAATTGTATGGCATACCACTCAGCACTGCTGCACTAGAGCGGATTTTTTTATATTTTGATTTTTCCAAGTGCCCGGAAAATTTTTTATTTCCTGGACTTAAATTTTATGTGGTACAAATTTGAGGGCAGTCGGATTTAATTGACCAGCGCACCAGGCGATTAAAGTTTGGAATTTTGAAATTTAAAAAAAAACAAGTAAGAAAATTATAGTCGGTCAAGACCGACCATATAATACCCTACACCAGAGTTTCCCGGACCATGGGTCCCAAGTTCAAACATGGACTGATTAGATCTATATTTTATCAAATCTTTAATAAGTGTAAAAAGCAATCACTAATCAAATTTGAGTGGAATAGGCTTCTTTTTGTTGACAATAAATCGCTTCAACTGAATATCGGGCGAAATTTCCACATGGGACCTAAGTCCAAAATGGTCCGATGATAATTAGATTTGATAAGGTTATTAAAGTACGCGTTTAACATACACAAACAGAATTTTAATTAAATATTTTCTATTTTCATGAAAATTGAGAGATTTATGTGAAAATCGGGAAGGTGGTTTGTATGGGGGCTACTAGAAGAACTGGTTCGATTTCTATAAAATTCGGAATGGTGATTTGTGTGTATAAAACATTAATTCCTGCCAAATTTTGAAAAGATACCTATTAAAATGCGACTATTAGAGTCATTTTAGCCAAAACTAAAGAGGACCTTTTGTATGGGGGCTAGGTCTAAATATGGACCGATTTTTTCCAATTTCAATAGGCTTCGTCCTTGGGCCAAAAGAGGCTTAAGTTTTAAATTTCAAGTCAATTGATCGAGAATTGCGACCTGTATCGTGTTTACACCGTTTACATGGACAGACAGACGGACGGACGGACGGACATCGCTAAATCGACTCAAAAAGTGATTCTAAGTCGATCGGTATACTTAAAAGTGGGTCTAGGACCAATATTTCGCGTAGTTACAAACATCAGTACAAACTCATTATACCCTGTAACTCAGTGTGGTGTAGGGTATAAAAATTATATAAAATTATATAAAACAAGTAAGAAAATTATAGTCGGTCAAGACCGACCATATAATACCCTACACCAAGGTTTCCCGGAAAATGGGTCCCATGGATCGATTAGATCTATATGTTGTAAAACCTTTAATAAGTGAAGAAAACTCTCACAAATCAAATTTGAGTGAAATAGGCTTCTATTTGTTGACAATAAACCGCTTTAACTGAATATCGGGCGAAATTTTCACAAGGGGCCTGAGTCCAAAACTGGTCCGATGATTATCAGGTTTGATAAGGTTATTTAAGTACGCGTTTAACATACACAAACAAAATTTTAATTAAATATTTTCTATTTTCATGAAATTTGAGACATTTATGTGAAAATCGGGAAGGTGGTTTGTATGGGGGCTACAAGAAGAACTGGTCCGATTTCTTTGAAATTCGGAATGATGATATGTGAAGACAAAAAATGTTTACCATCCAAATTTCAAAGCGATACCTTCTATAATACGGTTATTAGAGTCATTTGAGCCAAAACTAAAGAGGACCTTTGTATGGGGGCTAGGTCTAAATATGGACCGATTTTTTCCAATTTCAATAGGCTTTGTCCTTGGGCCAAGAGAGACTTAAGTTTCAAATTTCAAGTCAATTGATTAAAAATTGCGACCTGTATCGTGTTTACACCGTTTACATGGACAGACAGACGGACGGACGGACGGACGGACGGACGGACTCAATCGACAATCGACTCAAAAAGTGATTCTGAGTCGATCGGTATACTTAAAGGTGGGTCTAGGACCAATATTTCGGGTAGTTACAAACATCAGCACAAACTCATTATACCCTGTACCACAGTGTGGTGTAAGGTATAACAAGTGAGAGTGTTAAATTCGGCTGAGCCAAATCTTTTATACCCTCCAAAACGTAAAAAAAAATTTAAAAAAAATCCGGGGTCGTTGTTTTTATTGGGTGGGGAGGGGGGGTTTTGTGAGAGACGTTGAGGGACACCTTCCCCCCTTGCCGTAGGTTTAATAAAATGTATTTATTATAATTCTTGCAATTACTTAATCCAATTAATCATTATTAAATACCTTTTTAATATTCACGCCTACAAAAGGGGGCGGGTCAAACTTTTTATTTTTTTTTTATCCGCTGGGTCCACATCCAGTATTAAGAACTTCTTTTGACACAAAAATGTTGCATTTGCTTAACAAAAGTACAATAAACCCTGCAAAAAAGGTCCCTCCAAAGGGGAACTTTTTTTTATTTTTTGATTAAAGGGCGCTACGGGCTTAAATGTTTTAGTTCAAATTAAATTAAAATTAAAGATTGTCTCGAGCTATATTAGAGAGTCAAGGGAAAGACATTTTGAGATGTATTAAAGGGGCAAGCGAAGGAAATTTTGAGATTTTTTTAAAACAAAACTTTTACATAGGAAAAACCCAATTTTTGGAAAATTTTAAATAGCGATATCTAGAAAACCGTTCAACCGATTTTTAAAAAAATTTTGGTATTCGCATTCTGAACATCGACAAATAATAAATATAATGTTTCGCAAGACATAATTTTTTTTTGAATTTTCAATAATTCTAAACTTTGATCACCGGGCGCCAAGGGTTGATTTATTGGGATAGGCCTAAAAGTTTTAACTCATAAGTCTTAAGCCTACTAGTATCAAAATTTGTCCGGACATTCAAAATCAGAAGAAAATCTTTTTTAACATACGAAAAAATGCCGCTCTAATTAGGAGTGGTTTTTAGTGATTTTCATCTCCCTTTTATTACATACATCTTGGCAAAAACAGGCTCAAAGGCAGTTTGTGTAAAGGCCATGGCAAGCTTATAAATGATCCAAAATCATTTCAGTTGAAAATAATGTATTGTAACACGTTGACTCGAAAAATGATTTTTTTTTTGTATTTTAACGTAAAATAATGAAAGGGTTACCATCCATATGAAATAGTTAAAGACGATCCTACCAGGGTTTATTTCCAATTAACTGTAAATATTTTTAATTCACAAAAATACACAAAAACCATTACGAAAGTTATACTCGTTCACGAGCGACCATTTAACACTGTGCAACACGAAACTGCAACTACACAGAGGATAAACGATTTAAAAAAAAAATAACAAATTTAATATGCTGAAATCTTGAAAACGAAGCAAAATTTCAGATCAGATTACGTTAAGGAAAGCGGATGTTGAAGCGAGGGAAGTCGTTACAAGGGGCACTCCACAAGAAGGAGTTCTCTCTCCTCTTCTATGGAATCTTGTAATAAATGGAATGGGTAGCAAGGTGGTTGACTACGCTGATGACGTTGGGATTCTAATCAAAGGTAAGTTTTTAACAGCGATTAGCGAACTCATCAGCGATTAACATACTCTCGCCGTGGGCAAATAACAACGGTCTGGGGCAAACGCCAAGGTTATAAGATCGGACCCCAGGCCGGCCTGGAAGTGATACTAAATATTCAGCCCGTGGTTATCTATCAAGACGACAGGTGCAAAATCGGCTTTCAGGGGGCACTCGCTTTTGTGTACGAAGGGCGGGACGGAACTAAAACAGAAAACTGACTATGTCTCACCATAGCGAACTTTGACAGGGAATGCGATCTCAGTCTTTACCGACGGATCAAAGCTGGAGATGGGTACAGGTTCGGGAGTATACTCTGAATGCCACGAAATAAGCAAGCTTTTTGTTTCCCGCTCTTAAAATTTTGGAACTTGATAACAGAAGGTACGATAACTGTTAGACGAGGAAAATACGATAATGTTAAATTAACATTGTTGGTTTGACAAATAATGCTAACTTTTTATATCGAAAAAAGCGCTTAATAAATTTTGAAACAATGTAACAATTTATAATTATTATGGTAATATTATTTAAGAAACACTGTACGACAAAATTCAACTTTTGGTTGCACCCATGATCGGGACCAAAAAATTCTGAAAATAGAGGTAAAAAAAAGATACCCGTGTCTCCCAGTTTTTCTAGATCAATTCGTTTTCGCGTTTTATTAGCAAATCAATATTTTGTATATATTCGAGTTTCAATCACTTGGGGAAGTGAGGATTACAGCCGCAACAGTTAATCGTGATAGATTAAATTTTGCCGAAATACTTGTAAATAGTGTCAGATAAAATGTGCAAAACATAAGATCGGTACACGGGTTTAAAAGTTATGGAGAAATATCTCAAATTTGGATGTTTTTTTACATGTTTTTTACCTTTTATTTAGTGATATAGGGTTCAAAATACTCTAACTTTTGAAAGACATTTTGGATGCTCCTAAAGTTTGGCATATATATTTGTTATTTACCTGGCCAGGTTGGTATTGAATTTCGAGGAAATCGATCCAATGTTTCAGAAGTTATGATCAAAACCGTGGTTTCATCTTGAATTTCCTTGTTCAAAAAAACCCTAAATGCTCTTTTAAAATATTGGTATGCTACAAATATATTTTACAAAGCAATTTTATCGCCAAAAAAATGTTTACAATCGAAAGAAAAATTTACACTTAAAAAAATTTTCCACTCAAAAAAAAATTTACACTCAAAAATAAAAATATTATTCTCAATTTTTTTTTACAAAAATTATAAAAAAGAGTTTTTAATCCAAATAAGTTTGTTTTCACGTTAAAAAAATTACTATCACTTAAAAGGGGCTAATGGAGGGTATGCATGGATTCGGCCAAGTCGTTTTTAACTTTTCTGGTTGTTTGTTAGTGGCAATTCTAAAGAAAATTTTGGCAACTCTGGGAAAGTTTTAAACATCTTTTTGCAATGCACACATCTTATTTTTGTTGCCATCATAGACAATTTGGATGGCCAAAAATGTTTGAGTGTAAAATTTTTTTGAGTGTACTTTTTTTTGCGCGTAAATTTTTTTTTGAGTGTATTTTTTTTTTTTCAGCGATAAAATTACTTTGTAAAATATTTTTGTGGCATAGCAATATTTTTTAAAGAGCATTTAAAGTTTTTTTGAAAGAGGGAATTAAAGATGATTTCTATTCGAAATTCACGGTTTTGATCATAACTTCTGAAACACTGGATCGATTTTTTCGAAATTCAATACCAACCTGACCAGGGAAATGGCAAATATATATGCCAAACTTGAGGAGCATCCAAACTGTCTTTCAAAAGTAACCGTATTTTTAACCCTCTGTCATTTAAAAGAGGGTATAAAAACATGTGAAAAAATGTCCAAATTTGAGAAATTTCTTCATAACCGATCATGGGTGCAAAATCGTGTCGTACAGTGAAATACCTTTAAAAGTATTTAAAACAAATAGTCAGCAAATAAAAAGTCATTGGATTTCCCGATAACCCACAAAAAAAAAACTTTTTTTACAGCTAGATGAAAAAAAACGCTAGCTTTAGTCTAAAAATCGCCAAATTGCAATACTTTTTTTTTATATCGAACTTAAGGGACTTTTTTTGGTTTGATCAAACGTCCAGTTCGATGGCGGACTTAGCAAAGGGAATTTAAGAGAGGGTTTAACAGAAGAAGGGAGACTTCACATATCTTTAAGTATTGATAGTCTTTGAAATAAGAACCTGATTGAGATTTCCGGATAAGTGAAGTACCATTCTGAGGTACTTGCAATTGATATAGCTGCGCAGAAGATTATGATAAGGGACCTCCATTAACATTTTCGTGGATAGACTTACAAACTCTTCGTCGAATCAGTCAGCACTCAGTCAAGTTGGGTGGATATAGTGGGGTCGCTAAGAAGCAATTGACTGATGAATGGGCGAGAAATGGCTCTGAAATGAATTTATCACTCTCATTTGTTTTTTAAAAACTTTAGGGAATACTAATTTTTTTTATCAAATCAACCTTGGCAACTCTTCCAACCAACTGTCCATATTTAAAACAAAAACATTTTTTAAACTTAAAACAATTAGAGTGACTTTACCCCAACATACAATGCACGGTTGAAATGAGGTGCACAGTCAGTCAGTAGTAGTAGCAAACTGCAAACAGCATACAATTTTGACTGGACTACTAGCAAAGCAAGCAAAACCCAGTGTCGCTGTCATTCGTTAAACGTGTATGTTTGACCATGTTTCATTGGGGGTTTGGTTGGTCTCCATCGTTTCAGGTAAACGTGAGTGTTGGCTGGTTGGTTGGTTCGTTGGTGTCTCTTTGTGTGTTTTAAAATACAATTTATGTTTGGCACTTGTTTAAAAATTATTAAATTATGCATAATAAGCTGATTTTATTTTTTATAGTAATCTGCTGTATGTCTATCTATATACCAGTAAAATGTAACATAAAATATAATTTTTTATTATGAGGCGCCAAAAAAATCACTAGAAAATTAATTTACATACAAACGAACTGGGAATTTCGCTCCAGCGGCACTTAACGAACTAAATTAAATCAATTTTTCATTAACAATTTAAAACACGTCGGCAAAATAATTTACGAATATTTAGTAAATTAATTTATTTTTTTTTATTATAATAAGAAAATTGCTTGTAAAACATTGTAATAAAGTTTATTAAAATTTTATTAAAATATCAAAAAAAAAAAAAAAATAAAAAAATTAAAAAAATATATTTCACTTGGGCTCGTCCGGGATTTGAACCTGGGACCTATTGAAAAAGTCATAACCTAGCAAAAATAAATCGAGATTTTGGCGACACAGCATCTTTTTAAAGCATACCGAAGCGCATCTCAAGAGCGCTCTTGACGATGCAGTAAAAGTAAGGGGAAAAAATTAAAATTTTTTGTTAAGATTTTTTTATATAAAACACAAAATATAAAATTATATTTTGATAAAATTTCGTACATGCTTTCCTGTTAACACTTTAAAAAACCATCAGTTTTGGACAAAGACACATGATTTCACTGCATCATTATTGCGCATTAATCAGCGCTGCAAAGAGTGCTTCAATCATAACACCTTTAACACATTGTGAAAAAAAAAAAAAAAAAAATAGTACACCATTTCCACTTTAGTTTCAGAAAATACAAATTATATTTTAAAAAATGTCCAATCATAGCACTATAGGGAATTTTTTGGTATTTTCTGGCCAAAACCCTAAAAGCTGGGATTTTGACTCGAAATTTGGCAAGTTTATTTGGTGGTATATTTTAAAGCTCTGCATGAAAAATTGGTATGATCGGACCTGACAATTCGCGATTTTAATGTAATTTTGTAATAAAATTTTGTCATTTTTTTTTACATCCACGCCCACAAAAGGGGGCGGACAAAAAAAAATTTTTGCAGGTCCCTTCGGTCCAATTGCAGGACTTTAAACTTCTTGTGGCGTAAATATTGTTAATTTTTAAGCAAATGTACAAAAAAAAATTGTAAAAGATGGGTTTTGCATAAGTATGCTTAGTTCTTTAAGGGGGGCTTTTTTTTACATTTTCCAATTTTGCCCATTTACGAACTTGATCAGTACAAGACCATAAGACATATTCGTGCCAAACATCAGGTGGCTAGCTCTTTTGATTTGGACAGCATCGTGCATTCCCCAGACTATTAGACTAACAGACGGTCGGACGGACATCCCTAAATATATTTTGCCCATGGAGCCGCATGGCTTAGCGGATGAATACATCATACTCGGAAAGAGTTCCTTAATACCTCAAAGAGATATGGGAGTATGCAAATATAAGCAAAAAAAGTAGCAGTCCAAAAATATTTTTGGTTAAAAAATTATAAAAAATAATTAAATAGAAAAATTAAAAAAATATATAAATCTGTATTTTAAATCTGTACTTTGTACAAAATATATTTGTTTGCTCTATTGCTAATTGAAATTCATTTTAATAGATTTTAATACAGGATTTTAAGTACGTTACTGTTGTAATAAGTTTTGTTCCCCAAAATTTTACAAAAAAAAAATAAAAAATGAAATTTTGTTTTTGACGCTTCCGTACTAGCGGTAAAAGAGCTTGGTGAACAAAAATATGTGTGCTAGCCTACTTTAATATAGTATACTTTATAATGGCATCAGAAAAAAATTGTTTTGAACACATCAAAAATGGACTTTTGGCCAACAATTCCTTATAAATTCCCTATAGTGCATAGCAGGGAGTCAACTGATTTTTACAATTAGTCAATTGTATTTCAGATTTTGTAATCTGTATTTCACAAAAAGTCAAATGTGCTTCATCTTTATTCTGCTTAAATCAGCTCTAAAAAGATACATGAATTCACTGTATCTTTATAGCGATTTTTTCGGCGCTCTAAAGATATGTGAATTCAGAGCATCTTAAGAGCGCTTCGGTGTATCTAACTAGCGCTCTAAAGTGTGACATCGCCTTAGAGAATCATGCATGAATTCAGCAGGTTTTGGATGTGCTCCTTGACTCGAGTTTCCTTTGCAAAAGCTGCTGCCAGTTCAGCAAAATTTCTGCTGGGATTCTAGCGATGTCCGTCTGTCTGTCTGTGGAAAATGCTGTCACGGACAAAATATTACACAGAGATGACTGAAACTTAACATATTTATTGGAAGTTCTCCCGAGAAGTATGGTATTGAAATTTGGTATTGCATTTGAGCGATATCGGTTCAGCGGTTCAAAAGTTATGAACGAAAATGTAAGCACACCTCAAAAATTTCAGTACATTCAATATAACCTAAATATGAGGCATTCCACACCAAATGTCCAGCGAAAAAAAAAAAAACGTGTACCGTAAACTTCTGAATAGCTTGTATGAATAGCCCTATATGGAACTTAGAAAATTGTGTTTTTGGTTTTTCAATTTTTCAAAAACTGGGCTTAGGAGGCGTGGTCAAATATTGGAAAAATGGTCAAATTTGTGGCGAGGTGCCTTGATTAAATATTTATCACATTAAAACGGAATGCACCACAATCTAAAAAATTTACATTCTTATATAGTTTTGTATGGGCTATCGATTAATTTTTTTTTTTTTTTTTAAATTTTCAGAACCCGTTCTGAAATTTTCCATTTTTTAAAAAAGTCAATTTATCAAAAATCCGGCCACTTTTTTTTTCTTTTTTTTTAATTTTTTTTTTAAGTTTAGATGTTTGTCCATCCACACAAAAAAAAAAAACAGAAAAATATTTTTCGTTTTTTTCGAGAAAATCGCATTTGAATTTTAAATTTCATAACAATTTTGTAATTTGCTTTTATTTTCTTGTAAGGGGTGGTCCAATAACTGGTATCTTTTTAAAACATGCAATGAAATGAACAATACTCAATAGTTTTGAAACTTTATGGCTTTATTTGAAAGAGCAAACATTCCCGTTTTTTATGGCAAACGACTTCATTGATGCGTCTTCGGCTTGCTCCGCTGTATCGCGTTGTAGCGCAGTACTGCGCTGCCAAACTGCACGTTTTTCGAAAAAAAGTTTTTAACCGAAATAAGGCACTCAAATGAGGTTATGTTAACAAACAAATTGGTACATCTTGGGATCGTAAAACTCGCAAGGTATTGTAAAGAATCCAATTCATCTATAGAAAGCATAGATTTGAGTATCAGCATCATTACACAATATTTTCAAAAATACAGCTGAAACTCCCATTTTCGTCAAAGATGAGCGCTACATAGCCATGATTACCGTCTTTTTGTTGGCCGTAATAGAATATACCAACTTGGATGACATTTATTTTCAGAAGGATGTCGCAATATGTCCCACAGTCCATCAAACAATCGATATTTTGCGCACTTAGTTCGGAAATCGTGTTTTTCGCCATATTAGCGGTGACAATTGATCACTTCAGAGCTGCCGATTAAAAACTTTAAAATTTTTTTTGTGGGGTCTCGTTAAAGATTCATGCAACATGGGAAATCCAGAAATGTTCTAGGCCCATTCGACGAATATCGTTCAAGCCATTCGTGAGATAGAACCAGAAACATTAGAAAAATGGGTGCCGAGAATGAGCTACTGCGGAGCTAACCCAGGCAACCGCATGAATGAAGTCGTTTGCCATAAATAATGGGAATATTTTCTCTTTCAAATAAAGCCATAAGGTTTCAAAACTATTGAGTATTGTTCATTTCATTGCATGTTTTAAAAAGATACCAGTTATTGGACCACCCTGTATTAACGTTGCGAATGAGTAACATTAATGCAATTAATATTACTCATTCGCAACGTTAAAACTTGAAAATACAAGCAAATTACAAAATTATTATGAAATTTAAAATTCAAATGCGATTTTCTCGAAAAAAAACTTTAAAGAAAAGATTTAAAAATAAGAAAAAAAAGTGGCCGGATTTTTTATAAATTGACTTATTTAAAAAATGGAAAATTTCAGAACGGGTTCTGAAAATTTTCCAAAGAAAAAAATTTTATTCGATTGCCCATACAAAACTATATAAGAATGTAAATTTTTAAGATTGTGGTGAATTCCGTTTTAATGTGTTAAATATTTAATCAAGGCAACTCACCACAAATTTGACCATTTTTCCAATATTTGACCATGCCTTCTAAGCCCAGTTTTTGAAAATTAGAAAAACCAAAAACGCAATTTTCTTAGTTCTATCCAAACAACCTTTTCAGAAATTTACGGAACACATGTTTTTCTGTAGCTGGACATTTGGTGTGGAATGCCTCATATACAAAATGCTTTAATTCGGCTTCTGGTTGACATATGTGAACATAATTGGACACCGATTTTGTTTTTACCAACATTTTTTTTCGCGGAAATTTTTTTATCAAAAGTAATTACCTTTTAAATAAAGTTTTTTGCAACAATCCTTTTGAAATTGTGGAGGGTATCACTACATTCGGCAAGGCCGAATTTAACTTTTTTTACTTGTACCTTGTTTGCTATAGAAAGTCTTAAATTAAAAAAAAAAAAATCCTATAGAAAAATTCTCAGATTCTGAGAAATTTTCCCTGTAGAAAATGTCTCAGATTCTGAAAAACATTTTTTACAGAAAAAGTCTCAGGTGCGGAGACATATTTTGAATAAAAAATGTTTAAGATTCTGAGAATTTTTTTTTATAAAAAAATTTGAGAAATTTTATAAAAATTAAAAGATTAAAAAATACGTTTTGTAAACACATTTAATTGTTTTATCGTTTTATATTTATAAAAAAAAATTAAAAAAAAAACTATTTCACTTGGGCTCGTCCGGGATTTGAACCCGGGACCTCCCGCACCCTAAGCGGAAATCATACCCCTAGACCAACGAGCCAGTTGCTGATTGCGAACCAAAAAAACATTAACAACTTGCTGGTGGTGTGTTTGTGTGGTTGGATGTGAACAGTGATTTAAATTATTTTTTTTTTCGATTTCTTCTTTGTGGTTTTCATTCGTATTGTAGGTATTTTCTAAAAATATCTTTTGACTATTTATAGAAAATAATGTTTGTTAATACTTTTTGGCTGTCCGTACATTTTTAACAGAATACATTGTACATTTGTATATTTTTTGTGGGAAATTAACAAATGTTATCTTTAAATTATACATATATCTGTAAATTCTGTTATCAAACTGTTTGCTATGACGAAACATATCTGTGGACGTTTGACAAAAGCACTTATTTTTTTTAAAAAATATTTTTCGACCTTTTTTTAAGAGACTGTAATGATAAGAACTAGATGATTTCTCAAAGTTTTTCAAGAGATCTGATAACCTGATATTTCCAATTGTTGAGATCTTTAAAAAAAATCATGGAAAAAGTGTTTGTTGTAGCCGAAAAAGTCGATTTTAATATATTTTTGACAAAAGAACTTAAATCGAAGTAAATGCTTTTGTCAAATCTCCACAGATATACAATATTTAACTTTATTAAACATTGCAAACTATGTAGGTTTATTAGCGAGCACAGTGGGCCAAGATCTCCGTTTTTTGGCCAAAAGTCCATTTCGCTGCATCCAAATTCTGTTGATGTATTTAAAATCTAGGAATGTTAAATATTATGTAAATAAAATATTGTAATATTGTGACTAACTGATTTTCTTTGGCAAGAGTTCAAAGTCAAAATTTCTAGTTTTTGTGACATTTTTTTTTTTTCAAATATATTAGAAAAACTTTGTAAATTAAAGACTTTTTGACTGAAAATCATTCAGAAATCACTAAAGAAGTACTTGTTAACAGTTCATTAATTATCTAAAGAAGGTATAAAATTTAAGTTTCCCCAATAAAATACCGTTTTTTTTAAATCGTCATTTTTCAACATCGATCTCCAAAAAGCTCCAAACGATATTGAAAAACCTTTAATGCCAATGTGTTCCTTAATATGTGCCCTAACTAGAATTTTGCGACCGTCTGCGACCATTCATAAACTTTTGAGATATTGTGCTATATCTGAAAAATGGAGTTGAGATTATACTTCTACACTAGCACGGAAGATAAAATGACTTGGACTCCGATTGTTCTGCAATTCACGTATGTTATAGAAGGTCGAAATCTAAGAATAACCTGTTTTTTTTTAGGTGCCATCTCGGCGGTTAAAGACGGGAAATGAAAGGGGGAAAACGGTATTATCTAGTTTTTTGATTTTTTTCATATCTGTTCCAAAGGAGCTATATGAAATTTCATACAGAGCGAAAGATTTTTTTAAGGCCTATTAAATGGTGTATTGGACATAGTGAAATTCGGTTTTACTAGGTTGTAATTATCAAAAATCTGTAAACTATACAATATACATACATACGTTTTATTATATACCCCCAAATTCATGTATAATAATCTCTTTTATGATTAAGCCGACACGTGTTTTTGGTTTTGGCGATATTTTTGCTAGTTCGGCTTTTATATGGACTTTTATAAATTCTTAATGCATATTCTGTGACGCATTTAAGCGAGGCTTTTGTAAGAACACCATTATCGTAGAATTCATATAGAATATATCCAGTATAACTGCGTCCTCAAGTTTTGCTTTTTAATGATACATTTATGCTGAAATTCGAATGCAGTTTATTGGTCCGGATTAGAAATTAATAACTTTTTAATCCGTGTCTTTAAAATGCGGTCTTGTAAAAATGCGGCTTATACGCTTTTATCGGAGTTTGAGCATAAATTAATTATTATCCGTTTAAAAGCGTCAGCAAGTTGAGATGTTCAGTTAAAGCGGTAAATATTCGATTCGCAACACATAACTGATTCTTTGGAATTTAAAATTTTACTGGGTATATTTTGGTGCAATATTTTATCTTTAGTTTGATGAAATTTTTTCTCTGTGAGAAAAAAAGAAGTTAAATAAAAATAAAGTTCATATAAGTGTATTTCCATAAAATAGTTCGGGTGTAATTTAAAAAAAAAAAACTTTGTTGTACTTTTCTTGTTAATTACGAATTTCCTGGATTTTGTTTATTATAAATGCTCTTACGAAAACACTTTGCTGCTAAGCCTTGTCTGAAAATATTAGTTTGAATTTAGAACATTCTTATTAATATATTGAATACACCATTTTTAATTTAAAATTTTCGTTATCATATTCGTAATCAGTGAAGCCATATCGTTTATAAACAAATAATTAAAGTTCAATATAATTAAATTTGAAATGTATGGCCGCCATTTTGAATCCACCATGTTGAATTTGATTCTATATTCTCAAACATCGAAGCCATATCCAATACAAACAAATAATTTAAGTTCAATATTTACCAATTTTTAAATTAAAGGCCACCATTTTGAACCCGCCATTTTGAATTTATATTTTTCGATTCCACATTCGTAAATAGTGACGCTATATCATTGATAGGCAAATAATTGAAATTTAATATTTACAAATTTTAAAATTTTTGGCCGCCATTTTGAATCCGCCATTTTGAATTTAAATTTTTTTATTCCATATTCATAATAAGCGACGCCATATACTTCATAAACACATAAGTGAAGTTCAATGTATATAAATTTTAACATTTTTGGCCGCCATTTTGAATCCGCCATTTATAATTTTAAATTTTGGATTTCATATTCGTAATCAGCGTCGCCATATCCTTTATAAACAAATATTTTAAGTATTATATATTCAAATTTTAAAATTTATGGTCGCCATTTTGAATCCGCCATTTTGAATTTAAAATTTTTGATTCCAGATTTGTGATCAGCCACTACCTAAACCTCTTTCGGCATACTATCAGGACTTCTATCCTCTGTATTCTAGTTTTGGCCAAAATTCTTGAATGCTGGCCCACAGTGGGGTGGAGCAAATTTAGCTTTTTTCGAATTTCGAAAACGGGGTCGGGAAAGTTGCCTATCAGGATCGATATTAACTCACAAAAATATTGGACCTGTAGAGCAATGGCTTTGGGTTCCTTTTTTTGACTTGAAAATCGGAAAGTTCCGAATAAAGTGAAAAAAAAAATCTTTAACTTTTTTTTTCTTAAAATATAAATTTATATTCGGACATTACTAAAAAGGTTTTTTTATGGCAAACATTTTTTTGTGTTTTTTTTTTTTTTTTTAATTTCCTTAAAAATAACTTATAATTTTTATTTATAAATTTCAAATTGCACAATACTGCAACAATTAAAAATTTACATCTTTTAAACACTGAGTTATTATTACGTTATATTTCTAGTTCTAAAATAATTAAAAATATTTTTTTTGCAAAACAAGAAACAAAAAAAATGTCTTTTATACCCTCCACTCTAGTGATAGAGTGGATTCCGTTTGTAACTCATCGAAAAATCGGTCTGGGACCCCATAAAGTATATATGTTCATGATCCCCGATCGATTTTAAGACATTCTAGCGATGTCCGTCTGTCCGTCCGTCTGTCTCTCTGTCTGTGGAAATGGTGATCACGGCCAAAATATTAAATGGAGATGATTGAAACTTAACATATTTATCGGAAGTACTCCCGAGAAGTTTGGTATTGCATTTGAGAGATATCGGTTCAGCGGTTCAGAAGTTATGAACGTAAATGGAAGGACGCCTCAAAAATTTTAGTACATTCAACATAACCTAAAAATACAAAATGCTTTAATTCGGCTGCTGGTTGACATATGTGAACATAATTGAACATCAAATGGTATTTAAACAAGTACGAACATATTTTTTGACAAAAAAAGAAAAAATTGCAGATTTTTTTTTTACCAAAATTTTTTTTTCGCGGAAATTTTTTTTCAAAAGTAATTTCCTTTTAAAAAATGTTTTTTGCAATAATCTTTTTGACATTGTGGTGGGTATCACGACATTCGGCAAGGCCGAATTTAACTTTTTTACTTGTTTAATGATAACGGCTTATAAAAAATTCCGAAATCGCGGTTTTGGTCCACAGGTGCTTTTTTTTAAGACAACAATTATTTTTTTACTGAATTCATCTCAAAAATTCACAAACTGTTGTAGGTTGTAAGTAGCTGCTGACGTTTTACGTCAACACACGTAGACTCTGAGGTCCATTGTGATTAAAACTGTTCAGTATGTTATGTAAAAAATAGTAAAAAATTAAAAACGCGATTTTGGTCCAAAGATGCTGCTCAGCATCGCGATTTTTAAGATTAAAATTTTTGTTTCATAAAGTACACAAGACATCCAAATTTTGAGCTATATTTTTCAAAAAAGATTTTTCAGGAAAAATTATAATCAGTGGACCAAAATTGTGGTTCTGGAATTTTTTTGACAAATTCATGTTAAATTTTGATGAGCTGAACACAAACATTTTTAGAACCGGTCGGTCGGGTTTCGAGATATCGCTATTTTATTATATACTAGCGTGCGCAGAGTATTTCGTTGCCCGTAAATACAGAAAAATTACATAATGATAATAAAAGACCCATTTTTGGAACTTTTCGCTATGTAATCTTTATATATCGTCACCTGAGAATTGGTTTGCTCCATAGGATAGAGCAAACCAATTCTTAATCCTTTACAAAAACTGTGCTTATGATAATCACAACACTTACAATAAAATTCCAAATACATTAGCTGTTATAATAAATACAACGTCAAGTTAAAGACAGTCTTATGTTATAAAAAAAAACATTGATTTATTAATTTGAGCAAAAAAAAAAAATTGAGTTAACAAAACTTTGAGTCAAAAATTTAATGAAAAAATTTTGTAAAAATATGAACAAATATGTATGAATGAAACAAAAAAATTACTGAAAAATTAATTGATAAACAAATTTTAGTACAAAAAAGAATTTAGTTAAAAAAAAAAAATGAAAAAAAAAAAATAAATTGAAAACATTTTCATTTGAATTCGTTCCCAGTTTCATTCCATTTTGTTCCCTGTTCTATTCCATTTGGTTCCCTGTTCCATTCAGTTTCGTTCAATGTGGTGTTCATTCCTTTTCGAATAGTATCCGTTAAAGAACAAAAGAGTTTCTAGGGATAAGATCATTAAATTAAAAAGAATCATTTTGCCCCTTATTTTGTTTCAGACAATTTAAAATGTACCCCCTTAACTCTCTTTTGGGAACGACTTTTTTTCGCTAGACGATCCTACATTCCAAATTTCAAGTTTCCAGTACCATTATTTCAAATAATATGAAAAGTACCAAAGTGCTCGTTTTCACTCCCTTAGAATCGAAATTTCGAAAAATGTACTTTTTACAGAATTATTTTCTGTTGTTGGATCCTACATTCCTAATTTTAAGTTTTTATGACCTTTATTTAAGAAAATATAAACAGTAACAAAAAGTAATTATTGGGGGGCCTTTTTCCCGTACATTCCAAATTTCAAGTTAATATGCTCATTATTTAAGAATATATAATTCCCTTTTTTAATTAATTTCCTTAGGGATCAGAATTTCCAAAAGTTATTCTTTTGGGAATATTTTATTTCGCTAGACAATCTTACATTCCAAATTTCCATTATAATTATTTCAGAAAATATAAAAGGTATCATAGAACTCGTTTTTTCCCCCTTAGATCGGAATCGGAATTTCCGAAAAGTACATTTTTCATAGTTTTTTCTGTTGTTGGATCCTACATTCCTAACTTTAAGTTTTTATGACTTTTATTTAAGCATGGGATGCTACATTCCAAATTTCATGCTAATAAAACCATTATTTAAGTATCTATATATATAAAAAGTACCAAAAAACCTTTTTTACCCGTTTTACCCCCATAGAATCACTATTTCAAAAAACCCAGCCTTGCACAGAAAAAAATATGGGGAAAAACAATTTGAGTAATCACTTGTTTAAATTTAAAAAAAGTTTTGAGTAATTTTTTAATTGACGCAATTAAAAATTTACTCAAAAATTTAAAAACAAATTGAGTAAATAATTTAATAAGAATTTAATAGCTTTTTTAATTTTTTTGGAATTTTCTTAGTTTTTTTAATTCTCGTTTAGTTTATAGTTTTTTGTATATATACATGAAAGTTTGTAATCATATTTATAAAATTTTTTTATGTCTTTAAGACAAAAATATATTTGGTAAAGTTTGAAAAAGCATGTTTTTTTTCTTTGTAAAAAAATATGAAATTTTTTAAAACTTTGTTTTTTTTAGAGTAGAAACAGAATAAGCCCGGCACGACTTTTTCCATACGGTTTGGCAGATTAAACCGGTGGCCGGCGCCGATGTGAAATAAAACTTGTTCTGTTTTTAAAAGGTGGTGCTTCTTGTTCTGTTCCTGCACTTAATAGTGTCAATTAAAAATTTACTCAAATTTTTTTGGCAAACATTTAATAAATTTTTATTAAAAATTTACTCAATACTATTAAATCGTTTACTGGTGGAAAATTGAGTAATTTTTTACTCAATAGTATTAAAAATTTACTCAAATTTTTTTTTTATTTCTTTCTGTATGGTGGATCTATATTCCGGGCGATGCAGCTACATTCCAAATTTCAAATCTCTAGCCTCATTGGTTTGTGGAACTATAAAAAGAATCAACATTTCCAAAACCCAAGCCTTAGTGGACCTATTTTCCGGGAGGTGCATCTATATTCCAAATTTCTAGCTTCAGTGGTTTGTGGAAATATAAAAAGTACCAAAATACCTTTTTTACCCCTATTCCCTAGAATCAACCTTTCCAAAAACTCAGCCTTAAAGGATTTATACTTCGGGAGGCGCACCTCCATTCCAAATTTCAAGTTCCCATTTCGTTCCCTGTTCCATTCCGATTAGTCCCATGTGGCTTTCATTCCGTTCCGAATATGCGCTTACATGCGCTAAAAAACAAAAAATTCTTTGCCTTCTTTAGAAATCTTTTTTCGCTAAATGACCCTGCATTCCAAATTTAAAGTTTCCAGGACTATTATTTCAGGAATTATAATAGGCACCAAAATACACTTTTTCACCCCCCTTAGAATCGGAATTTCAAAAAAAGTACTTTTTCAAAATTTTTCCCGTTGTTGGAACTAACATTTTAAAATTTTTTTGTAGGACCTTAATTTAAAAAAATTTAGAAAGTACATAAGTAAATTTTTTTACCACTTAGGAGTCCGAATTTTCAGAAAGTACTTTTTTGGGGAATTTTTTTCCGTTAGAGTATCCTACATTCCAATTTTCAAATTAATACGACTTTTTTCAGAAAAAGTAAAAAGTACCAAAGTGCTCGCTTTTTACCCCACTTAGAATCGGTATTTCGAAAAAGTACTTTTTCATAATTTTTTTCATTGTTGGAAACAACAATGCAAATTTTAGTTTTTTTATAGGACTTTAATTTAAAAAAATATAAAAAGTACCAAAGTACAATTTTTTACCCCTTTTTACCCTTAGGAATCCGAATTTCCAGAAAGTACTTTTTTTTGGAAATGTTTTTCCGTTAGAGGATCCTACATTCCAATTTTGGAATTAATAGTATTTTTTTTTTCAGAAAAAATAAAAAGTACCAAAGTACTCGTTTTTTTACCCCCCTTAGAATCGGAATTTCGAAAAAGTACGTTTTCAGAATTTTTTCCGTTGTTGGAACCACCATTGCAAATTTTAATATTTTTGTAGGACCTTAATTTTAAAAAATATAAAAAGTACCAAAGTACCATTTTTTACCCCTTTTTACCCTTAGGAATCCGAATTTCCAGAAAGTACTTTTTTTTTGGGAATGTTTTTCCATTAGAGGATCCTACATTCCAATTTTCGAATTAATAGGATTTTTTTTCAGAAAAAATAAAAAGTACCAAAGTACTCGTTTTTTACCCCCCTTAGAATTGGAATTTCGAAAAAGTACGTTTTCAGAATTTTTTCCGTTGTTGGAACCACCATTGTAAATTTTAATATTTTTGTAGGACCTTAATTTCAAAAAATATAAAAAGTACCAAAGTACCATTTTTTACCCCTTTTAACCCTTAGGAATCCGAATTTCCAGAAAGTTATTTTTTTGGGAATGTTTTTCCGTTAGAGGATCCTAAATTTCAAATTTCAAATTAATTGAATTTTTTTCAGAAAAAATAAAAAGTACCAAAGTACTCGCTTTTTTCCCATTTTCAACCCTTCATTTTTACCCCTTAAAATCAACATTTCCAAAAACCCAGCCTTAGTGGATATGTATTCCAGGAGGTGAAACTACAATCCAAATTTCAAGACTCTAGCTTCAGTGGTTTGGGCTGTGGGATGATGCGTGATTAGTATGTCAGTCAGTCATCAGCCATCAGTCAGTCACGCAACTACTTTATATACAGTGCCGGTCAAAAAAATAGCACCAATGACTAAATCTCTATTCATCCAATTAAAACTAAATATTATGTGTGTATTCGTTTAAAGTAAATATGTAATACTCTTATACCCCTTAAATGTTTTTACTTTTTCCAAAAATTGTGGATGGTTCTTTTTTAATGACCGATATTTTAAAAAAACTCTGAATAAGTGCAGTCAATAAAATAGCACCGAATGACAAAATTTCATTTAAAAAAATAATATTGCTTAAATTGTTAAAATAAAAGTGTTAAATACTAAAGGAATATAGTTTTTATTTATAAAAAAAATAATTCATGACAAAATTTGATGTTTATTTTCATAAAAATAGGACGTGGAAAGCATTATACTCCTCAAAAGCGTGCTTTTGTAAAAAATATAATTTCTGAACATAAACCATATTCTGAAACTGGAAAATTTGTTGGATGCGCTTATAAAATTATTGAAAATTCAACAAAATTCACTTTAGAGCTTGAAAAACTTAGTCACAAACGACGTTTGTCACCATAAGTGGTTAGGTACTTGCAAAGACAATGGAAGAAGGCCCCATTTACGGCAGTTCTAGAGCTAAAAAAGGACAACAAATGCCGAAAATGTTCGTCGAAGATTACAAAACAACAACATTAACGCTTTTAGATTCGGAAAAGTGCGCCTACTCTCACTTAAGCATGCTGCAAGTCGTTTGAAGTTTGCTAACAGTAACTCAGAATGACCAGCTTAAAAGTGGATCAATGTTCTATGGTCAAATGAATCCATTATTGCTTTATTTGGAGACATGGGATCATATACCTATGTCAGAAGATCCTATAACGCGGATTTCAATCCAAAATTCGAAATAAAAATAACTTAAAATGGTGCTTATGGTGTGGGGATATTTTCCTACTGTGAAGTGGGGTTCATATATTGGACCATGGCTCACATATTGGACTAGGACAGTCGTGGATATACACTTAACGTTTATATCCTGCAGAAAGTAATGTTACCATAAGTTTCTGAGCAAATGCCACTAATTTTGGTCTTTTATCACTTCAATTACCAAAAGCATGACGGAAAATTAGCAAAAAATTGGTTCTGGACAATAAAGTAAACGTTATGGAATGGCCTTGTCAGTCCCCAGATCTAAATCAAATCGATGGTTAATAGACAGATATAGAGAAGGGAGTGTCTTGAATACAACCAACTTGTAATGAAGCCCTTTGGGTGGCTGTTCAGCAAATCTGGAACTCAATTTCGAATTAAAGATCCCAAAATCTCGTGAATTCGGTACAATAACGTTGTACAGAGGTAATTGTCAACAATGAGCACTCGACAAATTTTTTTTAATATTTAAAGATATCACAACAATACTGAATTCATAATCCATTCGTTTTTAAAACTTAAGAATTTAATTTTAATACAAAAAGTTCTGTGGTGCTATTTTTTTGACTGGGTCTTTTTGAAGTTTTTTTAAAAACTCTGAAAATTTTTAATGAAATAAAACACCAAATTAGCCTTTTCTTATGTAATATTGTTTCACACTCTTGTAAGTAACTTATGACACGTTTTCAGTGACATAACTTTATATTGTTAAAAAAAAACCCAACGAAGAAAATTTTGTTTTATTATGGTGCTATTTTTTTGACCGCAGCTGTATATAGATATGGGGGATTTTGTGTCAACTGACACAACTTTTGAAACCGATGTCTTCCGATCGGGATAAAATTAGCATCAAGGTCCTACTGGATAGTATTTCAGACACAGTTTTTCAACGAGATCGGTCAAGGACTCTCTGAGTTATAGGTGGTCGAAATTTTACATTTTGGCCAAAGAGGTGTTTATTTTCATCCATGTTACTTCTTGCCTATTGTTTTTAGCAAAATGTGTCCCAAAGAGTTTAGATAGTTATTTCTTCAAAATTTTGAAAAAAAAATTATAAAAAAATAAAAAAAATTTTGATTTTTTTTTAATTCAAAATTTGTTTGACTTTTTCGTCAAATCTGACCCTTTTTTGACTCAAAAGAAAGCTTAGGTCTTTTACTTTAAGAGCTATGGGGTCGCTTAGTGGGAGGCGAGTGGGATAACTATGAATTTGTATACTCTCCACTCTAGTGATGAAAATATGATATAAGTTTGTCATTCCGTTTGTCCCACCTATAAATATTGGTATAGGACCCCATAATTATATATATTTATGATCCTCGATCGATTTTAAGTCGATCTAGCGATGTCCGTCCGTCTGTCTGTCCGTCCGTAGAAAACACGCTAACTTTTGAAAGACTTTACAGAGGCTACTGAAGTTTGACATATATGTATACAGCCAAATCGGTCCAGTGGTTCAAAAGTTATGAGCAAAAGAGTTAATTTCGGCAAGGGTGTTTCGCGAATTTACGAGATAAAAAACACGATAACTTTCGTAAGACAATAAAGAGACTGCTGAAGCTTGACGTGTATCTTTGATGTTCCCCAGGTCTGTTTGGTATTTAATTTCAGCTCAATCGGTTCAGTGGTTCAAAAGTTATAAGCAAAACCCTGAATTTCAGATTAGTTTCATCTAAAATGCTACGTGTTTAATAAGTTTTAAAAGCATTGGTGGTAACTAAACAATGCTTTCCAAACTTGTTTAGTTTTAACTAAACGTAACTTAAAAATTACTTTCGAAAAAAATTTTACACTGAAAAAAAATTTTACACTGAAAATTTTTTTTTTTTTTTACAAAAATGACAATATTTTGTGTACATACGTACGTGTATTCACTCTGAAATATTTTTACAGTAAAAAACATTACATTCGAAAAAAATTTTACACTCAAAAAAAAAATTAGTAATTTTTTTTTTTTAAATGACAAAAAACAGTTTTTTACTCAAAATAAAATATTTCTAATTAAAATTGTGAATTTTTTCCCGTTAAAAAATTTACTATCTATTAAAAAATGCATTGTGGAGGGTATTCATAGATTCGGCAAATTCGAATTTAACTTTTCTACTTGTTTTTTTTTTTGTAAATTTGGAACACAAAAAAACGGTTTTTAAAATTCCATTAATTTTTTGCCTCGAACATTTTTTCTGAACATACCTAACCTCTATTTCCACTTGCTAAGGGGGCTCCCATACAAAATGACGTTCTTATAAAATTTGCTCCTACCTCTTAAACTGTCCGTAGGGTGCCCCTAGAGAAGTAAAATGTATGACCGACCAACAATATTTTTTTCAAATCCAACAGATTATATATACCCACCCTTTATAATCAACTCTTAAGGGGGTCCTCATATATATTTTTTATTAGTTTTTAAAAATACATGTTTTTGTAATGTGTGGGAGTCCCCTTAGGGAGTGGAGATAGGGTGTTATTATGTTCGGTCAAAATGTTGGTAACTAAAAAATAATTAGGTTTGGTTGTAATTTTTACCTACCAAATGCCTTTTTTGAGGCCAAAGATAAATATTTCTATAAAAAAAGGTATCGAAATGTTAGCAAGGCGTTGGAGTGATTTTATCGCTCTTGAAGAAGACTATGTTGATAAAAAAGTCGAATTTTGAGAAACAAACATTTTTTATTGGTTACACAGCTCAACAAGAAAATGCGTATTGAATTCTGGTTAGTGATTTGGATAGTGTCTGTTGCGCTGATTCCAAATCCGGAGCCCAAATTTGTCTATCACGTCCGGATTTTGCGTAATTCGCGGTTAAAGTGCCGAAAAAGGGCACTTTTGACCCTTTTTAAAAGCTAATAAAATAAGATCCTGACATGCAAATGACTTGGTATCAAGCTTATTCGAAAGCCTGTAATTTTCTCTTAAAGATAAGATACAATTTTCTAAAAATTTAATTTTATAAAATGGTAAAAAAAATCATTAGCAAAAAACCTTCCATTTTTTCAATATTTAGTTTATTTACACAGTGTTTTTTAACAAAATTCCATACAAATTCATACGTAAATTTTAGAATTAAAAAACTTGTGACTAATGATTTATTTACCATTTTAGAAAATTAAATTCCAAGAAGATTTGATCTTGTCTGAAAGAGAAAATTACACGCTTTCGAATGAGCTCAATACCAAGTCATTTGCATGTCAGGATCTTATTTTATAGCCCAGCAGAAATTTTGCTGAACGTTCAGCAGCTTTTGGAAGGGGAACTTGAGTAAAGGAGCGCATCCAATTGCGCTGAATTCATGCATGATTCCCTAAGGCGATGTCCCACTTTAGAGCGCTAGTTGGATACACAGAAACAGCGCTCTTTAGATGCACTGAAATCACGTGTCTTTAGAGCGCTGATTTAAGCAGAATAAAGATGCTGTAAATTCATGTATCTTTTTAGCGCTGATTTAAGCAGATTAAAGATGCAGTGAATTCATGTATCTTTGTAGAGCTGATTTAAGCAGAATAAAGATGCTGTAAATTCAAAGTTGAAATTAAATAACTAAAATTTAAAAAAATATAACAAAAAAATTCATTCGTTTTACTTTACAAAACTTTATTTATGTGAAACAAAATGAAAAAAAAAAAAAGTCGGAAGTGAACATCAAAAAAATATCGGAAATTTTCATTTTCACATTTTTTATGGGATTTTTTTTTGGGAACAGCGGTCAAAGATGCTATGATTGAAGCGCTCTTTGCAGCGCTGATTAATGCGCAATAATGATGCAGTTAAATCATGTGTCTTTGTCTAAAACTCATGTTTTTTTATTCAAAAAGTGTTAAAAATATTAAAAAGGAAAGCAAGTGTGAAATTTTATCAAAAAATAATTACACATTATAAGTTTTATATAAAAAATCTTAAAAAAAAAATTAAAATTTTTTCCCCTTCCTTTTACTGCATCCCTAAGAGCGCTCTTTGGATGCGCTACGGTATGCTATAAACAGATGCTGTGTCGCCAAAATCTCGATTTATTTCTGCTGGGAGGCGTTCAAAAATGGTCAAATTGGGCATTTTTTGACACTTTAACCGCGATTTTCTCAAAATTGTGACGTGATAGAAAAATTTGAGTGACCGCTTTGGAATTGGGGCACCAAACCCTATCTACTTTTTTAGGTTTTATCCAAAACGCAGCGACAAACCTCAGATTTGTAGAGCGGTGTTATTCTACGGACTTATCACCAGATGTGTTAAAAATAAAAGGTTTCTGTCTGAATGACCTAATTATAAAAATGTCCTTTCTCTAGTTTTAGTTAAAGTCTTCTTTAGTGATGAATTTTAACTTTTATTTTATTTGAAATGAATCGTATTAAATTTAAAATATGAAGGCACTTTTGTAAAACAATTAAAATTCATATTTTCTAAAGAGCATATTTAATCATTTCTATAATCTCTCCTTGAAACCTTGGGTAAATGAACGACAATCTCCCCATTGAAATTGTGCAAAATTTTCCCCTTTTTACAAAAGTAAATATGTGTATGATGAATGTGACCAAAAGGATGTTGTAAACAATGCATAGAAATGTAAATAGTATTTGCAAATAAAAGAAATAGAAATGAAAATTCCTTCCCTACAACTTCCCAAAACAAAACTGTTTTACTTTCCACCAAGTGTAAATAAAAAAATCACATCTAATCACTTCAATCCGTGTATGAATCCAAAGAATATAAGATGTTGCAAAGGATCGCGAGCAAAGCCACGGCAGCAGTAGCAGCAACAACAAAAGTTAACAAACAAGAATATTAGAAATCTTTTAAAGGTTTTTCTATTCAGAAGTACAGTTAATTACGGAAAAATGTCTATTGCCATGTTAGGAAAAAGATGATGAGTGCTTAGTAATGTGCTTTAAGGCATTTTGCATATGGGGTTTTTTTTTGTCAAATACTAGTGTGTGGAGTAGAGATGGGTGCGTGAGTGACTTTCGACTCACACTTACGATAGGAATTTACCAATCACGCACACTCATTTACGGGCATATTTTTTCTATTCACAATGACGTAAAACAATTTTTTTGGAAAACTAATGGGTAAAAATCTAGCAAAATGTTAAGATTTTGCTAAATTTTAAAAATTGTTTAGAAAAATGTTAAATTTAGGTTAGGTAAGCAGCCAGCCGTCCATATGGTTCCTTCGATGAGCGTGGTACAGTTGTAGCTATAAAAGAAAGGAAAGAAAAGAGGAGGAGTTGAAGAGGAAATGATGCTTAAGTGGCCTTACTAAGATCAATACTGGATCGCTCAGAGTCGATGAACGGGTTTATTCTACTGATGTTCATACAAGACAAACATGTTTAGTCTTCCAGTATCAGGTTGCCAAAATATTTGGTGTATGCCGGATATTAGCATTTAAATTGCGATGCCGTATATTTCTTCACCTGACATCCCCCGCAATAGTCATTGTCAAGGATTCCCATTTTGTTGTAACGTGTGTGCCGAAATGTGCACTGTGCGCCGTAACGGATGCAACCAGGTAACGTAGCTGATTCCGAAGGAGTCCAATGATCCTACGCGTACGCCGGTGGTCATATGAGGACGATACCATCCTCGTGTTAGAGCACTGTAGGATCATGTCGCCACCTGTCGTTGGCCATCTGTAATAGCGAAGTCTAGCTCCACCGCTTACTTGCATTCAGCGGTATTCGATAATACATTAGCAAAACACTTACCATTAATACCCATATGTCCAGGTACCCAGATGGGTGCCACACTGGAATGTCTCGCCATCTCATTTAGAAACACACGGCATTCTTGAACGATTCTAGATGTGGTAGTCCCGCCGGCTTGGAATTTAATGTCCGCTTGGTTGTCAGTGAAAACACAGATATCCCAGAATAATATCCGTTGGCATCCTATCCTATCTGGTCCGTTAGTCAAAAGGAGAATCTCTTGTCCAGTTTACTCATAAAAATGCCATCCCCCACTCGACCATCCCCTTTGGAGCCATTAATGAAAACTTCAAGTGTCTCCTCAAGTATGTAGAAACCTTCCGTCCAATCGGACCTCCCCGAAATCCTTGCTTTAAACACGGGTTCGAACGATGGTGAAGGGGTGCAATAGTCAATGTTCGCTGCGGTACCGTGATGCCCCAGAATTCTCGCATGCCCGTATGGTCAGTACGTCTATTCGTTTATAGCCGCAAGCAAAGTGGCTGTGTTTTCACTGGCAGCCAGTGAAGCATTGCGAGAGGACCTTTCGTGGTACGAAGTAAGCCAGCACACTTGAAGATTCTATTGAATGCCTTCTGATGAGTGGCCTTTTCCGTCGCCTGACGAACGTGCTTAATGGCCAATTAACATATCGAGGAGTAAGAGTAGTTTTTATCTAAAATTATTTCTAGACACTAAGCACTTTCGGATACAGTAAGTTCAATAGCGTCTAGCCTCGGCGGGCTGAATACAAGATAATTTCAGACATTCCGACAGTATCCCTTGATTATTTTAGGATACTGAAACGGCCACGACAACCGCGTAGGAGACTTTACACCCATGTTGTCTAATTTGACGAGTAGGGTATTTATTGTAAGAGGGTTTGAGGTGCAATAATTAATGTTCGCTGCGGTACCGAGGATTCTCAATGTCCGTATGGTCTGTACATCTATTCGTTTATAGCCGAAAGCCTGGTGGCTGTGTTCTCGTCTAGTTGTCTTGCTAGAAGGTATACTGGCAGCCTGTGAAGCATTGCGAGTAGATCTTTAGTCGGAATGGCACAAAGTCCGCTAGTTACCATCAGCGCACTTGCTGTAAGGATAATTTAAGATGCCTTCTGATGAGTGACCTTCTCTATCGCTACCCACCGGACGGATACTCCAAACATAAGTATGAACCTGACGATAGTGTTGAGCAGCCAATTGAAATTCCGGGAAAAAAAGACTCCATTTGCTTCCAATGGCCTTCTTACACTCAAAAAAATACGTTAGTAGATTTACTAATTTTTTTTGCTAATGCTAGTTAGCTAACTTTTAGCAAATTTTTAGTTGATATTAGCATGTTAGCAAAAAATTCTTGTAAACTTCATTTAGCACATTAGCAATTTTAAACAAACGTTGAACTAATTTCTTTTGCTAAGATTTGAAATTGAGTTGACAACATGTTTTGCTAACATTAGCAAAAATAAATGGTAAATTTTTTTTTATTTTCAGAAAACTTAAAATGGCTCTATCTCGGAAACTAAGCCAGATAGAGCAAAATGGAGGGCATTTTTGGTTCTTAGAAGCTCTATACTTTCGCGGGTCCTCTTCACATGTGTGGACCCTAATGGGCCCTAACTTTGGATCCAAAAAAGTTAGCATTCCCGAAAATTTTAAAATGCTCATATCTCGGTAAATATTGCCGACACAACAAAAAGTCCAAAAAAAGCTCTCCGAGTAATATTTTTGAAGTTATCGAGTTTTTTAATAGATGGAAGCATTTGTATTTGCTGTCCTTAGTGTTCATGTTCCATAGTCACTTTTTGTCTAGACTCTTTTCTAGATATTTAGTACTATCGGATATTGTGTATTCAATACTACCTAAATTCGGCGTGCTGAACATGAGAATCTTGTTTCTTTTGGAAAATACAACAAGTTCAGTGTTGTCTGCTATTACCCCCAGACTGCTATCTAAACACAATTCCGATAGAAGTCAAAGACATAATTTCTGACGTTCAGACAGTATCTCCAGATAGCTTCCGAATACTGCAACGCCCGATCAGTTTTTGACAAATCTAATTAGGATATTATCCACCTCCAAGTTGTCCAGGTCAAAACTAATTGCCTCAGGTTAGACATTGTTAAAGGCACCTTCTGTCAAGAAAGGCAGCCAGAGTGTACTCCTTGTATTCCTGGGATCTCTCGATGTGTCCGATAAGAGAACGAACTGCCGTATCCACTGGCTTGCCCTAACTGTAGGTTTTCTGGGTTTCACATAGGAACTGCGGATTGAATGACATCCTAAGGGATGAGTCTATAACCCTCTCCAGAGTTTAGCCACATTTTACAAAATTGCTTTATTTTTTTTTTCGGGACAAAAAGGAATTATGATGAAAAATAAATCACACAAACTCACGCAAAAAATAATCGACTCACTCACACTCACTAAAGCAATTTTTTTCCAACTCACTCTCAAATAAGTAAAATTGAGTTTCAGTCATAATCACATGACCATCTCTAATGTGGAGTACCCATGTGAATTGTCGAAGACATTCATCGTCATCATCTACAGTCTTAACTTCAACAACATCGTCATCATAGATGAGCATTCTATGAAATAAGTTTTTATTGCTCGTTTTTTGTATCTATTACCACTACTTTAAAAAAGAGGCATATGTAAGTTTGCCATTATGTTTGATATATCTCGAAACATCGTGGATCTATAAAGGCATATAAATGGTTAAATGTTGACACCACTAAACTATCGATCGATTTAACGATGTTCGCTTCTCCGTCTGTCTGTTGTAATCACGATAACTTTCGAAAACAGCATTGAAGGTTTTTAATGCTTGACATACATGTTCGCCACAGGCCTAGTCCGATGGGTATTGAATTTCAACAATATTTCAAATTTCAATACATTTTTAAATATTTAAATTATTTTCTATAACCTGATATAAACATCTAAGATCAGATCTAAACTATTTTTGAACAAGAAATTAAATTTGTATTAAAATTTGTTTGTACCTTGTAAATCGTATTGCTTGATACGGCCAATTTGTTTTTAAAGTTCCTACTTATTTTCTTTATTTTTTGTTACTAAGCGCAGAGCTAAAAAAAAATATTGTAAAAAAATCTATTTAATTCAATGGCATACAAGTGGAAAGTTACAGCAAAAAAAAACAAAAAAGTAGTATCCTTTTAAAGATGATTCCATAACCACGTTATTTCTTGTTGTTTTGTGTCGTATAGCAGAAATGGATTCCTCTGTAGGCTAAACAAACGTTTTATTTGTACCTTTCTTATGCCAGTGATATTTCACAAGCCTAACGGAAATGTGGCCAATTTGAGCGGGTAAAAATAAAAATAGCTAGCTGAAATTTGCATTAAAAATCGCTCTTTAGCTTTATCAAAAGGCGATTTCTTTTTTTGTTAAACTATTCGATTGGGGAGACTGCATGTCCACAGCAGGATTACACTACCAAACATCCAAAACACGACTGGAACCAACCTTATACACTTGATTCTGGTGGTCAGAAATCCGGTATCCAAACTTTTCCACCACATCAGGTTTTTGAGAAAATTGGGGTCAAAGTTAAAAAAAATCGCCTTTTTGTGCATTTTTGATAACTCACAGCGGATGAACCCCATGTGATGGCGACTTGAAAATAAGTCGAGGGTACAGACTGAACATTACTCTTTAAGATGCAGAACTCATTAGGTCAGTCGCCTTAACCATTTGGGCACCATTCGTTTTTCAAGCCCTGTAACTCTTTGAGGTGCAGTCTGGTTTTTGGGTATGGCCCTTCGGGAAGTATCGTGGTGGTTGTGGTTTAGACCCAAATCGCGGGTAGAGTCGTTTGCTCGACGTGGAGTTGCGTATTTAACAACCGGGTGCCTGACCCATAGAATGGCAGAGGTTGTTTCGACTCGGCGTGTGAAAAAGGGCGTCATGGACTAAAGCCAATGCGGAGTAGAGTACATATAAAACTCGATTTATTACTGTCCAACGAATTGCACAACGCCTTACGGATAAAAATCGTTTCTTCGCCGAACTAGACGTATATGGAATAAACTCCCCGCAGTAGTCTTCCCAGTCGCCTACCATTTAGAACAGTTGAAAAAAAAAATAACCACAAACAGTAGTACTCTCTGTATTTACTCTTCCTCTTACCTGTTTTCATAACACCAAAACAAAACATTGCATTAGTAGGGTGCATCCCCATCTTCCGGCAGAGGACACGTAAGCAGGATTCCACAAAGCCCTTAAAACCTTAAATTTTCCCCAGATCGTTTTTGATGACTGCAGCTGTTTAAGGCAAAAATCAGTCATGGAACTGCATGGAACTGTTGGCAACCCACAGGATTTCGAAAGTAGTCAAAGGCGTCTAAAAGAGTAAGAGACTGGAGTTGAAAGGCTGTCCCTTGTCGTGTTTATAAGGAAAAGTAAGATTCCTGATTCAGTACAAATGTTGCTGTCATATGCGAAAGAATAGATAAGATTGGAAGTTTTACTTAAAAGGTCAAAAGGAAAAATAAGAAAAAAGATATCGGAACATTGCGATATCCCTGCTTTAATACGAAACTCAACAATGAGATTACAGAAAAAGATCGATATAAATCGATAGAAATCACTGCCGACACCAAAAGCAATAAGTTTCGAAACAAGGGCAGCATACCACACACGATCGACCTTCTTGAAAATATCCAGAGCAACTACTTGGCTTTCCGAACTTTTTTATACCCTCCAACCACAGTATGGGGTAAACTCACTTTGTCATTCCATTTGTAACGCATCGAAATATCGGTATGATCCATGATCCATTCTAAGACATTCTATGAATGGTCGTCTGTCTGTAGATAACACGATGCAGTCCAAAATAAAACAGCTAGACTCCTCAAGTTTGACACAAATATGTCTCATGTTCATAGGCAGGTTAGGTTCGTCAATGGGCGAAATCGGGCCAGGGGGAAAAAAGTTCCCTATTGAAGAACTGAACCAACCTCGGAAAAATACACTTTATATGTTTTTTTGTATTTTTGTTAAATAAATGAAACATTTGGTATATTTATCGCGATGGAAATGTGTTCTCAACGTCCCCCACTGACCCCAACACCCCCTCCCCCTCCCAAAAAGACGCCCCCATATTATTTTTTTTTTACATTTTGGAGGGCATAAAAGATTCGGCACAGCCGAATTTAACACTCTACTTATTTTTTGATGGGATACTACAACTTTCGGCTTATAATGAAACTTTCTTCTTTCACTCTGACTTCCATCTTATACTCCAGCATCTGTCTTTTACTTTGCCTTTCGCCTTATACTTCGGCTATACCTCGAATTATGTCGTATACTCCGACTTTTGTCTTGTAATCTGACTTTCATCTTATACTACTGTTTCCGTCTAATACCCCGGTTTCCATCTTATACTATTTTTTCATCTTACGCTGCGGCTTCTATCATAAAATCCGACGGTTACCGCATACTATGGCTTACTCCTTATACTCCAACTTCCGTCTTATACTCCAACTTCCTTATATTCTGACTTTCGTCCTTTACTCCGACTTCAGACTTATATTCAACTGATACTCACACTTCCTTCTTGTACTGGGAATTTTGTCTTATACTACGACTTTCATCTTATACTCCGACTTTTGTTTGATAACCAAACTTGTATATTATGAACCAACTCCAGTCTTATACTCCAACATCTGTCTGATACTCTCACTTGTGCCTTATACTCCGAATTCGTTCATATACTGTGACTTCAATTTTATACCGCTGCTTCCGTCATATACAGCTTCTTCCGTCTTATACTCTCCTATACTCCCACTTTCACCTCATACTACAATTTTCGTCTTATACAGCGACTTTTATCTTATACGTCGACTTCCATGTTATACTCCAATTTCCCCCTCCTTCCCCTCCAACTTCCGTTTATCATATACAATGTCGTCTTCTCAGACAAATATTTCATAAGCCCAACTACTTTGAAGATGCGGAAATTTTTACACATTCAGACTATAGTCTTGGGAACTACTGCTTTCTCTAAAACATATTTTCCTTTGGCAAAAATCACTAAATGAGCATTATAGCCACAGCTGGTTATTTTGTTGTTTTTTTTTTCCTCTATTCATATTTTTTGTTTAACATTCAAACATCACACGTTGTTTGTCAAATAGAAGGATTGTGAGCATTAAAAAAATAAAAACGAGGGAATCCTAGCTTTTGAAGAGGAGAAATTATATTTTCTGTTGATTTTTTTTTCAGTACATGTGCTTGTTTGTACACATCTAGGGAGCAACGTCCTATACAAAAAAAAAACTTGAGTTAAGTTTAACTTTTTCTTTCTGTATTTTTTTCTGTAGAGTACCATCATCAACATACAATGTGCCAATGCTCCCCTAACATGTTTTTTTTACAAAAAAAAATTTACAAACATCACGCTACGAAACATTTCGATTCAAAAAGAATGACTTAACTTTAAAAAAAAAAACACACACAGAAATAAAAGCAAAGCAAACCTAAATTCAACACATATTCACAAATGATTCCAAAGTAAAGAGTACTCGAGTTATGAGCTATGAGAAAAGCCGGGTGCTCCCCTAGCACAGTAAAAAAAATTAAACAAAAACAACAGCAACTAAAAAATAACTGGAAGAAAACCTACAAAAAGAATTTTCTATTTTACACCCTCTTCTTTTAAATGAATGTACATATGTGAATTGGATATTGTCGTTGACATATCCACCGTACATGACATATAGTTGCATAATTCATATGCATTCATATATAGTTATGTATACATATGTGTGGGTCAATAGATCAGTAAGCTAGATATAACTTTATAAGTTACCACTCCGAAGACTGACAACTTTTTCAATGGCCAATGACTTACAAGGGCTCTAGGGACCTCATAATCTAGTATAGCTTGTATTGAACTGACAACCAAGTGTTCCAATATGTCCAAAATTGTAATAGAATCTTCCCAACAAAAATATAGACTACAAATTGTACAACATTCTGTGTTTTTAATGCCGGAGTCCTACAAGGTTATGGAGCCTACTCTGTATGTCTTTTGTACCACAGATTTACCAAACACTGATGGAGTCGTTATAAGCACCTTTGCCGATATAACAGCGACCCTGGCTGATAATGCGACTCTCTTGGGTCTTTTGTGCCAAGATCTATAAATTTAAATCATACTCTGCTCAATGTTACTAATGAATATTAGAAAAGAGGATATTGAAGTCAGCCTTATATACTCAGAATTAAGTAATTCCCAATCTAAGAACAGTCCTCTTATCCTACAAATTGTGACGCATTCGCACAAAATATGTTGCGTTGTTTCTATTTCCTCCCGACAAAGTCGATTCAAAGGAAAAAGATTTAAATTACGCAAGTGATAATTTAGTTTATAATATTCGGTAAGAAAACCTGTTAGTTGGTTAGGTTGTAAGTGGCAGCTTATGATTTACTACACTCAAAATAATTCTACAGTAAAAGGTTTAGTAAGTGATTTTGTACTTAAAGCTACGAATAATTTACTAATTACCAGAAGTACAGTAGTTTTTTAGTATCTTCAAAGTACTAAAATTAGTAAATTTTACTGGTTTTGAATAATATTAGTAAAAAATTTTAGTATTGATTACCAACGCCTGCACTAGATCATTTTGGACTAAAAAATTAGTACTTTAGTTAAATTTTTAGTTATGAATACCCACGTTTTTTTTGAGTGTACATCACACATAGACTCTTAGGTCCGCTATGATACCACGTGACGGTAATAGGGTTCACCTACTACTCCCTACCGATAAAAGAATTTAAGCTTCGAATGAAACACCAAAGATAATAAATTTTTACATTATACAAATCAGAAAGATCGTGCAGATTCCTAGATCGCGGTGAAGCAAGTCTCTGACCAGAAAGTGCCGGGCAATGACAGATTAAGTGTTGATATTTTCATACTCCTTATCCATGCAACTCCTCCAAAATATATTTGATGGCATATTTAACCGCATTGCGCGCTTTCCTCTTAGACAGTTTCCGGTAATTACAGTAACCACCATCGAAATCTCTCCTCTTGAAAGCGATATCAGCTCACTTGTGCGCTTCTGATTAAGAGAAGGGCAAATCCGTCATGTAGTCTCACATGTCCATTAGACCACCTAAATTTGCAAAAGTATTTATTTTTTTCGATCTACCGGCAGTTTCTGATAGATTGGCCATAAAAAATCATATCTGTGCAAGAACTGGATCTCTCGGTTGCATACAGGTAAGTCGATTAAACCCTAAAAACACTACAAAGCTTTTAACTGCCATAGCTCTTAAAATTTGCGTTTTTTCCAAAAAATGTTACATTAGTTTTTGTTTTTGCAGAATAAGAAATTTCATACAAATTTTTAGCGTAAGTCTGAGACATCGTGGTGTTTTTACCGGTTAAAGCAAAAAATTATATGAAGACTTCATTTAAAACGACCCTAGTTAAAATTTGGAAGGAGATTAAAATAATCGGTGTCCATTATTTCGTAGAATAAGATATGTAGTTTTCATAAAGTAATTACATTTGGAATTTATATTGGTAATTTCATTACAGAAGAGTTCAAAGCGGACTTTCAAGTTTCGATTTTCCAAATGCTGTATACAAATTTGTGAAACTACTTTATTTTAAATAAAATTTTAATGGAGACAACCGGTTTCCATGACTTTGAAGAGTTAAAAATGGAGATTTCAAGCGAGTGTTGAAAAATACAGGCTCTTTTGCATTTCCCTGGAATGTCTCTGTGCTCTGGGACCTTCTAATTTAAAGTCGTGCGGCAGTTAAGGGTAGATATTATTTTCAGTAACATTGATATCAGGAGTCTGGACTTGAAAAGACATTGCAACTCAACTAGTCAGCCACTTTCTTAATTGCCTGGTAAACACTTCAATGATCTTCCAATCTTCTAGTCAAGCTCAACCTAAGCTCTTCCCAATATACTTTAAAGCCCACTTGTTCGTGTAGCTTCGATCCTTGTGTATAAACATTTATAGAAGATCCACCACCCGGAATTCTTCTCATCCAAGATCATTAAAAGGCTCATATAGGAAGGTTATTCCACATTTTGTTACGTTTTTTGAAATTCTTTTAAGTTTTATTCCATTAAGTTCTATACTGCCTACCCAATATGTCGAAGGGTATCACGTAAAAGAGGATTTCTAATGCAGCCGTAGGTGTAGTGCGAAGAACACCAGTGATGCACATCGAAGCCGTTCTCTGTACCTACGTAATAAAGACACAGTTCCCTTTTTGTCTCTAAAGCAGGCCTCAGGGCAATGACTCCACACAGCAGAATTAGACGCACCACTGCTGCATAAATCCAATGGACGACTTTAGGGCTGAAACCCCATCGTTTCCAATGGCTCTTTCACAGCAATATAAAGCAATTGTTGGTTTTCTCACCCGTTTCTCAATATTACGGCTGAAATTCAACTTCTTTTCTAGTCACTCCATCTAAGAAGGCGTTTTCAGTGCCGTCCAGAGCAATATGATCAAAATCAGAAATATTATTTTTTTCTTGTAAACAAGAAAAATTATGTTTTACTTGGATTAACTCCCAGACCGCAGTCTCTTGCCCATTTAGACGGATTTTTCAGAGAACTCTGAAGAATGTTCCTTCATGTGTGCTGGTGCTTTCCCTTTAACGCTATCGCGACATCATCAGCATATGCTACAACTTGACAACCACGTGCTTCTGGAGAGAGCAGAATTGAATTCAATGCCAGGTTTGAAAGAAGTAAAGCACTCTCTATTCCATAGAGGGTGCTTTAATAATGCCATATTAGACTCGATAATTCTGGTCTGGGAGTGAAGCGAGGGATCGTTTTAGTGGTAGAAAATCTAATTTAGAGCGTATATCAAATCTCCATTTGTAAATAGGGCCACACCATAGAAATGTGTTCTTTCGCCACTTCTTTGAAACCTGGCACTGAATTCAATTATGCTCTCTCCAGAAGCACGTCAAGTTGTAGCAAATGCTGATGATGGCGTGAGTCTATAGCTAAAATCTATAGCAAGAAATACTACCACAGAAATACTACACAAGCGAACTCTCAATGGTACGAACGAGCTCATGAATAGCTATTCCCGTTGATCTACCCTTGCTGCATGCATGTTGCCTAATCGAAAGCAACTATAGGTCAACCACTCTTCTATGAAGCTATCATTTGTTCACTCTTCTATGAGTCTATCATTCGAGACTAATTAGAATCCTACGGAACTGTGTGGGAATTTTTCTAAGCCTTTGGGATAAGAACGACTCTTGTATCTTTAACACAAAAGAAGAAAGACTAATTGGTCTAAAATCCTTTGGAACTGTGTGGGAATTTTTCTACGCCTTCGGGATAAAAGCGACTCTGGTATCTTTAAAGGAATATACGACCAGTTTATGCATGCCGTGTAGTGATTATACAGCCAAGGGGACTACATTGTCCGACACTTGCTGTATCTCAGCCAAGATTATATCATCAGGTCTGAAGTTTTTAATCGCTCAGTTTATGCATGCCGTGTAGTGATTATACAGCCAGGGGGGCTACATTGTCCCTTGTTGTATCTCAGCCGAGATTATATCATTAGGTCTGAAGTTTTTAATCGCTCAGATTTATTTTGGCATATTTATTATATCCGATGTAGTTTAAGATGCTTGGCGTCAGAGCGTTCCAAAGCTAGAAAGGCGTCATGTAATTTCCCGGAAAATGCATGTTCAGAAGGAGATACAGCGACTCCCCACTGGACATAGACTGCACCTAAGTAGGATTCTTCAGGTACCTAGGGTGCAAAAAAAAAAAAAAACAGAAATGTTCCAATATTTCTACATTTCTAAGCCTCAGAAATGTTCCAACAGAAGTTTTTCCAAGAATCCCATTTGGCAATTCTTGTATTCCCAACAGAGAACGGACATAATCCCCATTGGGATACGGACCGTTTTGAACATGGTCATAGTACCCACAGCTAATATGGAGATTATGACTGTGATTCGGATTTACGTCCGTGGGGATTATGTCCTGTCACCAAAAAATTTCAATATAATTCGAAAAATATTAATTGAAATACGATGAAGTTCAATTAAATTTCGAAAAAGATCAATTGAAGTTTGAAAAAGATCAATTGATCTTCAAAAGATGAATACTAAAATTCGAAATATTTAGAGCACACAGGAAAGTTTGCAACCCTTTGAGATGTTTTTCGTAAAAGATCAATTGTAGTAATTCGTAAAAAATCAATTGAAGTTCCAAACAGATCAATTGAATTTCGTAACCATCTAACTATCTGATACACAATCAGACATCTTATTCCCATTCTCTGTTCTTTATTATTTTTTTCGATTTCTTTTCTAACGGTCTACTTAAAAACCATGTCACATCAAAAACATAATATTGTCAAGTAGGACTTTTCTTTCATATGTAGAAGTTCGGTATATGATTTCAATATAACATATAAAATTTTTTTAATAATTTTTTTCTCCATTTTTTTTTTTTTGTATAATTTCTATAATAATAAAGTACTCTAAAAACAAAATGACCCACACCTAGTTTTAAACTGAAACTTTCCTTTTAATGGAACTAAGTAAGAACTTAACAAGAGGAGCATTTGAAAAACATTCCGTTTCCCTGTGTTTCCCTTTCATTTTGGTTAGATTGTTGCCAACAAAAGTATAATTATGTATAGTTCCCCTTATTACTTGTTATTTTTTTACATATTTTTTTGTAATAATTAGTAACAACAAGAGTATTTAAAATATAAAAAAAAAAATATTGTAGAAATCTAAGAAAAAAAATTTATTCATAACAGGACTGCTTGTAAGTTTTATATAGTATTTTTTTTAATTTCAAGAACAATAAAAAAAATATTCATTTCTTAACAAATTATGCTAAGAGCCTTCAATAGAACATATCGTCACCTAAAATGTTAAACAATGTAACAACGTTTTTTTGTTTTTTTAAGTAGAAGTGAAATCTGTTGTAAAATGTATGAAAAGGAGGAAAGAGGGAGTAGTGTTTTTGATATTTGACAGGAAAGACCTCTGTAAGAAGATTATTCCACATGAGAGTAGTTTAACTGAAAAACCAATTTTTCTCTGTTATGAGTTGTGCGAAACACAGGACAATCAACCATAAATGGGTGTGATCTACGAGATAAGCGAGTATTACGAACAAACACTCGGGCCTGGGGAATAATTTCACAAATCTCCGATAAACACCTTCCATGATTATATCGATTCCGACCACATGCTTCAATGAATCAATACAGTTGGATACACTACTGTCATTGAAAAGTTTCACCCCTGGACACCGTTCAGAATCTTCAGAACAGATGATGAAGCTCAAGTCATTTTGTGATTGTTGTATAAATAGTAAGGAAATCGAATGGGGTGAAGAAAGTTTTGCACCGACACTTTAATTCCCCTTTCGACACTGGAAATATGTGTTTGTTCCAACGGATATAATAGTGTCACATAACCCACATTCCAACAATGCTCCAATGAATCAATCAGTTGGATACACTACTGTCATTGATAAGCTTCACCGCTCTCCCTGAACCCGATCCAAAATCTTCACAAGGGATGCTGAAGCCCCTGCCCATTTGTTAGAGTTGTATAGATAGTAAGGAAATCGAATGGAGTGAAGCAAGTTTTGCATCGTTTCAGAAAACCAAGACCCTTTAATGCCTGTTTCGGCACTTGAAACTCGTGTTTATTCCAAGAAACATTGTCATGCCCAAAACATCAAGAGTATCCGATTCCTCAATACCATCCATAGACTCTGGTAATGTTTCGACACTTGAAACTCGTGTTTATTCCAAGAAACATTGTCATGCCCAAAACATCAAGAGTATCCGATTCCTCAATACCATAGACTCTGGTAATAATGCCAATTCCACAGCCCGTCTGTTGGTTAACATACAAAATTGTGTCTTGCCTGCATTAAAATCGACCTTATTTGCACGACCCCACTCGGAGATTGTAGAAAGGTCCCGGTTGAGTGTGTCTTTCATGTTTTTCCGCATGTCCCCTAAATGTTTCTGTCATCTGCAAAGGAGTAGAAAGGATTTAAGGTTTGACCAAGAAGGTCATTAATAAAAATGAGAAATAGAATATGAGAAAGAATTGAACTTTGCGTTACCCCTAAATTTAGATAAAACTCGTTGAATGAGACTCCATCTAAAACATCACACAATAAATCGAGAGAAGTCATTACCGACATCAAAAGTAACAAGCTTGGTCACAAGTAATCTACATACGACCAAACGCCTTAAAAATATATAGAGAAAACACTTTACTCTCACAAAAATGGTGGACTGATCGACTCCAATGTTCAGAAAGAAACAACCGCTACGATTTGCTGGACATTGGCCACCTTCCAGCATGAGGCGAAGATTCCCTCACGGTTCTTTAAGGCGAAAAGGTTTGCCAATGGACGTGCTAACGTAGAAGAGCACTGCTTTAGCACCAACGTAAATAAGTCTCCTACCTCGGAGTCTCCTACCTCGGAGACTTATTTACGTTGAGATCCGCAATAATCCTTATGAACCCGAATTAAAGTCAAAGGAATTGTATATGATATTCTTTCGAGAAGGGGTAGTGGTTGATCGCTTCCCGGCAAGAAAGAATTGTTTGCAAAAACTTCAGCGAAGAGGTTGGTCTTATCAAACGGATCGCTGAATGATTGATCATCCTATAAATGAGTTGGAATTGAAGAACTACTGCCCCTAGAGGTCGTTTGTCACGATAATACTGAGTCGTAAGATTTTAGATAACCAAAATAAAACGAAATTTGGTCTGACTGTCAAAAAATCAAACCAAAAAATATTTTCGATACATTGCTCTTTGCAACCATCGCATTTCAAATAATATGAAAACAGCTGTTTAGAAAAATAAATGCTAAAAAAGATAATTTGTTGCGTATTTTTAAGAAATTCATTAAAATAAGAGACTTATAAATTAATAACCTTAACTTTCTATCTTTAGTTTTTTGTTTTTATGTTTTCGGCAATAAATAAAAAAAAAAAAAAAACATCCCTGATAAAATGAAAAGTCTCAGCTTTTAGAAATATTTCGACTGTCAAAATTTCTTCTTCTTGGGAACACTCGGTTCCCGCATTTTTGCGATTCATATCTGAAATATGCTTCGCAGGAATAAACAATTTCATTCCTAGCATAATTATATTATCTACCATTTATGCAACGTTCTTGTCGAGAGAACAAAGTTTCCAGTTAAAAGAGCGTTTCGGCGCAAAGATAGAAATGCTGCGAAGAGTAGAATATGAAATAGACGCACTAGTACTGTGCTCCAAATTTCCGAGAAGTGCAAGAAGTTTTACTTCATACTTTTTAGGATGTTAGTGGAAGAAGAGCTTGGGTTTAGCCTGATCATTACAGATGCTGGCATTAAAGGAAGTTGCAGACTGGTTGAGTTGCTATGTGTTGTCTACAACCGCAGTTAATATCTACTCAGACAGTCAAGCCGTGGTCAAGTCCCTGGAGCCAATGTTTCTGACAACAAGATTTGCCCTAAACTGCCACACGTCTTTAAATGAGTTGGCCAAGCAGTTTGACATACGACTCATATGGGTACCAGGGGACATGGACATTCCAGGGAATTGCAAAGCCGATGAGCTTGCAAGACTGGAAACTCAATTACAGGTTCCAACGGAATTGGAATATATTGGTATGCTTCCAGAAACTTGCAAGGAAAGTCTAAGGCTTAGGTACGCGGCGGAGACTAATCAGAGATGTGCAAATGGATTAACGTGTGCGCCTACACTCCAGGTTTGGCATTCTCTTAATCAAAAGCGCACAAGAGTGCGTCGAAATCTATCAAGAGGATAGATTTCGACGGTGCTACTGTAATTGCCGGACACTGTCTTATAGGAAAGCACGCAGAGCGGTTAAATGTGCCCTCAAATGACTTGCCGGAGTTGCATGGATGAGAAAGAGTTGGAAACTATCGAACACTCTACCTGCCATTGTCCGTTACTTTTTGATCAGAGACTTGCTTCACTGAGATGTAGGGAGCTGTACGATCTTTCTGATTTATTGGATGTCAAAATTCAATATCTTAGGAGTATTATAAGGAGCTTAAATTGGTTTAACAGCAGGGACCAGAAGGGGAATCTCATTAACGTCCCGTGGTATCACATCGGACCTCAGAGTCTATATGTGCTGACGTAAACCGTAAACAGCCACTTACAACCTAACCTAGGGTGATAGTACATTAATTATAAGATGTGGCTTTATAGAAATCAGAAGCGCACAAGTGGGCTGATATTGCTTCCAAGAGGAGACATTTCGACAGTGGTAATTGTGTGCTGTAATTACCGGGAACTGTCTTATAGGAAAGCACGTAGAGCAGTTAAATATGCCGTCAAATGACTTTTGCAGGAGTATCATGGATAAGGAGGAGTTGGAAACTCTCGAACACTCTATCTGCCATGGTCCGGCACTTTCTGGTTAGACACTTGATTTACTAGGAAGCGGAGAGCTGCACGATCTTTCTGATTTTTCGAGTGTCAAAATTGAATATATTAGGAGTTTTATACGGAGCTCAAATTGGTTTAACGGCAAGGACTAGTTTGAATCCCATTACCGTTCCGTGGTCTCACAACGGACTTCAGAGTCCATTTGTGCTGACGCAAACCGTCAAGTATATTAAATTTTAAAAATTTTTAAATCGAATAGGGAGGGCCGGGAGCAAAGGTCGAAGGTGAAAGTGATTATAATTTTTAGTTTTTATTTCCAAACTTATATTTTTCTAAGTAAATAACTGAAATTTTTCAAAGAAATGCGGTTTGAGAAAATGCATTTTAATGAATCAATCACATGATTTTGAAAAAAAAAAGTTTTGCTACATTATTTTGCATTTTGAGGGACGATATGTATGTATCAAAATGTATATAAGAATAAAATCCTTTCGTATGTTATTATTATAACAAGATTCTAAAAGGGGCGTTGTTCCTACGTAGAGGTTAATGACAATATAATCCTCTACTTGCTTTTCCTTCAAAATGCAAGGAGTTTGGGTGACCACTTAACTAAGTATTACATAAATTAAAATATAAGAAACAATTAAAAAAAAAAAAACAGTAAAAAAGTTAAATTCGACCTTGCTGAATGTATTGATACCCTCCACAATGTAAAAAAAGTTTATTTGCAAAAAAAAATAAAAAAATCCGCGAAAAAAAATTTTTTGTTTTGAAAAAAATATGTTTGTACATGCGTCAACTAGCAGCCGAATTAAAGCATTTTGTTTTTTTCCTTATATTTTCTTTCTTAACTTTTGAGCTGCTGAACCGATTTCGCCCAAATGCAATACCAAACTGCTTAGGGCAACAACAAGTAAATATGCTAACAATAAGTCTTGGTCATATCGATTTGGCTGTGATCACTATTTCCACAGACGGACAGACAGACGGACATCACTAGAATGTCTTAAAATCGATCACAGATCAATAATATCTGTGGACGTTTGACAAAAGCACTTATTTTTTTTTGAAAAGTTTTTTTGGAGCTTTTTTTAAGAGACTGAAATGGCAAGAACTGGCCGATTTTCTCTATATTTTTTAAGAGATCTGATAAGCAGATATTTCAAATTGTAGAGATATTTAAAAAAATCATGTTAAAAGTGTTTGTTGTAGCCGAAAAAGTCTATCTTAATATTTTTTTGACGAAAGAGCTTAAATCGATGTAAATGCTTTTGTCAAAACTCCACAGATATATATGCAATATGGGGTCCTAGACAAATATTTCGATGAATTACAAACGGAATGACAAACTTATATATACTCTCTATTTTTTCCACGATTTGACTTAAAACTTTTGAACCACTCAACCGATTTCGCAGAAGTGCAATACCAATCTGACCAGGTATATTACAAACACATATGCCAAACTTCTGCCAAGACTCAGTAAAGTCTTTCAAAAGTTAGCATGTTTTCAACAGACAGACGGACGGACATCGCTAGATCGACTAAAAATCGATCTTAGATCATGAATATATATCCTAGACCAATATTCGGAGATGTTACAAACGGTACGACAAATTTATATACACTCTCTATCACTAGAGTAGAGGGCATAAAGAATACGAATACGTAGAACAAGAAGAAATGAAAAAATAAAAGTTGTTATCTTTTAACAGCCATTTATGAATGTTTTACAATGTACGCATTTTTCGTACTCTAGGGAATGCGTATAAAGTCTTCTACATACAGCTGCGGTCAAAAAAATAGCACCAAGATAAAACAAAATTTTCTTCGTTGGGTTTTTTGTAACAATATAAACTTATGTCACTGAAAACGTGTCATAAGTTACTTACAAGAGTGTGAAACAATATTACATAAGAAAAGGCTAATTTGGTTTTTTATTTCATTAAAAATTTTCAGAGTTTTTAAAAAAACTTAAAAAAGACTCAGTCAAAAAAATAGCACCACAGTACTTTTTGTATTAAAATTAAATCCTTAAATTTAAAAACGAATGGATTATGAATTAGGTATTGTTTTGATATCTTTAAATATTTAAAAAAAAAATTGTCGAGTGCTCATTGTTGACAATTACCTATGTACAACGTTGTTGTACCGAATTCACGAGATTTTGGGATCTTTAATTCGAAATTGAGTTCCAGATTTGCTGAACAGCCACCCAAAGAGCTTCATTACATGTTGGTTGTATTCAAGACACTCCTTTCACTATATCTGTCCATTAACTATCGATTTTATCTAGATCTGGGGACTGACCAGGCCATTCCATCACGTTTACTTTATTGTCCAGAACCAATTTTTTGCCAATTTCCCGTCATGCTTTGGGTAATTGACGTGCTAAAAGACCTAAATTAGTGGCATTTGCTCAGAAACTTATGGTAACATTACTTTCTGGAGGATATAAACGTTAAGTGTATATCCACGATTGTCATAGTCCAATATGTGAGCCATGGTCCAATATATGAACCCCACTCCACAGTAGGAAAATATTTCCCACACCATAAGCACCATTTTAAGTTATTTTTATTTCGAATTTTGGATTGAAATCCGCGTTATAGGGTCTTCTGACATAGGTATGTGATCCCATGTCTCCAAATAAACCAACAATGGATTCATTTGTCCATAGAACATTGATTCACTTTTAAGCTGGTCATTCTGAGTTACTGTTAGCTAACTTCAAACGACTTGCAGCATGCTTAAGTCAGAGTAGGCGCACTTTTCCGAATCTACAAGCGTTAATGTTGTTGTTTTGTAATCTTCGACGAACATTTTCGGCATTTGCTGTCCTTTTTTAGCTCTAGAGCTGCCGTAAATGGGGCCTTCTTCCATTGTCTTTACAAACACCTAACCACTTATGGTGACAAACGTCGCTTGTGACTAAGTTTTTCAAGCTCTAAAGTGAGTTTTGTTGAATTTTCAATAATTTTATAAGCGCATCCAACCAATTTTCCTGTTTCAGAAGATGGTTTATGTTCAGAAATTATATTATTTACAAAAGCACGTTTTAAGGAGTGTAATGCTTTCCACGTCCTATTTTTATGAAAATAAACATCAAATTTTGTAATGAATTAATTTTTTTTATAAATAAAAACTAAATTCCTTTAGTATTTAACACTTTTTTTTTAATAATTTAAGCAATATTAATTTTTTTAATGAAATTTTGTCATTCGGTGCTATTTTATTGACTGCACTTATTCAGAGTTTTTTTAAAATATCGATCATTAAAAAAGAACCGTCCACAATTTTTGGAAAAAGTAAAAACATTTAAGGAGTATATACTTAGTATAAGAGTATTACATATTTACTTTAAACGAATACACACATAATATTTTGTTTTAATTGGATGAATAGAGATTTTGTCATTGGTGCTATTTTTTTGACCGGCACTGTACGTTCATACACCTTCTCCAGTGCATATTGTTGTTTTTTTCTTCTTAAGTTTACAGGATATGCTTTGATGTTATATGCATACGCATAACAACTGAAGATTGATGGAATACAAACAAAAGTCCTGTGCACAGAAAACAGGAGAATATTGTTGGAATCAATGACATTTAAAGGCAACGCCCGCCAGTATGATTTTTTTGTTTATTATTTAATATTTTTCTTTTAATCTTAAACTGTAATTTGAGTCTCATATTTTCTTAGCAAAAATTTTGCGGAACTCGAAGAACCTTTTGGAAAGAAATCACGAGCCGAAGAGCACGATAAAATTTACAAAGAGGTTTCGTAATCTTACTAGATTTTTTGCTACCTCCTATTTTATGAGAATTCCTAGTAATTTTACAAGCTTTTTACAAATATTTTTATAAGTTTACAAGCTTTTTACCAATAAAATTGTAAATTTACAGTTTTTTTTTACGTATTTGAAATTACAAAGAATTCTCGTGAATTTACTAGATTTTTTTTGTAAAATTATCTTGGAAATTTGTAAAATTACAAAAAAAAAAATTGTAAATTACAAAAAAGATTGTAAAATTACAACAAAAAAATGTAAATTTTGATCCAAATTTGTTTGTACACAGAAAAAAATACAAAAAATATTTAATTAAAAAATTCGTAGATTCAATTAAAAAATTAATTAAATCCGGACCAATCACTAAAATGCGCAAATAAATTTAAAATATTTGTATGTCGTTAATTAAAAATAAATGGATATTTATTTAATTAAAAACTTAATACTATAAATTAAAAAATTTAATTAAAATTAAAAAAAAAAAATTTTTAATTGTATAAATTAAAAAAATTAATTAAAAATATTATATTAAAAAAAAAAAATAATTTGTAAAAACATTTTTTTTGAATAAAATAGTTTAAAAAAAAAATATTTTTTCAAACTTTACCAAATTTACTTATGCCGTAAAGACATAGTCAGTGAGATGATTTTATAAAGTTGATTATAAACCTTTCATATACAGACACATAAAACTATAAACAAAATGAGAATTCAAAATCCTATGTGAAAAATAAACAAAACTTTCAACAAACTTTTTATACTTATGTATTTTTTTTGTATGTAATACAATGCAAGAGAAAAACACACACTCGCACACACACGGAAAACAAAACAAAAAAAAAATAAGTAAAGCTAGAAATTTAATTAAACATTTAATTATATAAATTAAATACTTAATTAATATTAAATTTGAAAACAATTAAAATATTAATTAAAATAAAGTTAAAAATTTAATTAAACAATTAATAATATTAATTAAAAGTTTAATTAATATTAAATTAAAAAACAATTAAAATTTTAATTAAAATAAAATATACGATATTATTTTCTGTGTAATAAAACAAAGAAACCCGTCAAATATTGGTAAAATGGGATTACGAGACTTTTCCTACTAATTTGACAAAGTTTTTTTGTGTGTATGATTTCTGCAGGCGATGTCAGACTAGAGTGGAATTTTTCTTTAACTTTTGGTTTTCCTAGACCTCCAAATTATGTGGTACAAATTTTAGGACAATCGAAATAAACAAAACTCGGAATTTTTGAAAACTAAAAAAATAAAAAAATGTGTCTTGCGATAAATCATACTTAGAATTTTGATGCTCTAAACACGAATATCAAAAAATTGTTAAAATCGGTAAAACGGTTTTCGATATTGAAATTTTAAATTTGCAAAAAATTGCGCATTTCTTTGACGGTGAAAAACTTAAAAAAATCTCAATAAATTTAATTTAAGCCAAATCCGATCATTTTAACTCGTGACGCCCTTGGATCGAAGTTTACGATTTTTAGGGAAATTTCAGCAAAAACCTTATTCAAATGGCGCCATTGGGTAAAATGGTCTGAAAGGTTTATGTAATAGTCAATGAAAAAAATTTTGATTTTTTTCAAGAATTTCTTGAACGTAGGAAAAACCGTAATTTTTTTGTTAAAATTCAAATTGCGATATCTCGAAAACCGCTCGACCTATTTCAGAAATATTTTGATAATCGTATTCAGCTTGCCAAAACTACACCCAGAAAAGTTTTACAGTAACTATTTACGGTTATTCAAAAACAATTTGGAATATCGCAACAATTGGCCAAAATCCAATTTCAACAAAAGTTTTAGTTAAAGTTGTTTTAAACTTTTTATCGTTTGTTTTTCAAGGAAAATAAAATATTGAATGATTTATACAGTTGTAAAAACAATAAACTACAAAAGTTACGGAAAAATATTTTTGTCAGTTAAATTATTTGTGACTGATTATTCCGTATAATTTTACAGAAGTACTGTTTTTGTAGTTTGTTATTCAAAAAATTTTATTTTTACTTCACAAAGTAAAAAATTGTATACAGTTAAAATAACTGAAATATCATTTGTTTTTACGGAATGTTTAGTCATTTATTAACGTTTAAAAATAACTGAAAAAGTATGTTGTTTCAAATGAAATATAAGTAGTCCGTTTTTTAAAAGGAAAAACGATTGTTTTAAACTAGTGCCTACGGTCAGTACCGTAGTACCGGGAATACCGGTATTCCCGGTTCTCGGTATTCCCGGGAAATGGTACCGGTTTCCCGGTTCTTGATTCATTCCCGGTATTCCCAGGAATACCGGTATTCCCGGGAATACCGGTATTCCCGGTTCCGGATCTGACGGTATTCCCGGGACTACCGGTACGTATATTTTGTAAAATTGTGTAGAACTAAAATTTTTTCTTTGCTTTTACCAAAAAAATACAAAACATGTCGAAAACACCATTTCCTAATTTTTTTTATGAACTTAATAAAAATATAGTTACATGTTTTTTTAATAATTTTACAAACACAACTGAATATTTCTGAAATACTGATTAAATGGTGTAATTTAAATATTTTATGGTATAGTATTTTTTTATTTTTTGAGAACCGGTACCAACATCAGAACCGGGAATACCGGTATTCCCGGGAATATATCTAGAACCGGGAAACCGGTACCAGAACCGGGAATACCGATATTCCCGGGAATACCGAGAACCGGGAAATGGGGGGCACTATTTTAAACGTTTTTTCAGTTGAATTTACTTACACAATATTTTAAGTGTACATTTAAAAAAAAGCCTATGTCAAAGCTGCAGAAAAATCTCCACATTTTGAGCTAAATGAGAAAATCTGTTGAGACAGCAGACAAATCTGCTGAATTTAGCTGAAAATTTCCTGATTTCAGATGAAAATTCCCTGATTTTATCAGAAAAATCAGCTCATTTTAGCCGAAAAAATCTGTTAATTTCAGCTAACCAATCTAATGATTGGTTGAAAAAAAAAACTTTTTTTAAAGATATTTCTTTAAAATTAGAAAACTATCCTGCTGATTTCTGTTATTTTCTATACTAAATGACTGAAAACTTAGTAAAAATATCTATTTCAGCAGAAAAATCCGCGTAAAGTTTGAAGCAGAAAGTTGTTTACAGATTTTTTGACAGAGTTTTTGTCATGAGTGTATTCATAGATTACACAATCTGCTCTAGATCAAACTCAAATGAAAGCTAGATACATTATCTACGTGGCACTTAATATTTTTTAGTAATACACGATTTCGTTTTAAATATATGCCCTTTTCAGTTTTCATGTTTGGTGCCATTATTTCGTGTCCCTATTATATTCATAAATTAATGATAAATTCGCCCATATCTCAAAAACGGTGAGGGATACGAAAAAAATTACAGAGAGAAATTGGTACATAATTTTATATTCTATAAGTTCTTTAATACACTTTTAAAGCGTAAGACTCATATCAAGCGAGATATTAGCAAAAAACTGTAAAAAATCTGGTTATTGTGAGTTTTGGCCTTAATATTTCAGAAACGATGAGAGATACGAAAAAAGTATTAAGAAACACATTGTAGATAATTTTATATTCTACAAGTTTTGTAATAGAGTCTTACAGCGTATGACGCATATCAAGCGAGATATTAGCAAAAAACACTTAAAAACCCGGTTTTTGTGACCTTTGACCTCAATATCTCAGCAAGGACACGGGTGATTTCTTGGGACTTTGTTCCCCTTATTTAGATTGCCAAAACTAAGATCTGTGCAAATTTTCAGAGAACCTATCCGATTTTCCGCAGATGACCCCTTATTTTCCTGGGCTATAGCATTTTATAATCTTATTGCTTTTGCAGATTGGACAGATATTTTACTAACTAATATAATGCACACAGAAAAATAAATTTCCAGCTGAATTTTTAAGTTGCATCAACTAAAAATTCAGTTGATGCAACTAAAGTTGGCTTTTGTAGTCGTTGTAATTAAATGTCAGTTTTATCAACATAATTCGGTTGTGACTACCGATATTTAATTGTGACAACCTTTATGCAATTATATCACCCAAATTTTTGTTGAATTAACAAAACTTTAGTTGGAAATAAGCAAATTCATTTTCAGTGTGTGACTATTGTTTAATTAAAAGGCAAACCACACTTTTCAATACTTGTAAACATACAATCACGACAAGGAAACAATTTTAAATACACTTAAAAAAATGTGTTCTACATCAGCTATGATCGAAGTAAATCGATCAATTTTTCAAGGGTCAATTTGGTTAAGTTTTTTTTTACGTGTATAAAAAAGAGAAGACACTTAACAAAAAACAATATATGTTAATGGATGTATTGTAAAAGTTAAGCGGGAAAATCAATTAGCACAACGCCTCATTTAAGCCACAGGCAACAAAGCTGTAAAGAACCACAACAAACAACAAAAAATATCATAATTTGCGGTTACTTTGCAAAAGTTTTTAAACCAAATTATACTATGCAACATTAGAGCGGCATTTTTTTGTAAGGCAAAAATAGTTTTCATTCGATATTGAATGTCCGGGCAAATTTTTATTTTATTAGGCTCAAAACTTATGTGGGGAAAAAAAGGAAATTTCCCCCAAAAACCGAATTCGAAAGAAAAAAAAAAAAAACAAGTAAAAAAGTTAAATTCGGCCTTGCCGAATGTATAGATACTAGGGATGCCAAACGGGAAATCCAAAATACCGAAATCCCAGGATTTTTCGGGATTGACAAATACCGAATCCCGGGATTTATTGTTTTCAATCCCGGGGTTTCGGGATTTTTTTGTCAAATTTTGTCATCAAACTTGACTATTTCTTCAGTATTTGTTGTCCGATGGTGACAAAATGGATATCGTTTGAAAGGTGTTTGAAATATCTGTCCAATGAGGCATGTTGGACCTAATTTCTCTTACTCTTTTGGAGCACAATTTAATTTTTAGGCCGTTTTACTTAATATACAAAAGGGTGGATAAAATTTTCCTATATTCGAATTTGAAAATTGTCGGAGTCAGAAGTTAGGGTCAATATTGGACCTGCAGGGCAATGTCTCTGGGTTCCTTTTTTGACTTGAAAATTTTAAAATTCCGAACAAAGTGAAAGATTTTTTTACTTTTTTTGAAACTTTATAAGGTACCATTAAGCAATCCATCTGTAAAGTTTCTTTTTAATAGTTTAATGGTGCGTAAATGAGCAAAAGCGGACGAGGGGAAAATTTTTCCCTTGAGGAACCAAAACAGCCTCTGAAAACCCAAAATTTTTTAACAAACGACACGTTTTTAACAATTTTTCTCGTCCCGCCCCTTTTTGTGAGCGTGGATATAAAAAATAATATAAATAATGATAAAATTCTGTTATTTAGCGTAATAAACGCATTTGTAAACATTTATCGCAAAAGGAAGGAAACTGTGAAAATGTGATTCGCCTATCAATAGAACAATTAATACAAATTTTGTATCGGCAGAGGATATTGGGGGACTACTTGCCCTAGCTAATCTATTCAAATCGGTCATAACTGATCCTAAATTTTCGATTTTCTGAGCTAAATATGTTAAAAGTACGGTAATTATTCAATAGTTATGAATTCGTTGAATATCTATATAAATAAAAATCAATTGTCGTTCGTTGGTAACAGCATCAGTCGAGAACGGCTGGACCGATTTGGACAATTTTTTTTGAGAAATGTTCATCATAGTTCAACTTAGGTTTTTATGTAAAGAAAAATTGACCACGCCCACTTTTACGCCCACTTTTTTCAATTTATCTAAAATCGGAAAACGGCTGCACCGATTTGGGTATTTTTTTTTTTTAAAGGTTCGTAGTAATCCAATTTAAGTTTTTACTGAAAGAAAAATCGACCTCGCCCACTTTTACGCTTACTTTTTCAATTTATCGAAAATCTGAGAATGGCTGGATCGATTTGACTTAATTTTTTTTAAATGAATTTTTATCATATTCCAACTTTGATATTTACGAAAAAAGAAATTGACCACGTCCACTTTGGCTAATTTTTGTTGAAAATGTTCGTCATAATTCAACTCTAATTTTTACGGATAGTAAAATTTCCCACGCCCACTTTTTTCTATATATCGAAAGAACTATAAGGACTAGACCGATTTGGTTATAGTCCGCAAAAGATTTTTAAGGAAAGAAAAATTTTCCAAGCCTACTTTTACACACAGAAAAATAAATTTTCAACCGAATTTTTCAGTTGTGAAAACTTATAATTTGGTTGTCGCTAATATTTTTGGGTCTGATAACCGAATTTTTTTATTGCTTCAATTAAATTTCCTTTGTATCAACCGAATTTTGTTGAGACTACCGATATTTAATTGTGACGACCTATATGCAAATGTATGAAACAATTTTTAGTTGTATAAACTGAATTTTAGTTGGCAAATAGCAAATTTGTTTTATGTGTGTACGCTCACTTTTACCTATATATAAGCTTTAAATCATGGAACTGGGTCAATTTGTCATATTTTGTTTTTAATGTTCATCATAGTCTAACTAAGGTTTCCAGAAAGAACAATTTTCCATTTCTACGCCCACTTTTAAATGGAAACATTGTCCACTCCCACTTTTTTCAATACATCTAAAATCGGGAAACGACTGGCCTGATTTGGTAATTTTTTTCTTTAATGATCATTATAGTCTAAGTAAGAATTTTACGGAAGTAATTACACTGTAAGTATAATTTTAACTTTTGAAATGAGACACGAAAACGCGGAGACACGTAAACCTAATTTTGGGTCGGAGAATCCAGTGGCATTCTCTGTTTTGCCAGGTCAGGTCAAAATCAAAAGATATTTCGTCTTAAAGTTTTGCGATTTTCAACGAGTTTTTATTGAATATTCCTAGAACTATCCTTTAAAAACTCTTTTAAAATTACTTTATTTAGTATTTCTTAGTCGAAACTTTACTCTAACATTGATGGCCGATTAATTTGGGCGAGTAAAATAAAATTGTTTTCTTCAATTTTTCAATTTTCTTAAAAAACAATAAAAAATCGCTTGAAAAGCACAAACTTAAAAATTAAATGTCTCTTAATATTGACCTGATCTGTCAAAACGGAGAACACCACTGTGTTCTACGACCCAAAATTAAGCTTTCGTGTCTCGGCGTTTTGGTGTGTCAATTTCACGTACTTGCAGTGTTCTCCCCCACTTCAAAGCCCCTTTTTTCAATATCCTTAAAATTTGCAACACTTGAGGACGCCTGGACCGATTTGGCTAACTTTTTTGTTTTAAATGTTCGTAATAGTCCATACAATTGTTTGTCTTAAGGAAATATATATAAGAAAAGTGTCCCGGAAAAATGGAAAATTCGAGAAAACTATAAAGGTTTATTTGAACACAAGGCAATAGCTCACGATAAGAACGAAGGATATACGTAATTTATTTTTTGTATTGTTCGTAATGATACTAAACAATTTTTAAATTTGTACAGTTCGCAAAGTTGAAGACATGGTAATTTTTTTTAGTTCCTAATATATAATTTGAAGATTATCTGCCTAATCGGGTCTTTAAAACCACGCCCACAAATTTTTCTCAGCCTAGAAATTCATTACATTTTTTGCAGGGCTATATATTTGAAGCGAGACGAAATATAACACTGATCATATGTTTGGGCCAGCAACGCGGACCGGGCCAGCTAGTTTAATTATAAAAAAAAAATATTAAAAATATAACGTAAAAGAGCTTAGGTTAGGTTAGGTTGTAAGTGGCTGCTGACGTTTTACGTCAACACACGTAGACTCTGAGGTCCATTGTGATACCACGGGATCGTAATAGGTTTCCCTACTAGTCCCTGTCGCTTAATTTTAATAAATCCCGAAATCCCGAAAAATCCCGGGATCCCGAAAATTAGGATTAGGATCCCGGGATTAGGATTTAAAAATCCCGAATCCCGGGATTTGTAAATGTCAATCCCGTTTGGCATCCCTAATAGATATCCTCCATAATCTAAAAAAAGATTTTTTGCGAAAAAAAATCCTTTTGAAAAAAAAAAATTCGCGAAAAAAAATTTTTGCCGAAAAAAAAATTCCGCGAATTTTATTTTTTTTTGTAAAAAATAGGTTTGTACTTGTAAAAATACCACTCTGGGTCCAATTCTGTTCACATATGCCAACCAGCAGCCAATTTAAAGCATTTTGTATTTTTAGGTTATGTAGAATGTACTAAAGTTTTCGAGGTGTTCTTACATTTTCGTTCATAACTTCTGAACCACTGAACCGATTTCGCTCAAATGCAATACCAAACAACTTAGGACAACAACAAGTAAATGTGTTAGGTCTCAGTGATATATTTTTAATACTTTGGACATGATTAAAAACTCTTAAAATTTTTCTAAAGGAAAAATTTCTCGTACTCTTAGAATTTTCGTTATGAACTAAGTAATTTTTGAATTTTTCTAGGAAAAATTTAAAATATGTATAACTTGCGAACTTTTCTATTGGAAAAACCTTAGAATTTTTTTATACAAAACATCTGAAAATTTTTCTGTAGGAGAATTTTTTTTTATAGAAATTCTTCTATGATACATGTCTAGAATCTTAAAATTTTTCGAGAGAAAAAATGTCTCGGAATGTTAAAATTTTTCTATATAAAAAGAGTCTCAGAACATTAAAATTTTTCTTTAAAAAAATATGAGACATTTTCTCGACAAAAAATTTGTAAATTTTTGTTTACGAAAAATTTGAGATTTTTTTTTCTATTTTTCTTAGAATTTTTTAGAAAAAATTTAAGAATTTTCCTATTGATATAATCTGAAAATTTTTATAGAAAAATCTAACAATTTTTCTATGTGATAAATCTGAGAATTTACTAAGGGAAAAATCTGAGAATTTTTTTATTAGAAAAATCTAATAATTCTTCTTTGGAAAAAATCTGAGAAGAAGATGGGTAAAAAGGAAAGAAAGAGAAATTATGTGAAAAATGTCCAAGAATATTAACATTTTTCTATTCACAGAAAATAATATCGTATATTTTATTTTAATTAAAATTTTAATTGTTTTTTTAATTTAATTTTAATTAAGTTTTTAAATAATATAATTAATTGTTTAAAGTTTTACAATACTTAGAGAGTGGAGATAGGGCGTAGGTATGTTTTAAAAAAATGTTGTAGGGTAAAAATAAATGGGGGTCGGTCTCACTAATGACCCCTCTCGGACGCACCATTGACAGAGGGCCAGACAGATCGATTTCCGGCCAAAAGTCCTTATTTGTAAATTCTCAAAAAAATGTTTACCAGTTTGTTGGGCATATATAGGAGCAGGTTTTCTGGACTGATCTTTATGATTCAATTACACCCTTTCCTTTGACAGGTCTTCAAAGTTAAAAAAGTTGGTAAAAAATTTTTAAAAGTTGAGATACTTTTTTATTTTTTTTTTTCCAAACTTCTATTGCTAATGTTTAACTTTTTGTTTCAGTGGTTCAGCCTTATATATAAGCCTTTGTAACGAAAATAACATGGATAAATATAACTCATTTGCCTGGTAGCAATTCGCGTTTTTTTGTGAAAAAAGTTATAATTTTTTAGCTATTTCCTCGCGCCGAAAAAATCCTCAGCGATCCTCAGTTCGACACAATCGGTCTATATTTTTTTTTTGATATAGAATGGATCCATATCTTTCGAAAAAAGTTGCCCAAACTTGCTCGAAATGATAAATGGCGAAATTACAGCTACATATACAGTGATCCGAAATTTGTTATTAAAAAAAATAATTTAACCCAAAATAATGTTTTACGGCTTGAATAGTTTTTTTTTATCGTCAGAGAGTGCCTTAAGTGTAGGAAAAAAAATTATCTACATTTCTAGTTTTTTTGTAGAATTATGGAAAATATAAGTTTCACCATTTCCAATTAAATTCAAAGATTTTTTAATGAATTTCCAAAATAATGAAAAAAGTGAATTATTTGTCGTCACCATTTCCAAAAGCTTTTCTGAAACTAAGTAAGTAATTTACACCATTTCCATATTTATATCAAAAATAAAAAAAAAATTATGTGCGTAGATTTAACTTCAGACACTCTTAATACTATTAAAACAAATTTTTAGTTAGATCAGACAAAGTTAAAAAATCTAGCCGCCATATTGTTTCCGCCATATTGAATTTTATCAGTTCAATTTTAAGATAATAGACCCGGAAATTTACTAGGCCACACTTTGAGCTAGCTTCAACAAAGAAAACGAATTTAACTGTTTTTTAATTACTTGTAACAAACTTTACTAAGCATATTTAGTCCGCCATTTTGTTTTTCAAAATTCACGCCAGTAATTCAGATTCAGTAACTCCAAGACCTCCTTAAAACAAAATTTGAGTTAAATCGGATAATTATTAAGAAAATTTGTCCGCCATATTGGATGCGCCATATTGGATTCGCCATTTTGATTTTTTTTTTTCGTTTTTAGTTTAATTTTGAAATCAGCGACCCCGAAATACTCTAGAAGCACATTTTCAGCCGGATCCAACAACGATAAAGACTTTTGGGCCGAGTTGGATCATTCTTTAAACTTTAGGAAGCATATTTAGTCCGCCATTTTGTTTTTCAAAATTCGGAGTAAAAATTCTTATTCAGTAATTCCAAGACCCGCATAAAACAAAATTTGAGTTAAATCGGACAATTTAAAAAAAAATATTGTCCGCCATATTGTATCCGCCATTTTGATTTTTTTGGTTTTTAGCTAAATTTTGAAATCAGCGACCTCGAATTCCTCTAAAAGCACATTTTTAGACGGATCCAACAACGATAAAGACTTTTGGCCGGAATTGGATCATGCTGGCCATAGAAAAGATTAGAAGGTACGCAGTGTTGTATTTGATGTATTTTCCAATATGGTGGCAAAATGCTTGTTCTTCCTCATCTCGCACGTATTTAATATCAAATAATATTCTTTGTTTATAAAAAATGGAATTTGTCTTTCATTTAATTAAATGTATTATTTATTTTGCTTTATTCAACGTTTTTTTGAAGATAATACGCACTATTGATAGTTTAAAAACTTTTTATTTCTCTTTTGTTGTTTGCTTTGTTGTTGTTCTCTATTATGTTGCATTGTTTTTATTAAACGTCAAAAGTTACATAATGTGCTGTCACTAATACTTATTCAAGCGAAATACGACTCTGTTTCATTTCTATTTTTTTCTATGATGCTGGCCCTGTGTGCATTGGACCGCTAGAAGCTGCTTAAATAAAACAAATTTACAAAAAATAAAAAAAATTGTATGGTGACCGCCTTAACAGTTAAAGATAGAGGGTAGGTGTGTTCTGAGAAAATGTTTGGACTAAAAAAATATTGTGAGTCGGTCATACATTTTGTTGCTCTAAGGGCTCTATTAGGGCAGTTAGAGCGGTTGGAGCAAATTTTAAAAAATGTCGTTTTGTGTGGGAACCCCCTTAGAAATTGGAGATAGGATATTAGTTTGTTCCAAAGAAATCTTAAGACGTAAAAATTAATGAGGGTCGGTCTTATAAATGACCCCTCTATGACGCACCTTTGGGGCAGTAGAAATGATTTTAAGATTGGGAAATTACAATCAAATTTTTAAAAAATTTTCAACAAATAGTAATAATCGTTATCCCACGATCCTCTTGGCAAAACATTTTTAGAATTGATAGAAGTTTTACACAAAAAAAATTTAAAAAAATCGAAGAGTACAAACATTTTCAAAAATGAGATTTCAATTTTAAAACTTAAAAATCGCATACTAGAGCGCTTTTAAGAATTTTTTTTCGAAGGGTACTAAAAACTGCAAGCAAATTGGGAAAATCTAAAAAAAAAAATTTTTCAAAGTGTCCGATTTGACATGGAATGCCCCATATATAAGGTTTACAATCAACTTTATAAAATTATCTCACTTATTATGTCTTTGCGGCATAAATATATTTGGTAAAATTTGAAGAAATATTTTTTAATAATATTTTATTAAAAAGAAAATGTTTTTTTTAACTATTTAGTTTTAAAAAAAATTTAATTTTTTTAAATTTATTCAATTAAAATTTTAACTGGTTTTCAATTTGTTTTTAAATAAATGTTTAATTTATATAATTAATCTTTTTTTTTAATTTTAATTACATTTTTTAATTTATAGTATTAAGTTTTTAATTAACTAAATATCCATTTATTTTTAATTAACGGCTTACAAATATTTTTAATTTATTTGCGCATTTTAGTGATTGGTCCGGCTTTAATTAATTTTTTAATAAAATTAATTTAATCTACGAATTTTTTAATTATTTTTTTTTGTAGGAAAAATGATTTTGAATCTTTGAATTTTTTTTCGGGATCTTTAAATTTTTCTATAGGAAAAATAAGAAAATTTTCTTTAGAAAATATTGAGAATTTTTCTATAAAAAAAAATTATTAGAATCTGAGACTTTTTCTATAAAAAAAAATACACAAAATATGCGAATTCTTTAATGGGAAAAATATTTTGGAATCTCTGATTTTTTCTATTTAAAAAATGTCTCAGAACGCCAGATTTTTTACAGAAAAATTATTTGATTATTTCTGTTTAAAAGATGTATCATAATCTAACAAGGGAAGTATCTCAACCCTTATGAACCGATTTGCATGAAAGGTAAAATATATATAAAAGACACAATTCTAAGGTTGGGGTGTCTCGGCTTATCGGCCATATCGGGGATTAAGAGGTTCAAAACATGGGTCAAAAAATGGGGGAAAAAATAGTTTTTTGTATTTTTCAGCCATTTCTTCTTAAGAAACTATATGATTTTTACATATAAGAAGAAAGGATTTTTTAATGCCTATCCAATGGTGGCATAACCTTACAAAAGTTGGGCTTCGTTAAATAGTTTTTTCATGAAAATGTGTAAATTTTAGGGGGTAATTATATGAGACATAGTCCTACGATGTCCATATGAATACGAAATAATCTTTATTAAATTTAAGTCGACACGTATTTTTTCTCTATGGGGATATTCCTGTTAGTTCGGGAGTTATCGAAATTTTTCCGGAGGTCCACATTGTTTCATAAGGGGACAACGAAATTTTGAAACACTGATATGGATGATAAGCCGAGACACCCCTACCTTAAAATCGTCTCTTTAATACATATTTTAAGTTTCAGGCAAATCCGTTCAGAAGGGTTGAGATATTTCCCTTTTAAGACTTTTTAATAGCAAAAGCTGGAGCTTTTCTGTAGGAAAAAATTCTTAGAATCCTAGAAAAAAATTTCAGGATAAATATCTCAGAATTTCTCAGTTTTTATTTAGAAAAAATGTTTTAGACTCTGAGAATTTTTAATAGAAAAAATGCCTTAGACTACTAAGACTTTAGGGAAAAGTATCCCGGAAACTGAGAAAATTTCTTAGATTGTCAAATTTTTTTCGATTTGAAAAATGTTTCAGGATCTAACAATTTTTCTGTAGGAAAATGTCTGAGAATTAGAATCTGAGATTTTTTAGATAGGAAAAGTGTCTCAGAATCTTAGACTTTTTTGTAGAAAACATTTCTTAGATTGTCAGAATTTTTAGAAAGCATTAAAGTCTTAAATTTTTCTAATCTCAGTCACATGTTTTTTTTAAAAGAAATGTGGACCCCCTCTGGAATTAAAAAAGAAAAAACAAAATAAAATAAAATAAAATAAGAAAAAACCCGAAATTAAAATTTAAGGGGGCTTGGCCCCGGTGCCCCCTGGAGCCAAAAACAGCCTGTCCCACCTACAGGTTGTTATACCCGGTTCCGGTAATTATTGCCGGTGCGGAAGCGGCACGAAAAATAGCTCGGCTGTGCTGTGTCGGAAGAAGGGCGGTTCTTGCTTCCGCTTTAACCCCGTATACTTAATAACAAACAAAAAACTAGAGAAATATCGTGCCAAAGACCAAAAACAAAAAGACAATTTTATGGGAACATTATAGAGATTTTACACGGTTGACGGATTTAATGGTGGGTATCCGGTTGTTGTTGGATACCCCAATATGCCCACCCTATGGATTTATAAAAAAAAATCCCCATTTGGCTCCTTCATATTAAATGTACCAAAGGGCCCCTAAAGCATCATGGCTTGGCCATTTGCCGCTACGTTACCTTACTTTTGAATAATTAGCCGAAGAAACACATTATTAAATTTTTAATTGAAATTCACATATTTTATTTAATACTAGCTGTTTTGCGCCCGGCGTTATCCGGGTAAAAAAAAATATTATACAATGAATTCGTTTTTTATTAGCGAGTTTATCTACTGATTGATGACTTTTCACTGGTGAACATTTTTTTGATTTCGCTTAGAGCCGGGTTTGGAACAGTTGCCTTTTAGGGTCAATATTAACACAACAAAATATTGGACTTGTGGGGAACTTTTTTTGGGTTCCTGTTTTTACTTGAAAATCGGGAAGCTCCGAACAAAGGGAAAAAATTTTTACTTTTTTACTGAAAATATATTTAAATATTAGGACATTAAGCCGATGACCTTTTTATTTATGTTTTGTTTTTGTCTAACGCATTGTATTTTTTTCACGTTAAAACGTAGAGAAATTCTGTTTCGAATAAAATTTAGTACTGGTGAAAATTTTAATAACATCGGGTTCGCGTTTCAGTTTGATTACGGAACAGGCAGAAAAAACTTTCAGTACATTGCAAAAGGTGTGGAAATTTGCACCTCTTTGTACAATCGCCCGTTGATACAGACTAAAGTTCCCGCCTCGTTTAGTACTATATATGGAGAAAGTTTTGTTCAAATCGGTTTAGTCGTTGACCTGTAATTAAGAAACAGGCAGAAAAAACTTTCAGTATAGTAAAAAGGCGCGAATCAATTTATACCACTCTGTCCAAACAAACTCTATTTTAATCTATAGTTCCCGCCTTGGTTAGTACTATCCGTGGTAAAAGTTTCATTTAAATCGGTTCTGCCGTTTATGATAGATTGCGGAACAGGCAGAAATAGCGTTCAATAAAAGAAAAAGGGTCGTGCTATTTTACGCCCTTTTGACGGAGTGGAATTTTTCGACCCTTTGCCCAAGCGCCCTTTATTATAATCTAGAGTAACCGCCATTTTTAGTATTATCTGTAGCAAAAATTTTATTAAAATCGTTTATGCGTGATTACGGAACAGGCAGAAATTACTGTCAATGTATCACAAAGGGGCGTGGCATTTTACGCCCCTTTTTTCGATCGTCCTCTATTTTAGCTCATAGTTTCCGCCTCGGATAGTACTATTTGTGGTAAAAATTTCATTAAAATCGGTTCAGCCGTTTATGCGTTATTACCGAAAAGGCAGAATAAAGTTCCATAAAATAAAAAGGGGCGTGTCATTTTACACCCCTTTGTCCGATCGTTCTTTTTGATATCCTATAGTTCCTGCCTCGGTTAGTACTATCTGAGGTGAAAATTTCATGAAAATCGGTTCAGCCGTTCTCCCCTGATTGCGGAACAGACAGACGGACAGACAGACAGACAAACCAACACTCAGATTTATAATATTAATAGGGATTAAAAAAAAGAAAGATAAATTTATAGTTTTTATGGAGGTTTTTACTTTAATAATAGTGTACTATATACATTTTTTTTATTTAAAGTAAAATATACGGTATCTTACAGAAGAGAGAATTACGTTGAGCTCAACAACAAGAAAATTTTAGTTTTAGAAATATCTTAGGTTTAATTTTTAAATGTTAATTAATCTTTAAAAATAGTAATTATATAAAAAAATACTATATGATTACTAATACTACTTTTCTTATATACTACTTACAATCTATAACGTAGGGTGTTTAGCTGATGTTCTTTGCTGGTGATGGGGTTTTTATTTACAGTTGAAAAAGGAAGATGACTGTGATGATGATGATTTTACATGGCTTTATAGTTAAAGATGCTGGAGTTTTTTTTTAAAGTTGTTTTTGTTGTGCTGTTTTTCTTATTTATAAAAGTTTTTGTCACAATATATGGGTGAAATCAAAAAATGTCAACCAAACCATGTAATCGTGTAATATCTCATACATGGGTTAAAGTATTCGCATATTTTTTAATGTACAACGTCGTATAGACTGGCGTTCTACATAACTAACAACAATCCGGATATTAGTTAGCTATTTTAAACAAGTTATTTTCATTTTTGTAGGCCAAATGTAAACTCCGTCGCCAGTAACAAGTTCAATTTTTAAACTTTAACCGGTTATATCTTAAAAACCAATAACCCAAGAGCTTAATAATTGACTAAATTTTTAAAGAGGGAATGTTGACGTCCTTAAAAAATATTTTTATATAGTCATAACTAGGGATGAGATTTTCATGCACTAAAAAATCGAAAATATGCGCTTAAAATATGCGCTAAAAAACTCAAAATATGCACTAAAAAACCTAAAAATATGCACTAAAAAATATAATGCGTACAATAAAAATCTTGTTTACATAAAAAAACTTCTTAAAAAGGAAAAGGTAACGCCGGGTTTAAATAGTAACATTTAAAACTTTATATAAGCAAGATTTTTTTAGAACTTAAGACAATTTAAAGAAAAAAAATTAAAGAAAAATAAACAATTTTTCTTATTTCTAAAATAAATTTTTAAAATTTAAAATAGTTTTTGAAACAAATAAATTTCAATTTGTGTTTTTGCTAATTTATGCCAAAATATGGAAAAATATGCACTTAAAAGTTGGTAATATGCACAAAATATGCATTTAAAACCAAAATATGCAAAAATATGCATTTTCACCAAAATATGCAAAAACAAATCGATGCCATTTTAACGCAAATTTCTTGATTCGGAAAGATAATTGATCGATATCGTTTTTAGACTATCGACAAAAAACATGCATTTGCATGGAAATCTCATCCCTAGTCATAACTATCTCTTTTACCCATGCAAACACGGCTTCAATTGTGTAACGATTTTTCGACACTTTTTTTAGACATTATGGAACCTGACAATTTTGTTGTTTTTGACGTATTGTGTTTAGAAAAATAATAGGTTATTGCCCCATTTATTAAACGTAAGGCTATAAAGTATCATTTTGCATCATTGGTTTCAAGTTTGCTCATTGCATATTAATTTCCCGGTATGAAAAGATAATTCAAAAATGAAAAATCGAAAAATGCTGTAAACTCCGTCTCCACGTTTACCATTGGCGTAGGAAGCCAACATTTCTGGGGGGGGCTAAAGCCCCCCTAGATTTTTTTGAATTTTTTTGGTATTTTTTTTTATAGAAAAACCCAGACCTATTCCTGAAGCGTTCCCTTTAACATGCGTCTAGGTGTCCTAGAAACGAATGCCCCCCGAAAGCGGTTAAAAATTCATATTTTTTTTTTAACAAATTTTGATTCTGAAAATTTTTCGGAAATTTAGAACTCCCAGACACGTTTCGAGAATGAAAGATTTTTAATGTTTTTCCTATATTAAAATCATTTTATTACTATGATTTTTTTTCAAGAGAAAGTTCTGATGATTGCAAAAGTTGATGATTATTAGTCAAAATTCTCAGATTCTTTCTTCCAATAATTTTTGTCTATAAAAAACCCCTTAGAATTTAGAAACTTTTTTAAATCAAAGAAGTTAAAATGTTTTCCTGAAGTTAAAACCCTAAGATTCGGTAAAGTTTTTATTACTGACAAAAACATCAGATTCATATAAAAACTTTTTTCAATAACTCAGACTATTTTTCAATGGGAACAACTATTAGATCTAATATAATAATCATTACGAGTCCTTAAGACTCGTAGAATATTCCAAACGAGTCCTAAAGGCTCATTATTATTATTTATTGTTGCAAAAATTAATGAAATCATTAAATTATTAAAAAAAAAAATGTGAATGATTAAAATTCTGGGGGGGGGCTAAAATTTTTCTGGGGGGGGCTAAGCCCCCCCAGACAGGGCTATCTACGCCAATGACGTTTACACCAAAACAACTTAGCGTGTATCTGAAATACCGTCATATTTTGACGTATCTAGTTTACATCTAATGATTTTTTTTCGGAAACCAATTTCCGACAAATAGTTTTCGAAAAAACGGGCAAAAAGTGACGAAATGTAAACTCCGTCTCTGTAAACTCTGTCAACTTTTTTTTTTTTTTTTTTGCAGATAACATTAAAAAACCTTATGTAGTTGTTAAAACCGACGCAAATATTAACACTTATCATTCAAAAAAGTAAAAAAACTAATTTTAACAGAAATAATAATAAATTTATTTTACATTTCCTTAGAAAAATGCTATTAAAATAAAAATTAATTGTAAAATCTTTAATAACAAAAACCAGAAAAAATCCTAATTACAAAAATTGTTAGCAATTACATAAATAAGTGTTTTAAATTACAATAAAATGTTTTCAAAGAAAATTAAAAAAATTTAATGTATTTTTCTAAGGTGAATGTAAACTCCGTCACCAAAAAAAATCATAAAATTGTCGATAAAATTTGTTTGAAACAATTTATAGTTATATAAGTAGTGATGTAACATATCGATTTAAATAAAAAAATTTACCAAAAATTTAAATTTTTTGTTTGTACAATTTTGGCTCAAAAACACCGCCATTTTTTGATTTCACCCATATACCTGTTATTTAGTTTGTAATCATTTTTAATTTTGGTTTATTAGTTTTTACACAAAATTCATCATTTCGTTAAACAATTTTAATTTAAAGCTTTTAAACTATTTGTTTAACTATTTTGTTATCTAGTTTTAGGTAAATAAAGTTTTACACCAACATATTTTTTTGTTATTTAGTTCTTAAGCGAAGATTTTATTTTATTGCTAAACTATTTTGTTATCTAGTTTTAGGTAAATAAAGTTTTACACCAACATATTTTTTTCTGTTTTTTTATATATTTTCAATTTCTGCTTTCCGTTGTCGCCAGCATTCTGCGTGGTAAGTGATGGAATAGATCCGCTGTAGTTATTTTACTTTTTCGTTTATTCTATTACCAGGAGTTGTTCACTTTTTACTATTTGTCAAAACATACGTTCACAATTGGTTTACTTTAATCTTTTACAAAAGCAAATTTTCTTATGTTTATTCTAGGTTAGGTTGCTTTTCTTTGATATGCAAATTGTTTGGTATCTAGTTTTAATATTAACAATATAAAATTTGTTTGTATATTTAGTTTTTTCCTTTTTTTTTTAAGAATTCGTTGTATTATTTATATTCTTGTTGATGCTTCTTTATTCTTTTACAATTATTATTTATATATGGGCTATTTCACGTCAACGGGAGACCCCCCCCGCCCCCAAAATTCTATTGGTCGTAGAGAGTTGTATTATGGCTTTAAATTTAGCCAATAATCTCTACTTTTGAAAGCTGAGTGGCGGAAGTTGAACCCAATGGTAAGTGAGCCAATATGGCGGCGCGAATCGGGATACCCCGATCGGGATATTCTGAAAAATAATGAAGGAGTTATCGGATTTTTCTGAAATTTGTTATCAGGGGGTTTATTGGGAAGCTTATTTCAAATTTTCATTCAGATTTCAAAAATTCAAAATGGCGGATCCAATATGGCGGATGATTTTTTCGAGGTTTTCGCGTTCAAATAAAACTCGGTTTCCGGGTATATTATGGGTCACTAAACACGATTCTGAATTTAGATTTCCAAAATTTAAAATGGCGGATCCAATATGGCGTTTTTTTATTTGTTTTTAATTTCGATTTTCTTGAAACTTGGTATCCGGGGGCTATTTGGGACGCTGATTTCTAATTTTTATTCAGATTTTAAAAATTCAAAATGGCGGACTCAATATAGCGGACGGTTTTTTAAGTTGTTGCATTAAAATAAAACTCGGTTCCCGGGTGTATTAGGGGTCACTAAACACGATTCTGAATTGAGATTTCCAAAATTCAAAATGGCATATCCAATATGACGTTTATTTTTTTTTAATTTCGATTTCCTTGAAACTTGATATACGGGGGTTATTTGGGACGCTTATTTCAAATTTTTATTCAGATTTTAAAAATTCAAAATGGCGGAACCAATATGGCAGATGATTTTTTTTTTAATTGTCGCATTTAAGTTAAACTCGATACCCGGGAGAATTATGAGTCACTTAGTACGAATCTGACATCCGGACATTTTGAATTTTGGAAATCTCAATTCAGAATCGTGTTTAGTGACCCCTAAGACAGCCGCGAACCGAGTTTTTTTTTTAATGCGACAACTTAAAAAAAAAACCGTCCGCCATATTGAGTCCGCCATTTTGAATTTTTAAAATCTAAATAAAAAAATAGAAATCAGCGTCCCAAATAGCCCCCGGAATCCGGGGGCTATTTGGGGCCCGGATACCAAGTTTCAAGAAAATCAAAATTAAAAACAAATAAAAAAACGCCATATTGGATCCGCCATTTTAAATTTTGGAAATCGAAATTCAGAATCGTGTTTAGTGACCCATAATTCACCCGGAAACCGAGTTTTATTTGAACGCGAAAACCTCGAAAAAATCATCCGCCATATTGGATCCGCCATTTTGAATTTTTGAAATCTGAATGAAAATTTGAAATAAGCGTCCCAATAAACCCCCTGATAACAAATTTCAGAAAAATCCGATAACTCCTTCATTATTTTTCAGCATATCCCGATCGGGGTATCCCGATTCGCGCCGCCATATTGGCTCACTTACTATTGGGTTCAACTTCCGCCACTCAGCTTTCAAAAGTAGAGATCATTGGCTAAATTTTAAGCCATAATACAACTCTCTACGACCAATAGAATTTTGGGGGCGGGGGGTCTCCCGTTGACGTGAAATTGCCCATATATATATTTTTTTTACAATGTTTGAGGTTAGGTCCTCTTTTACACCAATGTTGTTTCTATTTAGTTGAATCTTCCCTTTTTTTATAGTCTAGTATTATTCTAAGATATATATGGGGCATTCCATGTCAAATCGGACACTTTGAAAAAATTTTTTTTTAGATTTTTCTAATTTGTTAACAGTTTTTAGTACCCTTCGAAAACTCCTTCGTGGTAAATTTTCAGATTTTTTTGATGACCCGTTCAAAAGATATCGAATTTTTAAAAATTGGTAAGTAGTTTGTTCCTTTATTCGAACTTCTTTTAATCATAACTTCTTCAATAATGGTCCAAATTTCAAATTTTTTTTTTCAAAATTTTTGTTTTTTTACGTACTTTCTAAAAAAAAATCCCAAAAAATTCTTAAAAGCGCTCTAATATGCGATATTTAAGTTTTAAAATTTAAATCTCATTTTTGAAAATGTTTGTACTCTTAGATTTTTTTGAAATTTTTTTTTGTAAAACTTCTATCAATTCTACAATTTTTTTGCCCAGGAAGATCGTGGGATAACAATTAGTACTATTTTTTAAAATTTTTTGAAAAAATTTTATTGTAATTCTCCAATCTTAAAATCATTTCTACTGCTCCAATGGTGCGTTATAGAGGGGTCCTTTATAAGACCGATCCCCATTAATTTTTACGTCTTAACATTTCTTTGGAACAAACTAATACCCTATCACCAATTTCTAAGGGGGCTCCAACACAAATGACATTTTTTTTAATTTGTTCCAACCGCTCTAACTGCCCTAATAGTGCCCTTAGAGCAACAAAATGTATGACCGACCCACAATATTTTTTTAGTCCAAACATTTTCTCTGAACACACCTACCCTCTATCTTTAACTGTTAAGGCGGTCCCCATACAATTTTTTTTATTTTTTGTAAATTTGTTTTATTTAATCAGCTTCTACCGGTCCAATGGTGCGTCCATAAATTTTGAGCTCATCACAGTAAAGATTGAACATCTGGTTTTTTTGTAGAGCCTTTTAAAAATGGTGCTTTTTCTAATTTTTTTGATAGTGTTTTAACATGAATTTAAAAAAATTAAATTCATGTTTGGCCAATAATAGTGCAACAACTTAAAATTTATTTGATCAATTTTTGAGATCATAGTTCAATTCTACTCTCACGCTTTATACCAGATTTTTATTCTATCCAGCGGCTGCTATGCAGGATTTCAAATTAGGCAAAAATCGCTTTTTTTCGCATTTTCAACCGCGTATAATTAAAATTCTAGACGTGATGGAAAAATTTGGAGCACGAATTTGGAATCAGCGAGTCAAAATCTTTAAAAATCAAATCGGAGCCAAAAACCTTCGATTTGTTGAGCGGTGTTATTGAACTAAAAGTTACTAAAATGGATTTAGGAGTTACAAATATTGTTCAAATACATACAAAAAAAACATATTTGCAATCGGAGCAAATTACCTTCCATTTGAGTACCCATACCAGTGGCGTATACAGGGGGGGGGGCCCGGGGGCCCGGGCCCCCCCCGAAATGATTTCACAAATTTCAGTATTCGGTATTAAATATTATGTACAATGTAAAAAAAACTTCTTAAAAAGAATTTAAAAACATTTCAGAATCTGAAAATTTTTCTGAAGGAAAATTTTTCGATTCTGAAAATTTTTCTGCCAGAAAATGTCTCAAAATCTGAAAATTTTTCTTAAAGAATTTGAACGTTTCAACTCAAAATTCTAATGGAAAATTGTCTCAGAAACTAAAGCTTTATCTATACAAAAAAGGAATTTAATTGTAAGTAATTTGTAGTAATAACTTAAAAATTTATTATTGTTCATATAACAATCTTCTCAGAATCTGGTATTTATTCTGACATTTTCTACAGAAAAAATTTCTTAGAATCTGAGACTTTGCCTTTAAAAAAATGTTCCAGATTCTGAGACTTTTTAGTATAGTATCTATGTATATAATGTCTAACAAAATTTGACTTTTACTCAGAATCTAAGACTTTTTCATTAAGAAAAGTCTCAGAATCAGAGTTTTTTAATATAAAAATATCTCAGAATCAGAGGCCTTTTTTTGGGAAAATATCTCAAAATCAGACATTTATGCTATCTAAAACATTTTTATTATAAAATGTCTTAGAAACTGAGACTTTTTCTTAGGAAAAATGTCTAAGATTCGGAGACTTTTTCATAGAAGAATTTTTCTATACAAATCTGGAATTTTTCTATAGAAAAATGGTCTCAGAATCTGAGAATTTTTCTATATGAAAAATGTTTCAGAATCTGAAAATTTTTCTGTAGGAAAAAGTGTTTCAGAATCAGAAAATTTTTCAATAGAAAAAATGTCTCAGAATCTTAGAATTTTTCTCTAGCAAAAATGTCTCAGAAGCTGAGCTTTTTAAAGAAAAAAACCCTCAGAATATGAGACTTTTTTTAATGGAAAAATTTCTGGGAATCTGATATTTTTTCTTTAGAACCTGTTTAGTATCAGAACCTGATACTTTTTATAGGAAGAGGAATGTATTAGAATCACAGACTTTTTCTATAGGAAAAATTACTTTTTCGATAGGAAAAATGTATTAGAATCTGGAACTTGTTCTTAAGGAAAAATGTCTCAGAATCTAAGACTTTTACTATTTGGAAAATATTTATAATCTGAAACTTTTTTATAGGCAAAATATCTCAAAATCTAAGACTTTTTCTTTAAAATAAATATCTCAGAATCTGAGACTTTTTCTTAAGGAAAAATGTCTCAAAACCTGATATTTTTTCTTTAGAAAAAATGTCTCAGAATCTGATACTTTTTCTTTAGGAAAAATGCCTCAGAGTTCAAGACTTTTTCTACGGAAAAAATTTTTTCAGAATCTCAGTCTTTTTTTAAAGGAAAAATGTATCAAAACCTGAGACTTTTTCTATAAAAAAATGTTTCAAAATATAATAAATATGTATCTTGGAATATAATATATAATTATTATTTTAGAATCTCAGACTATTTCTACTTGAAAAATTTATCAGATTCTCAGACTTGTTCTATAGGAAAAATGTCCCAGAAACTGTGATTTATTCTATAGGAAAAATGTCTCAGAAGCTGGGACTCTTCTATAGGAAAAATGTCTTCGAATCTGAGAATTTTTCCGTTGAAAAAATGTCTGAAAATCGGAGACTTTTCTATAGAAAAAATGTCTTAGAATCTGAGACTTTTTCTTAAGGAAAAATGTCTCAGAAACTGATATTTATCTTTAGAAAAAATGTCTCAGAATCTGATACTTTTTTTTTTAGGAAAAATGCCTCAGAATCCAAGACTTTTTCTATGGAAAAAATTTTTCAGAATCTTATTCGAAAGTATGTACATATCTAAAAAAATTTAAAATGTTTGGGATAAAAATTATCAGAATTTGGTTTTTCTTAATCAGTTACATTTTGCTTCAAGGGAAAGAAGGCGGGAGAAAAAATATGTAAATTACAAAAAAAAAAATTGTTGGGCCCCCTGCGAAATAAATTCCTGGATACGCCCCTGACCCATACGCACATGTTTGTGGGGGTGGGGGGGCGGTTTTTTGGCTCCAGGGGGTCCACCGGGCCCAGCCCCCTTAAATTTTAATTTCGGTTTTTTTTCTTTTGTAATTCTAATCTAAAGGGGGTGACATATTTTTTTTTTCCAAAATATTTGTGCCCCGCAAAGTGCACTTTAGGCGTTTCTATATAAAAATCAAAATAAACAAGAGGTAAACACTAAAAACCTTAACTAATGATTCAAATCTGAGCTGAGGTTCCCTGGAAAAAACAATTGTTTGAGTAAAAAAAATTTCAAAACCTGAACATTTTGGGGTATTAAGAAGGTTTCGTTCGGTATCTTAGACAGGATCTGAAAACTTTTCTCTAGCAAAAATTTTTTAAATTATAAAAGGGCTTTTATAGCAAAATGCCTCAGATTTGTATTTCGCCTCAGTTAAAAATTCATTTGAAAGATGACAATTAAATCAATGAAAACATTTCTATCGAAAACTCTTTTTCGAAAATATTGCAGATAGCAAGTTTTGAGTATTTGCCCTCGATATATGAAACGCTAAGGGTCCTTGAGGCTGCGAAAAATTAATTTTAAAGGATTTGTTTGCATATTTCTGCTCTTAAAGTTTTTTTTTCTTCTCCTTCTCTGTTTTTTTTTTATTTCAAAGTTAAATTTCTTAAACTTTTATGCAATCAATCATTAGCATAAAATTGTTGTCACCTGTTGGTCATAAATTTTACGCTTAATAGGCAATTGAAATTGGGCGTAAATAATTGAAGTCGTTTTTTTTTCTTGTCTTCTTTTGCCGTCATTTGTTTGATTTGAACGATACATAATTGTAAGTAATTGACGTTTTTTATAAAAAAGACATTTGGAAAAAAAGAAAAAAAAAAAATATATCAACCATAATTATAGTGTTAATTTATGTATTAAATAAATGGGCAAAAAAACCTACACAAAACAACTTGTACTAGAATTGATACACTAACAAAAATAATAAGTGAAAATAGTTTTCGATCTTCAAGATACTGGAAATAGACCCTGGATTAAAGTCTTCGACTATATGGTTGAGGAGAAAAATCCAGTGGACTGACAAGGGAAGTATCTCAACCCTTACGAACCGACTTGGCTGAAACTTAAAATATATATAAAAGAGACGATTTTAAGGTTGGGGTGTCTGGGCTTATCGGCCATATAAGTGATTCAAAATTTCGTTGTCCCCTTATGAAACAATGTGGACCTCCGGGAAAATTTCGATAACTCCCGAACTAATAGGAATATCCTCTAGAGAAAAAATACGTGTCGACCTAAATTTAATAAAGATTATTTCATATTCATATGGTCGTCGTAGGTCAATGTCTTCATATAAATATCCTCAAAAATTTACACGTTTTCATGAAAAAAGTTTTTAACGAAGCCAAACTTCTACAAGGTTATGCCACCGTTGGATAGACAGTAAAAAATTTTGGCGATTTTTTCGCCATTTTTTGACTCATGTTTTGAACCCCTAAATCCGCGATATGGCCTCTAAGCCGAGACACCCCAACCTTAGAATTGTCTCTTTTATATATATTTTACGTTTCATGCAAATCGGTTCATAAGGGTTGAGATACTTCCCTTGTGAGTATATTTTGATATTTTCTAATATCAGTTAAGTTTTTCAGAGGCCAATTGAACCAAATCCATTTTTTTTATTTATATTTTATGGCTTAGAATTACTCGATTGTATACCAACACCCAAAATCTTTTGTAGGCAAAAACAAATGAAAAACACATTTAAAACCAGCGAATAAACAATTGAAAACCATCCCAGTAATTATTCATTTGTTTTAACAAACATAAACATTTTTTTACTGTTGACAAAATTTTCTAAAATAAATAACATTAAACATTAAAAAATTACGTTTTTATACCCTCCAACTACAGTATGGGGGTATACTCACTTTGTCATTCCGTTTGTAACGCATCGAAATATCGGTCGGGGACCCCATAAAGTATATGGGGCATTCCATGTGAAATCAGACACTTTGAAAAACTTTTTTTTTAGATTTTCCCAATTTGTTCACAGTTTTTAGTACCCTTCGAAAACTCCTTCGTGGTAAATTTTCAGATTTTTTTGATGACCCGTTCAAAAGATATCGAATTTTTAAAAATTGGTAGTTTGTTCCTTTACTCAAACTTCTTTTAATCATAACTTCTTCAATAATGGTCCAAATTTCAAATTTTTTTTTTCAAAATTTTTGTTTTTTTACGTACTTAAAAAAAAAAAATCCAAAAAATTCTTAAAAGCGCTCTAGTATGCAATTTTTAAGTTTTAAAATTTAAATCTCATTTTTGAAAATGTGTGTACTCTTCGATTTTTTTGAAATTTTTTTGTGTAAAACTTCTATCAATTCTACAAATTTTTTACCCAGGAAGATCGTGGGATAACGATTATTACTATTTTTTAAAATTTTTTGAAAAAATTTTATTGTAATTTTTCAATCTTAAAATCATTTCTACTGCTCCAATGGTGCGTCATAGAGGGGTCCTTTATAAGACCGACCCCCATTAATTTTTATGTCTTAACATTTCTTTGGAACAAACTTATACCCTATCTCCAATTTCTAAGGGGGCTCCCACACAAAACGACATTTTTTAAAATTTGTTCCAACCGCTCTAACAGCCCTAATAGTGCCCTTAGAGCAACAAAATGTATGACCGACCCACAATATTTTTTTAGTCCAAACATTTTCTCTGAATTTTTTTTAAGAATTTTTTGGGATCTTTTTTAGAAAGTACGTAAAAAAAATAAAAATTTTGAAAAAAAAATTTGAAATTTGGACCATTATTGAAGAAGTTATGATTAAGAGAAATTTGAGTAAAGGAACAAACTACCAATTTTTAAAAATTCGATATCTTTTGAACGGGTCATCAAAAAAATCTGAAAATTTACCACGAAGGAGTTTTCGAAGGGTACTAAAAACTGTGAACAAATTGGGAAAATCTAAAAAAAAAGTTTTTCAAAGTGTCCGATTTCACATGGAATGCCCCATATATATTATTGATCTATGATTGATTCTAAGACTTTTATAAATGTCCGTATGTCCGTCCGTCTGTATAAGACACGATGCAGTCCAAACTAAAAGAGGTAGACTCGTCAAGTTTGGCAGGTATATGTGTTTTGGTCCTAGGCAGTTTAAGTTCGTAAATGGGCAAAATCGGACCGGGGGGAAAAAAGTTCCCCCTAGAAGAACTTAACTAACCTCCGAAAAACGACATATTTTCACAGGTTTTTTTGTATTTCTGTTAAGCAAATGAAATAATTTAATGTCAGAAAAAGTTCAAGGTCCTTCACTTGGACCCAGGAAATAAAAAAATATGTTTTTTTTTGCCCGCCCCACTTTTGTGGGCGTGGATATTAAAAATATTTTTAAATAATGATAAAATTGTATTATTTAAGCTCCAAAAGCATAATAAATGAATTTTAAAACATTTACAGCATGGGTTTATGTGTCCATCAATGACCCCTACTGACCCCCCCCAAAAAAACGCTCCAGCAACTTTTTCTTAATTATTTTTTTATATGTTGGAGGGTATTAAAACACTCTCACTTGTTTTCATTCTTTTTTACCAACAAATTCGAAAAAATAACCTACGAAAACATTAAAAATTAATGATAGTTCAGTTATTTTTACCAACAAATTCCAAAAAAATTACCTACGAAAACATTAAAAATTAATGATTTCGTAGGTTATTTTTTACAATTTTCTATTGATATATTTTTTTAAATAATTTTAATAAAATTTTGTGGAATCGATCCTGCAATCAACTACATTCTGGCAAGACACTCAACCCATCGTGCCAAGTCACTTGATACAAAGATATTTTTATATTTCTATAAATATTTTTTGAATTTTTTTCTACAAAAAAATAACCTACTTGTGTAGGCAAAAACTAATGATATCTCATTAAAAAATACCAACAATTTAAAAAAAAAAATACTTACACAAATCATTAAAAATTTAAAGAATAATCAGTAGTTTTTACTTACAGATTAAAAATAAATGACTTTAAAAATTAAATGTTAATGAAAGTCTTAATTTTTTAGTATGTTATTTTTGAAACAAAGCACAGAAGTAGGCATTAATAAAAACTGAACTCAAAAAAATGTTTTTTCTTTTACAAACGACTAAACGTAAAGTTTTTTAAATAAATATGTTTGCTGTAATTTATATTGTTAATGTTGTAATGTGAAAAAATTTTAAAAATTCAAATTATTGTAAGTTTTATTATATATATTGGTGCAATTATTGTTGTTAATGTTATGTTTCTTAATTTATTTAAATAGACGACCCTTGAAAAAGTAACCAAAAAAGTTACGAAACGTCGGGGAAATATGTGATAAAACTGAGTTTTATTTTACATTAATGGAGTTAGGCCTAATTAGCTTAAATAATAAATAATTACGGAAAATTTACTTGGCCAAAAAAATAAATACGTGAAACTACAAACAGTTAATGACATAATTTTTAGAGTGTGTTTAAAAATTTATGATATATATTTTGATATATATTTTTTTTAATTCTTGATTTTATGAAAAAACTGGGCTCCGATTTTGGAAAATTGCAAATAAAACAAATAAGAAAGTTATACACTAAGAAAATTATGTCATTAACTGTTTGTAGGTTATTTTAAAAAATAATAAGTAAAGTTATTTTAAAAGAAAAATCATTAATTTTATTATGGATTTCTTGTATTCTACTGTTTTTGTAGTTTAAAAAAAATAATTTACTGTCTTAAAACTAAATTTTCTGTTACATTCAATTTCGGCAGTAAAATTTTTTTTCTATAGTTTTACTGTTTTTCAATACAAAATAAGTGAATATTCACTAGTTTTTTAATGGTTTGGATAGTCATTAAATTAACATTAAAAGTTGACTGTAACAATTTTATTTTAAATGAAAAAATAGTGGAATGGTTTTTAAATAAAATTTCATTTGTTTTAAGTGAATATTCACTGAAATTTACCTACATAATTTTTTGAGTGTAGTCGGTCAAGACCGACCATATGATACCCTACACCAGTGTTTTCCGGAAAATGGGTACCAAGTCCAAACATGGACCGATTGGATCTGTCTTTTGTTAGGTCTTTATTTAGTGTAGATAACAAACACAGATCAAATTTTAGCGGAGTTGGTTTATGTTTTTTGTCAATAAACCGATTTAACTGAATATCGGTCGAAATTTTTATATGGGGGACTAAGTCCAAAAATGGTCCAATTATATTCCGATTTGATTAGGTTACTAAAGTACACGTTTAACACCTAAAATTAAATTTTTTATCAAATATTTCCATTTTTATAAATTTTGAGGGAATTATGTGAATATTGGGTTTGTATGGAGACTACCAGAAAGACGAACCCGATTCCTTTGAAATTTAGAATGATGATTAGTGCATACAAAATTTGAAAATCTGCTAAAAAGCGATATCTCTTTTAATACGGTTATTAGAGTCATATAAGCCGAAACCAAAGGGGGTGTTCGATTTTCTCCAATTTCAATAGGCTTCTTCCTTGCGTCAAAAAGTTTTAAATTATAAGACAATTGATTGAAAATTGCGACCTGTATCGTGCTTAAACCGATAGATTTACAGACGGACGGACGGACATCACTAAATCGATTAAAAAAGTTATTCTGAGTCGATCGGTATACTTGAGGGTGGTCCAGGACCAAAATTTCTGGTAGTTACAAAAATCAGCACAAACTCATTATACCCTGTACCTTAAAGTGGTGTAGGGTAAAAAAATATGGTCCACCTTAATTGGCAACAAACACAAGCCGGTTTCAATCAAATTTGGATTGGGCGTATTTTCTTTCAACATGAAAAAAGATTTTACAAAATATAAATCCAATTGGTCCATGTTTGGACTTTGCACCCATTTTCAGGAAGACACTAGTGTAGGGTATTATTTGATTTACATTATTCGTTACTTTTCAATTTTTTTTAAGTACTCACTTTAAAAAAACTTTGCTCTGAGGAAAATGTAATTACCCAGGCAGAAAAATACGAGCGGGAAAGCGCTGGCAAAGTACCTTTTATGGTCGCTTGTGTGCTGGGAAAGCATCACAGTTTAGTACTGCCCCAGCGTCCAAAATAATAACCACGGTAAACGGTATGCCGTTGCTATTTTAAAGCGCTTTGAAAACGCTCTAAAAACAAAAAATATGGTACTATTATAGCACTTTTAGAACAAAAAAATGGGACGTATCAAAATTGTATAAGTCCATAAGACACAACATTTTTTTGGTGTTTATTTGAATAAAGAAATTTATTAAATTATGATAAAAAATTTATTGACTAATTTATTAGGATAAAAAAATTTGGACAAACTTTGAAATATTTTATAAGTCTCGGAAATTTTTTTTTGCAGTTTTCTTTGCGTTTTGAAATAAAAAATTTATTAAAAATGTTTCTAGGAAAATTTTTGGAAAAGTCACAAAAAAAAGTGGTGTATAAAACCGAATCGGTTAGTGTGATGTATCCGGAGTTTAAGACACTTCCTCACGAAAGAAACTGGTGCTTTTACATAAAAGGTGTCAAGTTTGTAATATGTAGGTCATTGTGTCTAAGTGACATATCACGAGAACTATCAAGGACCGGCCACTATCCTGCAGGGAAATAAAAAATATTCCAATTGCTACGAAAATTAATAAATTTTAATAAAAAATTTATACTTTGAACGTATTTAAATAGAAAAACACTGGCAAAGCGCTTGCAAAGCACTTTTTCGAATTCATACTACCTAGAGACTTTTTCTTTAGAACGGTTGGCAGTTTCTGCCTGGGTACTTTCCGAAGAAAAACCCAAAAGAATTTTGTACTTGTTTAACTTCAAACAGTCATATCTTATCCACTTTTTATAGCATTTTTAAAGCTTGGGATATTTTTTATTATTTTTAACTATTAACTCTGATTAACTGAAATATTGACTAGAAGTTCCTTTAAGTTCTGAAATTAATTTTTGCAAAACTTTTTATGAAGGAGTTGGCTCAGTTGGCTTCAAAACGACTTACAAATCCGTGTCAAAAATGATTCCAAAACAATTATATTAAAATTGGATATAAATTATTATTTATAATTCTTCAAAATCATTTTTATTTATTTTCCGTGTATCAATAATGTATTTTAATGATTTTATTAATTTGTGTAATCAAATTTTGTAATGATAAGCAGACATGTATGCAACCGGTCTTTCTCAAAGATTTAAAATGTTAATATCTATTCAAATTCAATTTAATTCAAATTCTAATTATTTTAATTTAAAATCAATGTTATGGTTATCTATTGTAACTCATACAGCTTTTGTCTGTCTGGCTGGCTGCCTGCCCAGTCATGTGGTAATCAAAATATAATAATTTTCTACACAATCAAACTAATAAATTTTAACTTTTAAGTACGAGTATCTTTCGATAACTAAGTATCTGTGTTTTAAGCTTTGTTACAATAATATCGTTTAAATATGTTTATTTTATTATAAGAAAACTAGCTTACCATCCCGGTACTTCGTTACCGGTTGCATTGAATACCGGATAATAGAAGGATCAGAATTGCTCTTCCGATTTCAAGAAAATTCCCCTATGTAGTCTTTGTTTTATTTACTTGTGCACGTTTAAGACTTTCATAAAATAATATTTCAATGAAAAATTTAAACAATAAAATTTTAATATTTTTCAAGCCCTAATATCGGGATTTTGGATTTGGAGTGAATAAATATTTCAGTGAATAAAGAAATTGGAATAAAAATGAGTTACGGAGTTGAAAAAGTAAAATACGAAAAATTTGAGGAAAAAGTATCATTCCATATTTTTTCCTGCTCTATTCCATTTCGTTCCCCGTTCTAAAAGTTTAAATTTTAAAATATGTCCTTCTCTTGGGTGTTATTTCTGGGACTTTGAGTTTAATAGTTAGATAGGTAAAAATAACCAATTGCCCCCTTTTCCCCTTAAAATTAAATTTTTCAAAAACTGTGTTTTTGTGCTAGGTGATCCTTTATTTAAAAATTTAAAATATCAAGTTTCCGAACTAATATTTCAAGAAATATAAGAATAATCAAAATTTACCCTTTTTCATTATTATAAGAACAAAAAAAAGTACCAAAAGTACACTTTCTTACCCCCGTTATAAACGGAATTTCCAAAAAGAACCTCTTCAAGAATGTTTTTTTCTTCACCGAAGGAACCTCTTTTCCATATTTCAATTTTCTTGGATCATTATTTTAGCAAATATTTAAAGTACAAAGAGGATTTTACATTCCTAATATTAAGTTTCTAGAACCATTACGTCAAAAAATATCAAAGGTACCGTAAATACGCTTTTTTAGTCTTTTTACCCCACTAAGAACCGGAAAAACGTATTTTCACAGAATGCTTTTTTTTTACCGAATTTGCCTACATTGCAAATTTTAAGATTCTAGGAAATATAAAAAGTTTTTATAAATATAATTTTAGGAAAAAAAAGTATCAAAAATTGTACTTCCGGTACTTTTAAATAAAAGGTACTTTTTATAAAAGGTACTTTTTTTAAAAGGTACTTTTTATAAAAGGTACTCTTTTTAAAAGGTACTTTTTATAAAAGGTACTTTTTATAAAAGGTACTTTTTATAAAAGGTACTTTTTATAAAAGGTACTTTTTGTAAAAGGTACTTTTTATAAAAGGTACTTTTTATAAAAGGTACTTTTAATAAAAGGTACTTTTTATAAAAGGTACTATTTATAAAAGGTACTTTTTATAAAAGGTACTTTTTATAAAAGGTACTTTTTATAAAAGGTACTTTTTATAAAATGTACTTTTTATAAAAGGTACTTTTTATAAAAGGTACTTTTTATAAAAGGTACTTTTTATAAAAGGTACTTTTTATAAAAGGTACTTTTTATAAAAGGTACTTTTTATAAAAGGTACTTTTTATAAAAGGTACTTTTTATAAAAGGTACTTTTTATAAAAGGTACTTTTTATAAAAGGTACTTTTTATAAAAGGCACTTTTTATAAAAGGTACTTTTTATAAAAGGTACTTTTTATAAAAGGTACTTTTTATAAAAGGTACTTTTTATAAACGGTACAGAATTTTCAGAAAGTACCTGTTCCAGAATGTTTTATTTCACTAAAGGATCCTACATTTCAAATTTGAAATGTAGGAACCATTATTTCAGTATATAAAAAAAAGTACCAAAAGTACAATTTTCTGCCCATTTTGCCCCGTTGAATCAACATTGGCAAAAACCCAGACTTAGTGAATCTTTTTTCCGGAAGGTGAACCTACATTGCAAATTTCAAGTTTCTAGAACTATTATTTAAGGAAATATAAAAGGTACCAAAAGTACAGTTTTTTACCCTTTTTACCCCATTAGAATCATCATTGGCAAAAATCAAGCCCTAGTGGATCTTTATTCCGGGAGGTGAACATACAGTCCAAATTTCAAGTTTTTGTGATCATTTTTTTAGGAAATATAAAAGGTACCAATAGTACAGTTTTTTACCCTTTTTACCCCCTTAGAATCAACACTGGCAAAAATCCAGCCTTACTGGATCTACATTCCAGGATGTGAACATACAAACAAAATTTCAAGTCTCTATGACCATTATTTCAGGAGATATAAAAAGTACCAAAAGTACAGTTTTTTACCGTTTTTACCCCCTTAGAATCAACACTGGAAAAAATCCGGCCTTAGTGTATCTATATTCCGGGAGATGAACATACAGTCCAAATTTCAAGTCTCTATGACCATTATTTCAGGAGATATAAAAAGTACTTACTAAAAGTACAGTTTTTTACCCTTTTTACCCCCTTAGAAAATCCAGCCTTAGTGGATCTATATTCCGGGAGGTGAACCTACAGTCCAAATTTGAAGTCTCTAGCTTCAGCGGTTTGGGCTGGGCGATGATGAATCAGTCAATAAGTCAGTCAGTCAGTCAGTCAGTCAGTCAGTCAGTCACATTACTCTTTTATATATATAGATAAACAAGTGACCCCCAGTTTCCGTAACACGAAAGACATAGGCGAATGAAGAATTTGCAGATATTTTGTACACCTTCCAACCACAGTATGCCGGAATGTACACTTTGTTATTCCATGTCTAACGCATCGAATATCGGTTTAGGAACTCATAAGGAAATATATTATTAATGTTAGGTTGGTTCAAGATCTTAGGTTAGGTTGTAAGTAACGGCTGATGTTTTACGTCAGCACACATAGACTCTGAGCTTTGTTGTGGCACCACGGGACTGTAAAAGGTTTCTCTACTAGTCCCTGCCGTTAAACCAATTTGAGATTCTTATGAAACTTCTTAGATATTAAATTTCGACATCCAACAAGTCAGAAAGATCGTGCAGCTCCAAAAGTTAACGGATTAAAATTACTTTTGGTTTAAATTAATGGCAATAATTATTTCTTTGATTTTTTTTTTTCAAAAATTAAATTAAAGACATGTATTTTTGAAAATTGCTTTTAAAATGCTTTTTTATATCAAATTTAGTTTTTTACATTCCCGTGAAAAAAATTGATTAGATCTGGTCTGATCGGGTGAGATATAATTAGATCAATTGTATCTGACAAGATCTATTAGATACGAGATTTGCCCAAATTTTCGTTATATAGTTAGATCTGATCCGTGATTGTATCTAGTTAGATCCAGAAATCGGATACAAATCTCGGATCAAATAGATATGATCAGATACAATTATATACAATTTTTATAATTAGATCCAAACAGATGATATCATATCTAATCGATTTTTTTCGGGTCACGGTTGACGTAGACGAATTATAGTAACATCTGATAAAATCACATTTTTAAAAGATTTTAAACTATATGAGATCCTTGACCGATATTTCGATGTGTTGCAGATGAAATGAGAAACTAATATAGTATGTACCCTATATTTCAAAGTGGAGGACTTTCAAACATTTTGGTTTACAAAACAATTTATGTACATTTTACAGAAATGTTTTGTCCATATGTTGGTCAATATAAATAATCGAATTCATATCTTGTTATGCATACAATGCACATTTTAACTTGCAACTACTGCAAGAGTCATTATTATAATCGTCTTTATTTACATACATGTTTGTAAATATGTATACAATTTCAGAGTAAATTTCGAAAATTATTAAACAAATATTAGTTTTTGTATTATTTATGAGAAATTATACTTAGAAAACTTAAACTGCGTTTAGGTAGAATAAAATGGAAATAGGGTTTGATTATTAAATACATATTAAAGTCTTTATACCCTGCATCATAAAATGAAAGCAAAAAATAAAAAAATATTTGTAAATCTTACCTTAATATAATCCTTTTATCTTTATGTAATTGGTAAATTGATACGCTGTAGTTAAAAAATCTGCAAAGATAAATAGAAAAAAATTGTTTAATTTTTAGAATTTTCGATTTTGATTTATAAACAAAAATAAAAATGTTTAAAAACTTAAATTTTTTGTTGCAAATAAAAAATAAAAATATGGGTGTTAATTAATTCAATTACCAAGGGCGAGTCCAAAAATTTAACAAGTTAATCATACGCACCCATGTACAATAGTTACTACATAAATTGTTTTGTAAACGGGTGCGTATGATTAACGCCAGTTTTATTTTGGATATGCAGCATTTCATTACAAACGTACCATGGAAAAAATATTGTTGGATCAAAGTCATACAATCGGAAGTTGTTGCTCCTTATTAAAACTAATCGTGGAACAAAAGTCTTAGGGTCTAATTTTGTAAATCACTCGCGTAGAAGGCATCACTAACGCAAAAATAAACGGCTAAAAAAGTTTAAGAATCTGAGACATTTTTTATCGAAAATTTTTCAATCTGAGCCGAAAATACAATCTCAGAACTAAAGAACTTTTTTTATATGAAAAGTGTTGAAAAAGTTGAAAGAAAGTATGAAGTGAGGTTGACATTGATAGAAATTGAATTGTACATTCAAAATAATACATTAGTAGATTTACTAATTTTTTTTTTTTTTCTAATGCTGGTTAGCTAAATTTTAGCAAATTTTTAGTTGAGATAAGCATGTTAGCAAAAATATCTTGTAAACTTCATTTAGCGCATTAGCAATTTTAAACAAAATTTTAACTAATTTTTTTTGCTAAATTTAAAATTGAGTTGACCAAATTTTTACAAGCTTTTTTTGCTTATATTAGCAAAAATAAATTGTAAATTTTTTTTATTTTCAGAAAACTTAAAATGGCGCTATCTCGTAAAGTAAGCCAGATAGAGCAAAATGAAGGCCATTTTTGGTTCTCGGGCTCTCATAGTATCGCCGGTCCTCTTCACATGTGTGGAACCCAATGGGTCCTAACTTTGGATCTAAAAAGTTAGCATTCCCGAAAATTTTAAAATGCTCATATCTAGGTAAATATTGCCGACACAACAAAATGTCCAAAAGAATTTTTGTAGCTCTCAACACGTAGAACAAGACCCCAAAATAATCAAAAGCTCTCCGAGATATATTTTTGAAGTTATCGAGTTTTGTAATTCTCAAAACCCCGGTGGTCCCCTAAAATCACGTATCTCAAAAACTAAGCAAGGTAGAGCGAAACGGACACAAGTTTTGGATCAAAAACTATAACGATTTTTAAGAAACCCAACTAAGTCTAGGCCCATCGGAGTCTGGTCCTATCGGGTCCGAATCCAATGGGGTCTTCAAATGTGTATGAACTAAGTTGAAATAAAAAAAAATCAGTTAACTAATTTTTAGCAAAACGTTTTTGCTAACTTTCCCAAAAAAATTGTGGGTTCAAAATCAGCAAATTTTCTTGTAGGTTTACAAGCTTTTTTTTTGCTAACCTTACAGTTTTTTTTTTGAGTGTAGTGTTGAAAACTCTTAAAATTTTTCTGTAGAAAATATAAATATTCACATATACATATAAAAAAATGTCTGCGAATTTTGTGCTCTTGCCCAAAACATTAAATCATGATACTGTTTTGCGGAAGATTTGGGTGTACTTGCCAAGGCAAAGTTTTTTTACACCATTTACAGATGTAATTCGTAAAACATTAATTGTAATTCGTAGATTCTACTTGTAATTCGAAGATTATATTTGTAATTCGAAGATTCCATTTGTAATTCGAAGATTCCATTTGTAATTCGAAGATTCCATTTGTAATTCGAATACTCCAATTGTAAGTCGAAGATTCAAATTGTAATTCGTAAAATAACAATTGTAATTCATAAAAGATCAATTGTAATTCGTAAAAGATCAATTGTAATTCGTAAAAGATCAATTGTAGTTCGTAAAAGATCAATTGTAATTCGTAAAGATCAATTGTAATTTGAAGATTCCAATTGTAATTCGTAAATTATCAATGGAAATTCAGTTGATATTTTTCGAATTACTATTGATCTTTTTCGAATTACAAGTGATCTTTTGCGAATTACAATTGATCTTTTTCGAATTACAATTGATCTTTTTCGAATTACAATAGATCTTTTACGAATTGCAATTGATCTTTTACGAATTACAATTGATGTTTTACGAATTACAATTGATCTTTTACCAATTACAATTGATCTTTTACCAATTACAAGTGATCTTTTACGAATTTCCATTAATATTTTACGAATTACAATTGAGGAGCCGCAGAACAAAACGTACTTTTTTGCAAACTCAAAATTGTTGGGTTAATAAATAAGCATTATTTATTCCGTATCTTAAGAAAAGATCACGAACCTAGGAAAAGTAAGGAATTTTTTATTAATCAAGTATTATTAAGTATAAAACTTCTTACTGATTAGAGGTTCATGCCATTTTTTAAGCGGACGAAACACACAAACCTTAATTTTACAAACAAATTTAAAATGCGAAAAAAGTACGTTTTGTTCTGCGGCTACACAATTGATCTTTAACGAATTACAATTGATATTTTACGAATTACAATTGATCTTTTACGAATTACAATTGATCTTTTACGAATTACAATTGATCTTTTACGAATTACAATTGATCTTTTTCGAATTTCAATTGATCTTTTTCGAATTACAATTGATCTTTTACGAATTTAAATTGATCTTTAACGAATTACAATTGATATTTTACGAATTACAATTGATCATTTTCGAATTTCAGTTGATCTGTTTCGAATTACAATTGATCCTTTTCGAATTACAATTGATCTTTAACGAATTACAATTGGTCTTTTACGAATTACAATTGATCCTTTTCGAATTACAATTGATATTTTACGAATTACAATTGATCTTTTACGAATTACAATTGACCATTTACGAATTACAATTGGAATATTCGAATTGCAAATGGAATCTTCGAATTACAAATAGAATCTTCGAATTACAAATAGAATCTTTGATCTTTTACGAATTACCTCTGTAAATGGTGTAGAAAAAATAATGTTATATATATTACATTGCTATTCCATTCAAAACGAATTGAAATATCAGTCGAGGACCGCATTAAAAAACCAAAAGAGCTGTACATTTCGTAAGTATGTGCAAAAATAATTGCAATGAAGTGTTTTTACATTTTGGAGAGTATAAAAGATTCGGCACCAAAGAATATACCACTCTCACTTGTTTTATGTACATTTGATAAACAAATGGAAAATTTTTATGCGAAAGCTTAGACTTGGTGAAAAAATAGTTTTGGTAAAAAAAATGCTTTTTTTTCACGTAAAACAAAATTATGTTAAAAAAAATTTAATGAACCCAAAATTTTTGATGAAAAAAATGATAAAAAAAAAAAAAATTGTGATGAAAAACAAATTTTTGATAAAAAAAAATTTATTAAAAAAAAATTAATGAAAAAAAAAAAATTATGAACAAAAAAAAAAAATTTGATGAAAAAAAAATTTATGAAAAAAAAATTTATGAAAAAAAAAATTTATGAAAAAAAAATTTATGAAAAAAAAAGGTTTTGATAAAAAAAGTTTAATGAAAAAGAAAAAAAATTGATGAAAAACAAAAATTTGATGAAAAACAAAAATTTGATGAAAAACAAAAATTTGATAAAAAAAAAATTGATGAAAAAAAAAATAGATGAAAAAAAAATTTTTTTTTTGTTGAAAAATATTTATTTTACTTTTTATTCACCAGCTGGTGAAAAACGGTTTTATTCACCACGAGGTGAATTATTATCCAAGCTACAAACCCAATTTCTTAAAATTTTTGGTTTTAAGAAAATGAAAATAGTAATTCTTGTTTTCTTTGTCGTTAATTGTTAGCTTATATAAAGTCTGTTTGCGTACTTTCCCAGTAAAAATTATCAAGCAACAAAATGTTAGAGAGTAAAAAAGAAATCGCTCTCAAAAAGGAAAAATTGTAAAAAGTACGCGAACAGAAATCAGTAAAAACTTGCAAGTTAGATAAACAGCTGATTTAAATCAGTTTATAAAAAATTTTGCATTCATTTGTAAATTTTTAGTTTGTTGGTATTTATTTTTTAACTTGTTAATAAAAGAAATTTAATTTTGGGATGTATTTTTTTATTAATTAGTTGATATTTAATCATATTTTATGCACAAAAATGTAACTGCAAAATATTTTTGTGTATCGTTTACAAAAATTTAATCATATGTTTTTAAAACAGATGTTTTTTCTGCTTGATAATTCTTGCTGGCAAAAATTTATCCAGTAATAACTTGAAAGTTTCTAAAATAGAACTGTCACTTTTTTCTCTCATTTTCTCTCTCGTTACTGGGGTTTTAAAGTACGCGAACGACTTTTAGACAAAATTCGTAATAATTTGTACAAATTCGTACAAATTATTGAGTTCGCGAACACAGCTATAGTCAAACTGAGGTGGCGTCCTGCAACATTTTTAAAATTAGACACCAGCCTAAAGACATTATCATGTTAAAACAATTTGCATTAACAAGACTAACCGACATTTAAAATCCTACTGATGATAATACTAACTGAAGTGTTTGAAACTAACTGGAGTGTCAGAAAATGCAAATTCCTTCATTTGTGTCTGCAATTGCAGATCATGTTGGTAACCCTTGCGAAATAATGTAAAACCATGTTTCCATTCAGATCAAAACCACTTGATTTGAGCAAAACCCTTCGAGCTGTTTCCACTCTAGTTGAAGTGATTTGCAACGTCAAACTAATTACGAATTTTCGTAATTAATTTGACGTTTTCTCCACAAAATAATTAAAACAACAAAATTAGGAAAATAATTACCAAAAACAATTAATTTTGTAGTTTATTATAATTAAATAAAGATCTTTAACAACTAATTGTAAATTATTTTAATAATAAAAAAAAAATAATATGTCTTCTTCTTCTAGCAAACACTCACTACGAATGAGTAGCTTTCATTTTCGAATAATAATTAAAAAGTCGACATGTTTTGTACCAAAACACCCAATTTGAGATGTTTTGCTCATATGAAAAATGTATGGGAAAACATGTAGAAAATGACATGATTTCCTCAAAACACTCTGATTTGCCCAAATCATGCCACTGGAAACATACTATAAGAGGCAAAAAAGTTGAAAGAAAGTATGAAGTGTGGTTGAGATTGCTAGAAATAGAATTGTAGTGTTGGAAACTGTTAAAGTTTATTTTGTAGAAACTATAAATATTCACATATATACACTCAGAAAATTATTGCAGTTACTACATGACGGTCGTTTATGTAGTAAGTAGTAGCTGTTGTTTTTAACTACAATTTCGGTCGTTTTTGTATGAAAAAATCTCAAACAACTTTTTTTTGTAGTAGTTTCAAAAAATAACTACAAAAAATATACTACACTGTAGCAATAGTTGATTTATGTAGTTGTTTTTAGTTTTTTTCTAAAAACTCGTTTTTTTCTAGAAATTTTTATTCCAAACGAATGTGTCGAACGAGTTGGTCGTGCGGGATGCGGAAGGAATTATTTTTATACCAAATAAAAAATATCTAAATAAATTAAATTACAATTTATTAAATTTAATTATAACAAAAAATATGTTTTTGGAAAAATATTCTTGAGCGAAAGAAAATAAGTGGATAAATGAGATAGCAAGTGTGTATAATATAGCGCTCACATAAGCGTGCGTAAAAACCAATCGGAACAAAACAAAAAAATTCTTGTCGGCTTGGTTGCCTGCGTGCCATCTTTCTTTTCTTTGTATACACAACAGAACAGAACCTTTTGAAACATTGCAAATTAATTATTTTTTTTTTATAAATCAATTCTACCAAAGCATTTCTTTTTTTTTTTATTCCAGACAAATTTTGATCAGAAGCGGTGGAAATTTGAAACAAACTATTAAAAAAAACAAAGGTAAATACAATCAATTTATTTTGTTTAACATTTTATTAATATATCGTCGAACTATATTCAATAAATGCCAACTCGAAAAAGCTTACTGTTCAGGAGAGCTAAAAAACTAGTTATTTCGCATATTATTGCAAAAATAAACAATGTACCTTCCACAAGATGGTTTAAATATTCTAAACAATTTTTACCTATGCAAAAATTTTCATATTTTGCACTTGTTTGCGTATTTTTCAGAGATGGCATTTATTACTATATCAAAAAACAAATATTTTTTTAGAGTTGGCATATTTTGTCGGAAAATAAAAATAAATTTTTTTAGAAAAATTTTTAAAAAATTTTTTTTTTGGTTTTTGTTATCCTTAGTACGGTAATTGCAAAAACTGAACAAAAAATTAAAAATCTTTGCATATTTTTAAAAGTTACTAGCTCCGAAAGCCTTTTAATCTCAGGGTGGTCAACTTTGGCACTCTGTAACTCACGCTGTATTGCAATAGGGTCACTCCAAACTAGCTATTTTGAAAGCTTATATCATTGACTTTATTTGCCCCATTCATAATGTTTCAATCTGATATATAGTTTGAAAGTTACATAAATATAAGCAATTTTTTTTTTGCAAACACTATTTACCGATATTTTCAAAATGGCAATATCTCGAGAACCAGTCATTAGATATCAAAATCTTTACAAGATTCGTGTTTAGCATGGCAAATGCAATAAGATATTTGGTCAATTTTTTTTTAAAAAATTTTTTGAAAAATTTTTGGAAATTTACAATGGGAGTTGGCATTTATTTCCACCAAGAAAATATGTACTTTGAGTTAGCAGAATAACAAAAATGGATGTAAAACGACAACAAATTATTTTTTTGCTCTGAAATTTTTATGGCAGATAGGTATTACATAGGGGAGCTATTTGCCATCGGAAACTCATTTCCGTCAAATTTGAGTTGGCATATTTTGAATATAGGTTCACGATATATTTTTTCTTCTATAATTCCAGATAAATACACCAAAAAATTGTCATCATGTCGAAATTCTATACAACCAACTGAATTGTATTGTTTTTTAAATAAATAAATATCAATCATTTAAACGTTTAAGAAATTTTTTAAATAAAATTTCAGGCAATTGTTGTAAAAACAACTGTATTAAACAGTTTTGTAGTAGTTTTTACTACATTTTGTAGTTGAAATTCAATATTTAAAAACAACAACATGTTCAGTTGTTTTTACCGTAATATGTAGTGGACGCCTTTTCAACAACAAAATGTAGTCAAAACAACTGTCTTTTGTAGTTGATTTTACCGACATACTTTTTTGAGTGTAAAAAACAATTTCCATTAACAAGACAAACCGACATTTAAAATCCTACTGATGATAACACTAACTGGAGTGCTTGAAATCGGTATGGGAATACCAGAAATGTCTATAATTTTCAGAAATTCAATTTTTCTTTAGCATTTTTTCAACTTGAACCTTATAATAAATATAATTAGAGCCCGAGCTCGATCTGTACTTACAGAAAAAACGCTAATAGGGTTTTAGAATCTGAACATTTTTCTAAGGAAAAATTTCTCAGAAATCGGTTGTTTTTCTATATTAAAAATATTTAAGAATCTAAGAGTTTTCTGTAGTTGTCTTAGTATGATGTAAATCGATCCGGCAGGGTTCCCTTGTAAACATTTTTGTGGAGTAAAAAATTTCACCCCTAAAAAGCCTCAATAAAGAAACATACCTGAAACAACAACAAAATATTTCAACTACATATTTCAAATATTTCAAACTCACATTAACTTTACAGTAAGCATCAATTAGTAGAAAAATCTCAAAAGGCAAAACATTTTGGAATGAATAAAAAGCAGAACAAAAAAAAAATTGCAATGAAATTGCTGCAACATTAAGAGCAACACCAACAATAAACAACCTTCATGATGACACCACTTTAAGTATCAAAACACCAAGCAAAAGTGCTGGTATTCACTAGACGAAAGACAATAAGTAAACTAACTGCAACATATATACATACACTTCTAAATATTTTCAGGAAAAAATTTACTATGTGGAAGCTACAAAATGAGATAAAAACAGAAAGAAAAAAAAAAACGTAACAAACATTACACGTTAAGTCAATTAAATGTTGCTTCCGCAGTGTGAATATAACGAGGCAACACGTATCTACTTCAAAAATGGTTACAAAAACTGTGTAACTGCAACAACTTCGAGTAGTAGTGGTTGTGGAAGTCAAGTCCCAGATGGCCACGGCGACATGTCATTTTCTCCATGGATATTATTTCTATTTTCAGTTATAGAAGAATATAACCGACATTTTTATTCATAGTCCTCGCGGAGGCTATATATATCTATTATTTCGGTCATAATCCCCACACTTGAAATGTGGATTATATTTGTGAAATTATAACCGAAATTATTTTGGACGTGGATAAAATTGACGTCTTTGGCATGGAATTCCAGAATGATGCTCGTGTAAACAATCACGTTTGACAAATGTCGAAAAAAGCTTGTGCCGTCAAAGATTTTTTATGATGTTTATCCAGGGGACTGTAGATTGGTTGGTAACGTGCTAGCCTTTCAACGTCGTGGTCGTAGGTTCGATTCTCAACAGAACCCTTGATCTGTTTCGCTGCAATGAGACGACGCACAGTGGCGCCTTTTGACTTTTTTCTTTGCAAAAATCATAACTTTTGAAGTAATGAAGATAATTTAAAAATTAATAAAGCATTTAAAAGAAGACTCCCCTAGCTTTAAAATATATGATCCGCAATGTAATTGGCCAGCCGCGGCACTGTGTACAGTGTCGTATTTTGACCGTTTTCGTAGTAAACACTATAACTTTTAAAGTATTGAAGATATTATCAAAATTTATAAAGCATTTGAATGATAACCCCTTCAACGTAATAATAAGTAACCCACATGGCCATTGGCCCACTGCAGCACTAAGCACAGTGCCTCGTTTCGACTATTTTTCGTTGCAAAAATCGTAATGAAGTTATCAAAACATTTTTAATATTTAAAACGCACTTTTTTTGTTTTAGCTTCAAGAAAAGCGTCTCGCATTGTAATAGGCGCACTGCGGCACTATGCACAGTGGCACCTTTTGACCTCCTTTGTTGCAAAAATCCTTTATTTTGAAATAATATTTGTAAATCTAAAAATCATTTTAAATATAACTTCTTGTACTTCAAATTAAGAGCATTTGCATGCTGATATTCTCGTTTAGCGCTTTCAGTTTTCCGTTATACCTAGTGCTACAATAATCACAATACATATTAAAGGTCTAGAAAAAATACCACTCTAATAAAAAAAAAAACTTAGTAAATTTTATACAGTATTGAAAAAAACATTACTCAATTTTGCACCAGAAAACCATTAAGTAGTATTGAGTAAACTTTTAATAAAAATTTAATAAATGTTTACGAACAAATTTGAGAAAATTTTCAATTTACACTAATAAAATTTTGCTCAAAATTTTTTTTGGGTTTTTTTGAAGTAATTTTTTAATTGTATCAAGTAAAAATTTACTTAAAATTTATATTTTTTTAAAAAAAAGTTTCACTTTTTATACTAACCAGATATATTTATGTTTTAAAGACATAGGCAAAATTAAAAATATGCTTAGAAACTTTGAAATACATATAGAAAGAGCTATAAACTCAATGAGAATTCAAAACACTAATTTCACTTCCATGTAATTAGCTGTAGGTTAAATTTTAACAGATCATTCACTAAGGTTTAAAGTCTCAAAACTTTTTAATTTTTACTTTTAATTTTTACTTTTAAAATATCTTAATTCGTTCAGGAAATACAGCTCGCCAAAGAGGTAACTTTTCAGAAAAAAATTTCCGCTAGGGGGCGTTATAAGCGAATAAAAAATTTAAAAAAAAAACAAATAATAAATTAATGACCAATATATGTACTAAGTTTGGTAAAAAATTCCTGTGGATCTCTAAACTGCCCAAAATCTGTTAGGAAGTTTCACAAATACCACCTTTCGTATTAAAAGTTGTTACAGTTTCATTGATTTTTCATGTACACGGGCAAGTCCGGGCACCCAATTTTAATTAAATAAGTTAGAGTATTAACCACTAAACAACCCCTGTTTAGTAGTTCCCGTCACAAGCCATCACTTTTTTTGTTCTATTCTATCAAATGTGAAAAAAGACCGAAATATGGTGTGTTTGCAAAACTGCCCCTGAAAAAAAAGTATTCTACTGAATAACCCTGTTTTTATATCATTTCATTTGAATAAATATACCTTTCAGATGACACCAAAAAAATAATGATCGCTTGAATAGTTTGCCTGAAATTCAATTGAAAAGATGACATATTTTTTTTAAAGTTTAACTTTTTTCTGCAGACTGAAAAATTGCCAACTTTGAGTGGCTCTATAATTCATAATTTTTATCCGATTTCAAAAATGTGCTAGGATTCTTGACATAGATGGGACTAATTAATTAAAGGGACCAATTAATTGATGGTTTAATTACCATTTAATTGATGTCAATGGTAATGACATTTTTTTCATTACCATTGGTTATATCAATTGTACCAATTAAATTACTTATCAATTTAATTACTAATGATAATTAAAAAAAAATAATTACCATTGGTATGGCATCACTTAAAAAAAATAATTACCATTAGTAAAAGTCGTCACAATATTGTCCAAATCGTTAATATTTGGAAAAATCTGTTGTTTTTTGTTATATGGTGTTTTCGTTTTTCACATTTTATAAACCAATCACACATTTGATTGCCTTTGTATAACACAATATTTGAAATTTTTATTTGCGTTTTGTTTTTTATTTTTTGTCTTTAACATTTTCATATTTTTTTTTGTAAAAACATACTTTGATGTTGAAATTTTTAACTTTTCAAAAAAAAAAAAATGTGCAAACCAATGGTTTTGAAACCAATTATAATTGGTGTTTTTCAACAATTGGTGCATTTCATTACCATTAGTAATTATTTTTTCAATTAAAAAATTTAATTACCATTAAATGGTAATGAAAATTTTTTAATTACCATTGATATCAACCAATGGTAATTAAATTTCAATGGTAATGAAAAATTCCCATCTACACTCAAAATAATTACTCTGTTAAAAACTCTGTAAAATAACTGTAATCTCAACTCGACAGATATTTGACAAAGTTATCTGTCGAAATACAGATTTTATGAATATACTTTGTATTTTCTTGTAACCGAAAAACAAAATTTTATCTGTAATTTTACTTTTTACTTTGTAATCTGTATTTTACAGATAATAAACAGAGTTTTTTGTTAAAATACAGATTTTATAAAAATAGTTTGTTTTTTTCTCGTAACCAAAATACTAAATTTCAACTGTAATTTTACTTATTGCTCTGTAAAACAGTTTTCAAATAAAAAACTCTTCAAAAAACTTCCAAATATTTCAACCGCTCTTTAAAAAGCGTCTTAAACCTGGTAAATTTTACGAGGATATCGTGTAAAATTGGAGGTACTCGTAAAAAAACTCGTAATTTTTATAAAAATAAAAAAAAATAAATTTACAATTTGGAAGCATTAGGGTGGGCAAATTTACTCGGTGGCATTTTCCAATTATCAACACTACTTGCACATTAAGGAAATAGAAATTGATCAGAATTCAAATAGTAAATAAAATAGTAAAATTCTGGTCGCCTTTATCAATATTTTACAGATAATTCTGTAAATTTACAGTTTTTTTTTATCGAAATCATTTTACAGAGTTTACTTCGTAAAATAACAAAAAGTCTTGCTGGTTGGAAATCTATGGTATTTTCTGCTGGCTCAGCAGAGTATATCTGTAATTTAACAGAGTGATTATTTTGAGTGTATGATTCTTGATCAGTGAGGAGTTTTCTATCAGATTTAATCATTCGTTTTATCAATTTCTTCTGTAAAATTTTTGATTTTTGCAACGCATTTAGGGAAAAAGTGCCACAGTGCGACGGCCATTTTTAAAAGTATTCGGTTAGGTTGAAATTATTAAAAACGAGTAAAAATAAGTTATCTTAAAAATTCGCCCAACTGGGTTACTATGAGACATGTTCGTATGTATAGAATAATGCAGAAAGATACATGTTTAACAAGAAAACACATGACAACCATAACACCGACACCGGGTACCGGCATCATCCTTGTCCTCATCATCATCATCATCGTCATTATACTTTATACATACTAGACATCGACATAGAAAATAAAAATCAAGTGTCGATGGCGATGGAGTGTTTATTACGCACATGCCACAAATACTTATTCTTTGATTTTTTGAACTATTAGTTCAAACTGAAATATGTTTAAGAATACTTATACGAGCAAAATTGTTGATACGGTGTTAATAAACTAGATATAATGAGTGAATTCTTTAGATTTTTTTCTAAATTCTAGAAATAATGAATGCAGTGCATTGATTTTAAGCGATTAGTATTGAAAGTAACAAAAATAATTTGTTAATCCTTAAAGTCCACACTTTAAAGTTCTTGAGCAAAACTAGAAAACGAAAGATTATGATTTTTAAGTGCAGATGTTAGTTTAAGAGTGGCACACATAGAGTCAGAGGTATGTTGTGATACCTCGAAGCCAATACATATAATTCGTCTTCCCTATTGTTAAACCATCAAGGGTTTCTTATGTTCCATTGAATGATATTTGGAAATCGGTGTTTAATACACTCCATCACTTGGTGATTTGGTACTTAATCTTTGCTGATAAGTTATGAAATATATGACGTTACTTGCGTGTTTCTACTACGGTTTTCTAAGATTAGAAATCTGGCCCCAGGTTGGGCGCCATTTAAAGAAAATCCTTTTAGTCACTTTATTTAAACAAAACACAACTGAAACCGAAAAGGATCGTTTTAATAAGTAGAAGTGCGAGATTGCAGCTTCTTATCTATCATCGTTTTTCTCTAGGCAAAATACATACATCAAGGGAAGATCAACGGAAACAGCTCCTCACGAAATCGGTGGTACCATCGAGAGATCGATTTCTGTGAATGAATACACTGTGGAGGCCTTTCTTAATAAAGAAGGTGCTTTTAATAATGTCATCCCAAATTCGATAAATGCGGAATTGATCATATTTCACCGGACGCCACTGACATCGCATGCTCAGATGGAGACCAGTATCTTGGAGTATTTCAAGATAGGAAGTTGAATTTCAGGCTTAATATTGAGGAACGGTGCGAAAACCAACGATTGCTTTATATTCCCGTAAAGGGGCAAATGGAAATAATGGCACTTTAGCTCTATAGTTGCTTACTGGATTAATAGTGCAGTTATGAGTCCAATTCTGCTGAATGGAACATTGTCGGGTGCCCTGCTTTGGAGACAAAAGGAATTTGTGTCTATTTCACGAAGCACAGTGGACCAAATGCTTAATCTAGCGTGCAATAGAGTATAATTCGACTTTGAGAGCACCTAGAAACATGAAATTTGTAATGCACAAGGAAAATGAGATGAGCTTCTATATAGTCCTAATGTGGGCGGTATTTGAAGGGGCGTGGCACTTATTGAAACATTGTCATAATAAAATATAGGTAAAGTAGAGCCAATAATAAGCAGAGAAAGTCATTTTTTTAACACAAAAAAGATTTTTAAACAGTTTAGAAAAGAAATATTTTATTTTACGTAAAAAAAAAAATTTTTTTTACTCATTTCTGTAAAAAAAAATTTTTTGAGTGAAAATTTTTTTTTGCTTGTAAAACTTTTACATTGGGTTAAAAAATGTTGAGAATGTCAAAAATACTCAGCAAAATATTTTTGTGGCTCATCAATGTCATTTAAAGCGTTTAGGATTTTTTTTTTTTTTAACGTAAATTCAAAGTACACCAATCTGAAGTTCACGGTTTTTGCTTACAACTTCTGAACCACTGGACCGATTTGGCTGATATTTAATACCAAACTGACTAGGAAAATTGAAAATATATATGCCAAGCGTCAGCAGCAGCAGAGTTGCCGTTTGAAAGTTATTGTGTTTTAAACAGACAGACGGACGGACATCGCTAGATCGACTGAAAAACAAAAACCAGCAAAAACCAGCAGCCAATTTTTTTATAATTTTGGAGCTCAATATCTATTCTTTTGAAATCATGTAAAAACCCTATAGAAGTAAGCGGGATTAGTACCTAAATTCATTAACAAAGTTCAAGTTTGCTTGAAAAATAATTCCATTGTGGACTCTCTTTTTAATTTACGTTTTTTTACGAACAACAACACAAATTAGCTTCAAATATACATTCCTTGAGGTTAAAATATAACAAATAATTTGATAAATTGCCTTAATACGGTCGTAAAATAGCAGTTTAAACAATCAACACATCTACACAGAACTTGAAGAAATTTTTTATAAAAACTAATTACTCATGTTTGGCTGCCTACTACGATGGCGTTTTTGCAATAAACAATGAAATTTTATTAGCGTTAAGTAAGGTAGGAATAGTGCAATCATATATGCGATACTAATTCAATATTGTAAAAACTTCATTTTTCGACCAACTGCGCACCAGATTCAACATTTGGTCCACTGTGCGAAGCTACAAAGAATGGCGTCAATCTGTATCACTAGAGCTTGCCGTACTACACCTACGGCTGCATCAGAAATCCTCCTTCACTTAATGCAATTGGACTTACTGAGAAGGCAATTTTCGGCAACGTCGGCAATTTGCCTTAATAGCACATTAGAATGGAAGAGCAGCGATCGTGACTAAGGTTGATCTTACAAAGGATAAAATTACCATAAAATGAGGACTGTGCTCCTTTTATGAGCAGTTTTGAGCACCAACTTACCACTATTACAACTTACTGGGGATCCTGGATAAGGAGAACTCCGGGTGGTAGAGCCTCTATAATTTGTTACACAGATCGAGGAGGATCTCCCCTAAGTTCTCCATTTTTTTATTTTGTCATATTTGGATAAACGGATGTGAATAAAGTCATTTGAAAACATTATCAAAATATTTTGTTAAACATTTTGAATGATATTGAAGGATACATTTTTGAAAGGACGTTACTTTCATGATATGAAACAATAATGAAATGCGAAAATTATTGGAGATCCTTCTCTTTTTACGAACGATTATTAAAACAAATATGTTTTAAAATTTAGTCCTTTACAACTTTAAAGACCTTTTAAAAGGAAACCGGATCACGAAAAGAAAAACTGTAAATGAAGATTTAATACATTTAGTCTCTAGTTCCAAACGTATATTGTCCAGTTCGTGTTCAACGACTTATTTTAATTTTTGCCGGACGGTGTTATGAGTGACACACTTTAGCAAGATCTGTTGACATTCTCTAAGTAGGATCAAATTCAATGCACGCAAGATGTTGTATATTGAACTGCTGGACTGCAAGGTTATGTAAAGCTGCGGTTATTTGTTTGTCCAATTATTGGCCCATAGTGTTGAATTAGTTTACGTTCTTTTTTGTGACTTTGAAATCGCTCTTTTTATAAATTCTCGTACAGACCA